>LPNX010542581.1:598381-723381 GCA_001517045.1 Pseudotsuga menziesii | reverse complement strand
TGCGGGGCGTACACTTATTTAGTGCACTGGTGTGTTTAATATATTTAGGTGCACCGATGCATAAAAAAATGCATCGCACATATAAATTTTAAAGTCCTTTGAAAATTTGGGAAGTTAGTTTTTTATATATTTTCCAAACTTTCTTTTAATAATTTATTCATGTATTGATTACATTTTTGGCTCAAATGCAAGGAAGAAAAAGTTATAATATCAAATGGCCAATTCTTCATATTCTAAATCATTCCATATCATTGGGATTTCTTCAGGTTCTCTCTCATTGTTTTTAGTAAGTCCATATTTGATTTATGATTCACTTATCTATTTGAATTTATGTTAGTTATTCACGTGCATTTGAATAATTGTTCATTGAATTTTGTAGGATCACGATTTAGGATCAGGTTCAGATGCACAAGATATTCCACTAATGCAAAAAACCCGTAAGCTCTTATCAATAAAAATACACCACATATAGATGTTTGATGAAAATGGACAACCACTTTACCTTACTATTTGTAGCATGCCATCTTCTAGCAACCAACTCGGGTCACAGTACTACATTGTGAATTGGATGTCTTTTATGACGCAATAGGAGTATGTGGCGTTTAAAAATGTAAAGGGTTGAAGGAGAACCCTTAACATGTCACATTGCATCATTATATTAACGATCAACTACCCAAATTTGACATTCTAATACCTCCCATTACAGTCGAGCATCCAATAGGTGATATAGACATAGTAACACTTCCCTATGCTCTTTTTTTGAAAGGTTAGAAGTCAGATAAACTAAGTTTCATCCTAAACTAAGAAACTTGTTTCCTTCTATTGAGTCAAGAGAGGGTTCTAGTGAGCCGAAATATGAACTCATACTATGCAAAACATCTCTACTAGGAAATCGAAAAAATTGTATGATTTGAGAGAAAAAATATCCAAGTACACACCAAGGTCGGTTCAATTGTTGGAAGGTAGTGATGACTTCCCTGTTTCTATCCAACTACAAAGTAAATACCAAATGTGTTACAACTATACTTTGCATGGTGATTGGCCATCTTCCATGCATGTTCCCGATGTCAGAAGCAAATTCTACTTTTGTGGTAATAGTTATATGATTGCCAAGTCTAATATAGGTGTTGCAAATTTTGGGTTGTTTAAACTTTCACATACATATGTTCCTCCTGAAAAAATCAATATCACTTAGACATTTTATGGTCCTCTTTATAGTCAATATGATTACTTGAATATTGTTTAATACAAACATAACATTTCCATTTATAATATGTGGATGGATGATTATGCTTCTATAAACTTTAATAAGAAAAACATGTCATATATTGATGGTCAACCATGAAATCATGGGAACATTGTAGGTTTCATAAATAGATGTAGGTCCTGATTATTTAGTGCAAATTGTTCCTTTCTAGGACACTCTAATGACAAAGAGTTCTTTATGAAAAGGAAAGCATACATATTTGTTGTTGTGCATGAAATACGCATTTTGTCTCATTGTGACAAGTTGTTAATAAATTATAACTTTCGTAGACCACCAATTGCTCGTAAAAAATGTCTTGCATTGGGTTTACCTTTAGACATCCCCTTGGGGCATAAGAAAAAGATATTTGAGTAGTTGTATTTTTGGAATTTCAATGGAACTAATGGAATTGCATTGCATAATTTGACATTTGTTTTTTAAAGTGGTTGGTTGCATGTTTATTATTGGGAAATTTGTTTCCATGCTTCTCATAAATGTTCGATATAATGTCTCAACATACTAAATGCATTGTGTAACGTGTTACTAATATTATCAATGTAATCCTCAATATTTTTACAATCAGGATTTTGACGACGATCAACCTATCTAGCACCTATCATTTCACCGCACAAGGATATGAAATCAAGATAGTGCTATTAAACGAGCACAATTAGAAAATGAAGCATGCCGAGAATGGTTGACTCAAATGCCTATTCAATTCCCAGTAAATCCAAGTCATCATTTCAAAACCTCTATAGTAACAATAACTCGAGTCACATGTTAGTGATGAAAGCAATGATATAGAGGTTGGTATGGATGATTTCTTACGGGATACCCATGCCATGGAGGGAATTTTGTTACATGAATTCCAAGAAAATGAATTAGGGGATGAATTTGATATCATCAATACTTTCTTTGAAACCCTAAAATATTCTTCCACCACCCCTCTATTTGGACATGGATCATGGTCTACCCAAATAGGGACAACAATGTTGTCGTACAACTTGAAAGCAATGTGTGGTGTGTCATATGCATGTTTCTTAAAATTTTTGAGGTAACTAATCATTCGGTCCCCTATTTTTTTAACGAATATTGTCACACAATGAACAAGATTTTGAAATGAGAAGGATGGACAAGGTGTAATGGATGTTGTCCTGTTATGGAAGCAATCCTATTTATATTATGTATCCTCCTTCTTTTATATATAGTTAAAAAACACTCAACCATTTATGTTAAAAAAAAACTTTTTAGATGATTCTTTTATGTTAATGTATGTTTTTTCTATTGCAAGTCTCACGGGTCTCATTGACCATTACCCTAGAATCACTTGTAGTTTATATATAATCTGATTCTGAGATTTTTTGGATTGATTTTTGTATTATAAGTTGAAAGTACACCTATATGTTCTTTTCATTATATCCCTCATAGTTTTGTAAAAAAAAAGTACCCCCTCATTAAATTCTATCACCACTCACATGAATTGAGGACCATGTGGAAATTGAACCCAAGAGATAGAACAATTACACTAAGAAAATTGCTAATCAAACATGCAAAATTCACACCAAAGGAGACTGAAATTGGAGCATAACACTAATCTGTATTCAATAAGTGTACAATAGCCAACCTTGTGAAGTAATAGGCTCCTGCAATATATCATTACATGAGAGAATTGAATGCATAAAGATGCCATTCGAAATAGTCAAAAAGTAGGCTTACCAAATCTAGTCAAATCCCCCATAGGTGCATAAAGCAGTTTCCAAATCTATGAATAAGCTCACGAATTTGCTAAGTCAAGTGGGAAAGATAAAGAGGGATGGAAAGACAACTCATACATTCTTTTATTTGGAGAAAAGGAGGGAGGATGATGTGGGAAAAAAACAAGTCAACTACACCTAGTTTAGCTTTTCCTTTTGCCTTAAATCAGAATAAAACAAGGCAACTTTTCAGAAAAAGAAGATATGCGCTTTGGAGGATCTGGAATAAAGCAGACATGCTAAATTGGGTTTCTAGGATGTTTCCCAAGCACTCCATGACTCAGTTTTAGCATGTGTTGACTTCTAGGACTTGTAGAAGGAAACTAGCATAGAATGGAATCTAGGAAACTAGGTAATAAGACAAAAATAATTAAATTAATGTCTAAGGTAGGTAACTATGGGTTGATTATTCTAACACCCCCCTTAAGACTGACTTTATGAGTAAATTACAAAAAAATATAGGGCCTAGCAACAAGGCTTAGTCACCCTTTACATACTGCTTGTCCATACAACCAAGGAAAGAGGAAAAACCCTAGTGGGAAAATCCTCCCTTAAACATGGACAAGAAAAACAAAATTTTGGAAATCTTGTCATCAATCATGCTTCACAGCATGATCAGCAATCCCAGCAGTGATTTGAGATTGTTTAAGGTCTTCTCACAAAAAAAATTGGTGAAGATGTCTGCTACTTGTTTTGAAGATGCACAGAAGAGCAGATCAATGGTGCCATCATGCACAAGTTGTCTGATGTAGTGCATATGAATCTCATTGTGCTTGGTTCGCTGTCTCTGAACTAGATCATTGCAGATTCGAATGGTGCTCTGATTATCATAGTAGATAATAGTTGAAAACTATGATTCGAAACCACATTCTCTAAGCATCCCCTGCAACCACAAACATTGAGTTGCTGCATTTACAACTCCTCTATTCTCTTCTTCTGTAGATGAGCGTGCTATGGCACTTTGCTTCTTGCTTGACCAGCTGATTGGTCCTTCTGCAAGCATGAACACATATCCTGATGTAGAATTTTGATCTATGTTGTCATCTGCCCAATCACTGTGAGTAAACCCAATCAAATCAAGATCAAATTTTGCTTTGTAGAAGATCCCATGAGTTCTTGTTCCTTAAACAAAATTTAGGATTGTTTTGGCTGCTCTCTAGTGGATATCATGAGGCTGATCCATGTATCTCTAAGCCACACTAACTGCATAAGATAGATCAGGTCGAGTGTGTGTAAGATAAAGCAAACACCCAATCAACTTCCTATACAGTGTATTATTTACCATAGGAGAAGAACCTGCTTCTTCAAGCTTAACTCCTGAAAGGAAAGGAGTCTTGCTTGGCTTGCAATATTTCATGTTGAACTTGTTCAAAAAATCCAAATCATACTTGGACTGATGTACTTTTATTCCATGTTGGGATTGAGCAATTTCGAGACCCAAGATGGCTCAACAATCCCAAATCTGTGATAGAAAATGCATGGTTCATTACATCCTTCAAGGAGGAAATCCATTTCTTTGACCTTCCTGTAATCAGAAGGTCATCCACATACAAGACAATAATCATCAAAGAACCATGAATCAACTTCAAATAGACATTAGGATCAGACTTGCATCGAACAAAACTCAGTGATAGCAAAAATCCATCAATCTTGGCATACCAAGCCCTGGGGTCTTGCTTGAGCCCATACAATGATTTCTTTAACCTGCACACTAAATATGGATTAGAAACAAACCCTTTAGGTTGCTGCATGTAAATCTCTTCAGTGAGATCTCCATTTAGGAAATCACACTTCACATCCATGTGATGTACCTTCCACTGCTTCGAAGCTGCAATGGCTAGAGCTAGCCTTATGGAGTCCATCTTTGCCATTGGTGCAAAGGGTTCATTGTAGTCAATACCATGTACTTGTGAGTATCCCTTTGATACCAATATTGCCTTATATTTCAAATCTGAACCATCAGCAGCAAACTTACTCTTGAAAACCCACTTACATTGAACTAGCTTCCTCCCTGGCGGAAGATCAACCAGTTCCCAAGTGTTGTTTTTCTGGAGTGAGCTGAATTCTTCTTTCATGGTTGTTTTCCATATTGGATCATGTGCTGCATCTTCATATGTTTGTGGATCTGATTCAACCATTAGATAGCACTTCTCAGCAAATAGAGGATCTTTCACACAAAGGGCACTCTCAAATTGAGATCTAGTCCTCCTAGTGTCACTAGGATTTCCAACTAGTTCCCCAGCTGCATGAATGGTATTTGGTGCCCATTTTAGTCCTGTAGGAATGTTAGGATCTAAAATCAAATCACCATTATCAGAAATACCATAACCATCAAACTCATTAGTCTCTTCACTTATAATCAATGGATCTGGTGGTGAAGAAGACTCTCCAACTTCAACTGCTACTAAAGGCTCTTCTTGGAACTTAACACTTCTTTCAATGAAATATTTGTTAGTGCTAAAGTTGATCAGATTTTACCCTTTTGAATCTTTATAATACCCAACAAATAGGCACTCTTGGCTTTGGGGCTGCAAATCGTTCCTCTTTTCAGTTGGAATTCTAGCCCAAGCCTTTGAGCCAAAAATCCTGAAATGGGTCACATTTGGCTTGTGCCCACTCCAAGATTCGAAAGGAGTAATACCATCAAGATGCTTATGAGGCACCCTATTCTAGGTGTAGGATGCATAGTTTATAGCCTTGACCCAAAAATTTGGTGCAAATACTTGGCCTCCATCATGCAGGTTTCCATCTCCTTCAGTGATTTGTTTTTTCTCTCAGCAACACCATTTTGTTGTGGTGTGTAAGGGATTGAATGCTGCATATGAATACCTGCATCTTTACAATACTGAATGAAATCAAACTTGACATACTCACCACCATTGTCAGATCTGAGCATATTGAGTTTCCTCCCAGACTAGTTTTCAACCAAGGCTCTAAAGACTTTGAAGAGGTCAAAAACTTCAGACTTATGCTTTAGGAAGTGAACCCAACAATACCCAGAAAAGTCATCTATGAAGGTCAATGCATATTTTTCTTAACTCATGGACATATGAAGGAATGGACCAGCAATGTCACTGTGGATCAGCTCAAGAGGTGCAGAGGTTCTCTCATGACTAGATTTCTCATACTTGTGCTCTGGGTGTTTTCCTAGGATACAACCTTGATAGACTCCCTTAGAAAACTTGATCTTTGGTAACCCTATGACCATATCTTTTTCACTCAAATCAGAAAGATACTTGTAGTTAAGATGGCCAAATATTTCATGCCAAAGCTTGCTTGATTCATTAGCATGAATCAGAAGAGCAGAGGGGTTTGAGTAGGGTAGAAAATGGGAAAACTTGTATACCTTCGAAGTGTGATCTACAACACCTTTTGCTATGACTTTACCATTCGAAATCTCGGTGATTTCAACATCATCATAGGAGAAGATGACCTTCTTTGGAGACCCAGTATGAGTCATCTGATACACTGACAAGAGATTAGAGGCAAGACCTGGAACATACAACACATTATTGAACTTACCATGGTCAATATCAATCCTTCCCTTCCCCAAACTGTCAGTGAGAGAGTAATCTCCCAAAACTATTGGTGGACATTTCAACATGTCAAGAGAGGAGAATGTCTCTTTTGTAGAAACCATATGTCTAGAAGCTTCAGAGTCTATGATGAAGCTAGGTGATCTTGATGTGCTAGCAACCAAGGCATGTGCTCTCTCTCTATCCTCTGAATTTGATCCTCCTTCCCTCTCCTTTGAGCAATCAAGAAGGGAGATGTTATTCTTCTCCAGGAGTTGGGTCAACATGTCAATTTGCTTCTTCATACAAGAGCTCTCAAGATGATAGCCCTTACTGCAGTATGTGCACTTGCTCATTTCTCCTTTGTTCTTCTTCTTCTGGGAGTTCTTCTTGGAACCTTGGGGCTCCTCTTGAGACTTGTTCTTGTCTCTCTTTTTCTCAGGTGGATTTTTATCCTTTTTCTTGCTTTTTGAGCCCACCCTTGAATCTCCAGCAACCAAAGCTTGGTCTTTGGAAGGTTTGATGGTGCCCATCATCACCAACTTATCTTGATCCTGTGTGAGGGATTTAATGAACTCTGCAAGCTTAGGCATGGAAGGTCAAAACAAACATTGAATAGTCAGGACCAAGCTTAGAAAGTATGGCCAAAACTAGTTGCTCTTCCTTCTTTTCAATCCCACACTGTTTCAACTGCAAAACGAGGGCCTTAAACTTGGAAAAGTAGAGTTGCAATGATTCGAAGCTACTGGGACTCAAGGAGATCAGCTCATTCTCAATTTTATGTCCTCTCATTTCATCCGTATTTCCAAAAATATCTTCTAGATTCTCCCACACTTCATTAGGTGATTTCAATCCATCAAGATGGAAGAGGAGTTCTCTTGAAATGATCAGACACAAAATACCATAGGCCTCATCCCTCCTGTTGTGCCATTTAATTTTCTCTGCAGCTGCATTGGGCTCTGCCTCAGTTGCCATAGTCACCCTGTAGAGACCTTCCTCTCTCAACAATATCTCCATCTCAGCTTTCCACTCAAAGAAATTGAATGGAGTCAAGATGATCTTCTGAGATTGGTCCATAGCTTAGAAACTGTGCCCTCCAGTCTGCGGAATGCGCTCCCTGTCAAGATGCCGAACTTGAAATAGCAATAAGGAAGGAGAGAAATTGATCTACAAAGGCTCCAATACCATGTGGAAATTGAACCCAAGAGATAGAACAATTACACTCATAAAATTGCTAATCAAACATGCAAAATTCACACCAAAGCAGACTGAAATTGGAGCATAACACTAATCTGTATTCAATAAGTGTACAATAGCCAACCTTGTGAAGTAATATGCTGCTGCAATATATCATTACATGAGAGAATCAAATGCATAAATATTCCATTCGAAATAGTAAAAAAGTAGGCTTACTAAATCTAGTCAAATTCCCCATAGGTGCGTAAAGCAGTTTCCAAATCTATGAAGATGCTCACGAATTTGTTAAGTCAAGTGGGAAAGCTAAAGAGGGATGGAAAGACAACTCATACATGCTTTTATTTGGAAAAAAGGAGGGAGGAGGATGTGGGAAAAAAACAAGTCAACTACACCTAGTCTTGCTTTTCCTTTTGCCTTAAATCAAAATAAAACAAGGCAGCTTTTCAGAAAAAGCAGATATGCACTTTGGAGGATCTGGAATAAAGTAGACATGCTAAATTGGGTTTCTAGGATGTTTCCCAAGCACTCCATGACTCATTTTTAGCATGTGTTGACTTCTAGGACTTGTAGAAGGCAACTAGCATAGAATGGAATCTAGGAAACTAGGTAATAAGACAAAAATAATTAAATTAATGTATAAGGTAGGTAACTATGGGTTGATTATTCTAACAGACCAAGTCATCATCATTTACATTCTTTATAATTTGTATCTTATTAGGAAGATATTCCATTCCCTTGTATTTTTTTTTTCACTTTTGAATTTTCTATTTACTATTTTTTTTGTAACACTGCAAATTCTATTAATTTAGGAGAACTAAAGTTACAAAAAGACCCTGGCCAGAGGAGGTCTCAAGTGGTGGAACCACCACTCGAGCCTATAAGAAATAAAGGGCCATTTGAGAAAGCTGTTATAGAAGATGTTCAAAATATTAAGGAACCCAAACTAGCTAGTAGAGATCATAATTACAGAGTTTTTCCTTCCACATAAACAAATATGCAACCAAACTAAACGTAGAAAGCAAAAAAACTTGAAATAACAGTCCGACTCCTGAGAGGCCCGTGGCTTTGCACATGACTTGAGCAGGGATCAAGAGGGGGGGTTTTATTTGAGGATTGGGCATCCCCATCCTCCTTCCTCCAAGTTAATGGTGGCTTTAGCATTGGTCTTTAAGGCGTACTGAGGGGGATCGTTGCTCAGCCCTTCGTCTTCTCGCACCCTTTTGAATAGCGATTCAATGGTGTTCAGGATGGGGAAAGGGGGAGCCTGAACCATCATGGGCACCAAAACCGAGATGCCATCCCTTGACTTGCCACCTATCGCACTTCCTCTTCCTCCATCCACATGTCCAACCATGCATTTCCATGCAAAGGTTGCGTCTAGAGTGCTTAGTTTCCCATCCATTTTCTGCCATTTTTACCTCCATGGCAAGGACTATATCACGAGATGTGCTCCAATTACTCAATATATCCTCCATTAGATTGCCCAGCATATTTTTTTCCATCCAGTACTGGTTAATCCTGCTTCCACCATGCCCAGTAGATAAATGCTGGTTCACCACCCTACCTTCCCAATCGTCGATGAGGATACATAGCAGCATTGATATGTTTTCCTTATACCCCTCCTCCATCTGGACGCTAGGCCCCATTTGGGCCTTCCATCTCCCGATTTTGGTACTCCTGGGCATACCTCGTTTCTTGGACATGGTGAAGAGCCAGTTACCCGGGTGCTGTAAGAAGGGTCGGTGGCACGACGTAAAACGAAGTAACGGACAACTATGCTGAACCCTTCGAACATTGTGAGCACCAATGATAATGAGGTTCCCCGTAGAGGCTACGGGCCAACGGAGGATCCCAATGTACACAAGAATTGTAGACCAGAACAAAACCTTAGGATGCACAGAGCATCCCTCAAGCTAAAACAAAACCACAGGCTGCGCAGAGTGTCCCATGAACTGAAACAAAACATCAAACACACCACAAGTATATATGCTGCATTTTCTCATGGATTTCCTCTTCATGGCGCCACCCTGACCCTACATTAACTATGGACCTATTTCCATTAAACTCACCTGAACCAGCATGAATGCAAATGATGCTTTCCAGACAGAGCCAACTTAGGATGACGACCGTGAAATGACATCCCTCGTCTCCATGTGAGGGAGCTTGAGTTCATCCCAAGGGCGGTGATCTCGCCAGCATGCATGGTGCCACGCGTCGGGCTCGTGGAGCGAGGAACCCCCCACCGTTGGTTGGGCTCGTTGGCACCCGCATCCAAGGTATTCCATTCCCTTGTTATTGATCCCTTCACAACATTAAAAAATGTGAAATCCAGTGTTTAAAACATGTTAGTGATTCATGTTGCGAAATTCATTTTTGTAAAAAGGAAGAAAGAAAACTTCATGTTGATTATCGTTTGATCCACCTAGTTCCTCTCTTTGAAGAATTTCCATGAAGCTTCTACGTTCTTTTGCACTCAAGTTGCGAACATTTTTTTTCAACATGACACACATTAACTGATAAACATCATTAATTGAAACCTACAAACTACTCAAATATATAAAATCTTTAATAAAACTTCAAGAACTAGCCTTGTTCTTTTGTTGGGGTGAGCTACCAGCATGCTCATTGCAATAAGTTGTTTTCCTTAAAATTCTATCAGCGACCTTCTATAAGAAAAATCCAAGAATGATCAATTGTAGAAATTATGAAATATTTTGTACAAATTACATTTAATCAGTGTATATAACAAAATTATGCACACCAATGAGTTACACACACATGTATGTATGTACACACATATGTGTGTACACACACATTTATATATATATATGAAAAATCCAAGAATTACCAAATGTATAAATTATGAAAAATCCAAGAATGATCAAATGTATAAATTATGAAATATTTTCTACAAATTAGAAATTATGTAATATTTTGTACAAATTATATTTAATCGGTGTGTATAACAAAAGTATGTGCACCGATGAGTCATATATATATATTAGCATGATGATACAAATTTGAAAAAGTTTTACAAATAGTTATATTTAAGTGGTGCTTTTCAAGTAATAGATGCATTGATGTTTCATTACATTTTAATGCACATTGTCGAGCCCGTTAATAAATTGATAACATGGCATTTTGGTATTAAAAACAATGTTATTTAAATTTTAAAACAAGTGGGGAAATTTAATTAAAAATACGCACCAATGTGACAATACTGTACAATGAGCACTGCTAATCGCTAAAGCATTTAAAAAAAAACTGGTCAACAACAAGGTTTGGGATCTAATGCAATGAGTGGTTGTATTGCAATGGATTCCAAAGGCCTCATATGCAAGTAAATAAAACCCAGAAAAATATTCTTGTGAAATATAAAGAAGAAATCAAGAGAAAGAATAAGAAAGCTAGGGCTTATTCCAATAATGAAAATAACTATAAAATCTTTTTAATTTTTTGACAATGCCATACAAATTGTTTGTATCAAATAGGGGAAATATTTAAATGATAATTAGAAGGAAGTCACATACATGTAATTTCTCCTCTATTGATTTGTATGTGACCCATGGTGATCCCTTAAAAATTTGTCTCTCCAAAAAAATATTCGCACTCCAAAGTCATTGACGGTAAATCTCTCTTGTACGAATAGCCCCTCTAAATTATTGCAAAAGAATGAACTAAATATTAGGGGTTCCTTTTATAAACACACATTTAGAAAAATAACTATTCGACTCATTTTTTCATCGTATATTTCGATGCATTGATGATAAACACACATGTTTTTTTTTTTAATTTAAAAATTACTATTATATGTGCACTATATATTATAAAGTACATTGGTGTGCTTTTATGTCAAAAATGCTCCGATTAGGAAATAAATAGAAAATGAAAATGCAAACCTCGATAATTTTTTTTTTTGGAGGTTTTGCTTTGTGGAGGCAAAAATGGATGTCACTTTGCGGGGCATACAATTATTTAGTGCACTAGTGTGTTTAATATATTTAGGTGCACCGATGCATAAAAAAATACATCGCACGTATAAATTTTAAAGTCCTTTGAAAATTTAGGAATTTAGCTTTTTATATATTTTCCAAACTTTCTTTCAATAATTTATTCATGTATTGATTATATTTTTGGCTCAGATGAAAGGAAGAAAAAGTTATAATATCAAATGGCCAATTCTTCGGATTCTAGCCAATAAAATTTAACAAGAGAAACATGTCATATATTGATGGTCATCCATGAAATCATGGGAACATTGTAGGTTTCATAAATAGATGTAGGTCATTATTTAGTGCAAATTGTTCCTTTCTAGCACACTCTAATGACAAAGAGTTCGTTATGAAAAGGAAAGCATCCATATTTATTGTTGTGCATGCAATACATATTTTGTCTCCTAATGACAAGTTGTTAGTAAATTATAACTTTAGTACACCACCAATTGCTTGTAAAAAATGCCTCGCATTGGGTTTACCTTTAGACATCCCCTTGGAGCATAAGAAAAATATATTTGAGTAGTTGTATTTTTGGAATTTCAATGGAACTAATGGAATTGAATTGCATAATTTGAAATTTGTTTTTTGAAGTGGTTGGTTGCATGTTTATTATTGGGAAATTTGTTTCCAAGCTTCTCATAAATGTTTGGTATAATGTTTGAACATACTAAATGCATTGTGTAACGTGTTACTAATATTATCGATGTAATGCTCAATATTTTTACAACCACGATTTTGACGACGATCAACCTATCTAGCACCTCTCATTTCACCCCACTAGGATGTGAAATCAAGATAATTGTATTAAATGAGAACAATTGGAAGATGAAGCATACTAAGCATGGTTGAATCAAACACCAATTCAATTCCTAGTACATCCAAGTCATCAATTAAAAACCTCTATAGTAACACTAACTATTCACATGTTAGGGATGAAAGCAATGATATAGAGGTTGGTATGGATGATTTATTACGGGATACCCATGCCATGGAGGGAATTTTGTTACATGAATTCCAAGAAAATGAATTAGGGGATGACTTTGAGATCATTGATACTTTCTTTGAAACCCTAAAATCTTCTTCCACCACTCTCAGTTTGGACATGGATCAAGGTCCACCCAACTAGGGACAAAAATATTGTTGTACAACTTGAAAACAATGTATTCTATGTCATATGCATGTTTCTTAACACTTTTGAGGTGACTAATCATTCAGTCCCCTACGTTTTTACGGAATATTGTCACACAATGAAATTGAAAATGGTTGATTTTATGCATGCTTGATGATAGTGTACAATTATTTTTACCACTGGTTGTAGGTTACTCAAAGATAAGGTACTTCCAAGTGATAATGTCTTTCCTGAAAGTTGTGCAAAGGTAAATAAAATGTGGAAAAGGTTGGATGTTGAGTACATATCATACCATGCATGTTTGAGTGATTGTATTCTATACAGAGAAGAATATAAAAACAAAGAGACATGTCCAAAATGTGGGCATGATAGGTTCCATAGATAAAAAAACAAGGGTAAGGGGCATGGTCCTTCTCATAACATATTGAGGCACATTCCTATAGTTCCAAGTATTCAAAGGCTTGTTCATTGCAAACAATTAGCTATATTGTAGGGGTGGAATGCCTCACATAGACATGATCCAAGAGTTATGTGAATCCCTATAAATTTAATGGCCATGAAGCATATAGAGGATACATGACCAGTGGTTGTGATTAATAACAATATACCCCCATGGTTGTTTGTGAAGAATTTACATCTTTTGTTGGGTCTTATAGTAATGGGTAGAAGAAAAGTGAAGAGAAAAGATGTCTACTTGCAACCGTTGATCAATGAATTTAAGCAATTATGAGAAGGGATACATGTATATGTTGTATTTAGACCCATCATGTTGGAGAGGTATTTTACATTGTATGGAATATGTGCGTACACCACACACAATTATTTAGGACTAGGATTTTTTTTTTTCTGGTAAGCATGTCCATTGATTTGGTTAAATATGTAATGTTATTTGTCAAACCCAATTTGGTGAAACTATTTTCAAATGCAAATGTGATTTGTATACAATAACATCGTAGGTCTTGTAACAAACGAGTATCATGGATGCAAATGTTGTGGAACTTCTATAAAGGGTAGGTGGTCCAACCACCTACGAAAACTAGTATGTTACTTGTTAGCACTCAGAATTGCACCCTAGGTTGTGGAGGATAAATCCCAAGGTAAAAACATAACCACTTTAAGAAAGGGAGTTGGCTTCTTCCTTTATAGAGAGGGATCTCTCACAAATTTTTAACAAGGCCATATATAAATTGAAATACAGTTTCAGTTTAAATTGGTGGTTGAAACAAGACAAGCATAAATTGGGCTATGGAGTCACAAATATTATTGAGTTTATAGAATAGTTTGCAGGTGAAAATATACAAAGGCAAGGTAGCACTCGGTTACAGTCAAATAGCAGTTTTTTGGGTGATAAAGAAAGAACAAGAACATTCTATCAACAAAGAGAACCTAAGAGATGAATTCTGCATCAATTTTGGAAAGAAAGCTTGGTGAATATCTGAAACAATAGCCAGAGCATACCAATATGAATTCTGAGTTATTACACACTTATTTCAGATATGAAGAATACATAGTGGCGAGTTTAACAGGAAAAACATGCACAGGGGAAAGGAGATAACAAATTGTAACTATGAACGAAATACACAGGAATATTTGTAGCAACAAACCAACATTCACCTCTGCAATTTTTATTAGCAATATATCACAAAATGTATAACACATATTTCTCACGGGTTCCAATCCTCTCTCCCTCGATTGATGGAATATTTATAGCTTCATAGGCTTCCGAGACCAACCTCGAAACAGAGCCAAAAAAAATTGCAACATGAGACTAAAAATATTAGCAAAATACTGATCTGAAAGATCCACCATGATCATAAACCAAACAAACAAGCATGCAGGAACGTGCATGATGGATTAGTTTGAGAATTTGGACAACAGGGACTCAGGCTCACTTGCTGATAATGACATTTTAGAGCTCCTTTGAGCAACCTGTGACAATTTCATTCATACCCGCATCTTTACTGGCGAAATCCTTTATGGACCGTTGATCTGGGGTATGCATAATACGAAAAATAGGCTGATAGCTTCTTTGCGGTTCAATTTGGTCTTTTCGCCCCACCTTATCCTTTTCTCCATTTATCTTTCTGCATTGTTGATTTTCGTCGGATTCATCCTCAGCCGTTGATCTTAGGTATGTGGAGAACGGAAAACTGGTTTGTTCTTGACCAAAATCTTGTGTCTTCCACCTTTCTGAGTTTTCCTTTCTGCCTTTTCTTTCCTTATTGGTTGATCTCTGTAGGATTCATTCTCAACTGTTGATCTGAGATCAAGTTTGCAGGCTTCAGAAGACGAAAATTTGAATTCCGACTTTTCATAACAAACAACTTTACCTTTTCTGCTTCCACCTTTAGCGAAAAGTCGAACGTGAATATTCCAACTTTCTTCACCAATACTTCTGCTATTCCACTTCCGCCCTTTTCTTTATGCATTGTTGATCTGTGCATAAGCTCCCTCTACCTTATATCTTGCAGATCTCGAAAAGCAGGAATTCAAATTCTCACGATAAAATCTTTTCCGCCTTTCGATCTCCGCCCCTTTACTCTATTCCGGATCGTTGATCTTCGATGGAAGTTTTCTACACCGTCGATCTGGCGGATCGCGGAATGTAAAACTTCATCCTTTCATGACCAAATTCTTAATTTTTCTGCTTTCTGGTCTCCACCCTCTATTCTTTTCCGAGCCGTCGATCTCTGGCCGGAGCACTTTGAGCTGTCGGATCTGGATCGTAGAAAGCGCATAATTAAGTTTTCTAAGTTTTGCAACCCAAAACTTTACCCTTTCAGATTCTTCCCTTTGCTTCTTTTCGAGCCGTTGATATGTGAAAAAGTTCTCCCTGACCGTCAGATATCGAACTATGGAAGTCGAAAATCGGGATTCTAACTTTCAAAATCAAACTTCCTTCCTTTTTCGCTTCCACCTTCTACTGGACCATTGATATTTGAGAGGAAACGTTCCGGGTCGTCGGATCTTGGACTTCGGAGGGCAGCAATCGAGTTTTATTATTTTTTCACAACATAAACTTGCTTTTTCCAGCTTTCATTTCCGAATTTTTTCTTGGCAGAAATGATTTACAGCCATTGATATTCTGTTCCACGCATCCGAGCCATCTATTCCCTGTCATCATTTAACTAAAGGCATATTTCTTCATTTACATGCATTTCAAGGTAAAAATCAAAATTTCTTAAGTATTTTGGCATTCTTGAATCTAGAAATGTTCCTTCAAACCTCTGCATACCTTCATCAACATTCTTTAAGGTCCTATGATATGAAAATTTACAAACCTTATTTCTCATTTTAATGGATAAACCCTTTGCCAATTACTTAGCCCAAAAATGGTGCTAAAACTGACTCCAACTCGGGATGCTATCCTCCCTATGAGGTAGCAAAGAACCCTGTAGACCAGGTTCTGAATCGATTGGGTTGTTCTCAACATATTAGAACTCATTTTTTTTTTTGTAAGTGAAAATAAAGAAAAATAGAAACATGGTTACCCCTCTAGATCTTAGGGCCTTCTCTTCGGATCCAAATCCTTCGACTCACCATTTGTACTATTAAAAAATTAAAGAAATGTATACAACCATGATACAGAAAATACCTCCTCCTTCTGGACAAGTAATGTTTGAGAAACCTTCCATTGGCTAGACCTCCTTTCAGCGAGACCCATCTTGTTGCTGTAGAATGAATGCATTCCCACCTCTGTATGCTATAATGATATAAGGATCTACCCACATGTGATCAAACTTCCCATGATTATCTTCCCTAGGAGCATCCCACTTCAAAATCAAATCATTAATCTGGAATTGTTCTTCCTTTACCTTCCTATCAAATGTGTTCTTCATCTTTTCTTGATGTACTTGCACTTCACCACAGGTTTTGTCCCTCAACTCATTGAATTCTCTGATCTGATTTATTCTTCTTTGCACATGATTTGGTTCATCCTGTTGTTATTGCAATAAATTCATGATTGGTACTCCCAAATATACTCAAAAAATCACCTCAGCTCCATATACTAATTGGAATGGTGAAATTCTAATTTCCCTTTTTGTACTGATTCTGTCAGCCCATAAAGCACATTTCAGCTTTGTATTCCAAGCTCTTTTGTTATCCTCCAACAACTTCTCAATGATTCTCACTAGGCTTTTGTTTGAAGATTCAGCCAATCCATTACCCTGTGGATAGTATACAGTAGAATGATTGAGACTAATATGATACTTGTGAGAAAAATTTATCATTTTCTTAGATTTAAAGGTAGGTGCATTGTCTGTCACAATCATTTTGGGACAACCAAATCTAGCCAAAGTATTCACTTCTAGAAAACCCATAATTACTGCATCTGAAGCACTCCTTGTAGGTATTGCTTCAATCCACTTGGTGAAGTAGTTAGTTTCTGTCAAAATCCATCTATGCTGTCATGAAGAATTGGGATTTATTTCCCCAATAAAATCCAGTCCCCATTACTGAAAAGGTGCTTCTACAGATATTGTATTGAGAGGGAGTAGAACCACATTTCTCTTACCATCAAAGATCTGGCATTGGTGAATGTAGTAGTCTCCTTGTAAACATATGAAAACATTGAAGGCTAGTAAAAACCAACTCTCAAAGTCTTGTTTACTGTCACCTTCCATGAATGATGCCCACCACAATCTTCCTTGTGGAAATACTTCATAGTCTGTTTAGCTTCATTCTCCAAGAGGCAATTGAGTAAAATTCCACCAGGATCTTTCCAATAAATGTATTGTTTCAGAATGCAAAACTTGGCATATTTAAACTTCACTGACCTTGCTCTGGTTTTCCTTAACCCTACAGGAGCCTGTAAATTTTGCAACACACACAAAATCTCAGAATACCATGGATATATAGAGAAATCAGGCATTACTTGCACCTCTGTATCAAGCTGATTTGAATGATTGGTCAGAAAATTTAGCTGCAAGGATTCACAGTTGGAGTTTGTCATCATCTTTGCAATTCCTTTTCCTTTGATCAACTTTGTGGGATTAATTTGAATGTCATATTCCAGTAACACAACAATCCATTTTTCTCTTTTTCCCTCTAGATCTGGCCGTGGGAGGATGCCCTTCACCACATTTCTAGGAACATAAGCAATGGCACGTGAATGAAGAACATAAACTCGAAAATCCTTCAAAGATTTAATCAGGGAATATGTTTATTTTTCCATAATGTCATACTTCAGCTCTCCATCTCTTAACACTTCACTAAAGAAGGCTATAGGCCGTTCAACATTCTGATCATTCTTCTATGACAATACTCTAGGAATAGTGTGATCAAAAGCATAAGAAAAGATAAAAAAATATTTGCAAAAATATAAACTTACCTGAACTGGTGCTTCTGTGATATCATGTTTAATATCTTTGAAAGATTTCCTTGCATCTATTGTCCACTTTATCTCATGGTCTTTTTTCAACATGTTAATGATGTTCATCAATATCTCAACTAAACTAGGAACAAACCTTCTCAAGAAATTTACTTGTCCAATGAAGGATTGCACTTCCTTTTTGCTTCTTGGTTCTTCAACTTTCAATATTGCACTGATTCTCTCTGGATCAATATTTATACCATCCTTTGAAATAATTTGCCTTGGAAATTTTCCTTTCTCCAATGCATAATTTGATTTTATGGGGTTTAATGATATTCCATACATTTTACACTTCAGAAAAAATTTCTCCAAATGTCTAAAATTATCTCTGTCAGATATCGAGTACACAGTGATGCCATCCATGTAGAAAACCACAATTTTTTCCTTTTCCTCTGCAAAAGCAATTCCCATGGCACGCTGGAAAGTGGCCCCTGAATTCATTAAACCAAAAGGCATTTTGGCATACATAAATGTGCCCCATGGTGTAGTAAAGGAAGTATTTTCTTGATCCTCAGGAAACACTTTGATTTGATTGTATCCTGAGAAACCATCCATAGTTGAAATCCTTTCAGACCCCTCCACTTTCAGTAAAATATGCTCCATTTTTGGCAAAGGATAATTATCTTTCAAAGAGACTTTGTTAAGATTTCTGAAATCTATGCAAAGCCTGATTTCACTGTTATTTTTCCTAATAGGAACCAAATTTGCAATCCACGTGGAAAATATCAAGGTCACTATAATCTTGGCATTGAATAATTTTTTAATTTCCTTCTCAATAGCATGCAACAACATTGGATTAACTCTTCTTAGTTTCTATCTGAAAGGTTTCTCACCAGGTTTTATTGGGATTGTATGTTGTATGATAGAAGTATCATACTCTTTAAGGTCTTCATAAATCCATGCAAATACATCAGTGTCTCTTTTCATCAAATTGACATAGTTTTCTTTTTCTTTGACATGCAAGTTTTTTGACAGTTTGATGATCCTTGGATTTTCTTCAGTTCCTATATTTTTCTCTTCAACAACATCATCAACAGGCTTCATTTTTGGATCTCTAGCAACATCATTTTGATAAAAAATATTCTCTATAGGGATTAGGCCTCTGGGGATATGATTACTCTTCAACTGAACTATATGCTTTCCCCCTAGTGAGTTTTTGAACTTCCTGTTTTTCAACAATTTCTTCTTCACTCTCTTCAACATGTTGGAAGTTTTAACAATTATTATTTTCACTATCTATCTGAGTATTCACAAACTCACTAGATAACTCTAAAAATATTTTTATTTGCATATCATCTTCAAATTCTTGCCAGTATTTGGAATTATCTGGTATGGAGGGTCCGTTCACAATATCAACTTTATATTTTCTTTGGCCAGTAGTGGGAGTTTTAAATTTACCAGCAGCAACAACCAAAGAGTCAACTACTGTGTTTTCATATCTGAGAATCACTCTGATTTTGTGCTCTATAAAATAGTTACAAAACATATCCCATATCTCATTCCTATAAGCCCTCATTCTAGGATGTTTGGTCTGATAACTGTCATTCACCTAGTTTATTACAAGCTCTGAATCTCCCATGGCTTGTAATCTCTTTGCTCCCAGATCCTTCAAAGCATGAAATCCCAACAATAAAAGCTTCATACTCTGCCACATTATTGGTACTTTCAAAATTTAGCTTATATGACAGAGCATTAAAATCCCCGATAAGAGAGATAATATATACACCAGCACGAACACCAACTTTAGCCATAGATCATCAAAATACATCGTCTAGAGACCCTCTTGTTTCTGTTTCTTTTCCAAAACCTCTTGTCTCTTTCTAGACTCTTCATACTTAACTTTAGTGGGTACATGACTTTTAGGATCACAGGGAAGGCCATCATTAAAGAAAATGGAAGATCCCAAGTCAGTATCAACAACATAGCTAGCAAGATTATATGCACTGTCTTGGATGCTAGCTACATAAGGTGATCTTTTCTCACTGTATAACCTTTACTCCCACTATCCATAGGAATGGTAGCATAAGACATATCCATTTGAAAACTGCCTTTCAATTTATAAGTCCAAGATCAATTTAGGAGAAATTTCTGCTACAACAACATCCATTACCACAGTCTTAGATGGCAGTTTTGTCAGATTTACCACCATATTCTTAATCAGTCCAAGACACTTCACCTTCCTGGAATCAAAGGAATATAAATCTTTATATGGTCTAGTAACTTCCAGTCCCAAACTTTCTACCACTCCCCTGGGCATTAAATTATGAGAGGTACTAGAGTCTATCATAGAATTGTGAACAATCATATCATGTACATTTAAAATAAGGAAAAAAGGTGGAGCTTCCTTGTCATCCACATTTTCAAATTTTGACCCAAATAAAATGGTAGGGGTATCATCTGCCACCTCTAGGATATATGGTTGAAATTCTCCTTGACTCTTGACCATGTCTGTTATTTTGTCTCTGTATTCCCCGTTCCTTAACAATTCATTGAAAGGAATGGAAACTTTCAATTTTGAGAGATCTATCTACAAGTTAAAAGTGGAAACAACTTTATCTACATCCACCAGTGTTGGTTGTTTAACTTCTTTTGTTTTCTCTATTTTATTTTCTGGTTCTTTATACACAGAAGGTTCCGTTAGTTTTTCACTTCTATGTTTTGTATTTTGTTGACTACTAGAAGGTTGGTTTTGATTTACCCTTCCTTTATTTATAGTGACATCTCTATTCCTCAATTTGATCTTTATATGGACATCATCTATGGCCTGCAAATATCCTCTTTGGTACTGCTCTAAATCTTTCTCAAGATCATTATTGGCATCATCTTGGGCAAACAAACTATGTTTTTCCTCTATGGGGTATATTTCATAATCGAAGTCATCAAAATGGTGATTATGATCCTCAATAGATTCAACGTCATCTTCATCTGCAATATAGTTTTCAGGAAAAGGTGGCCTTATTTGCTGATCATCTAGATTTCTAGGATTCCTCCCATCTCTCTGTCTAATTTGTGGAGGTGGGGGAGGATTTGGCCTTCTGAAGTTTGGGTTTCTGATTTGAGGTTCATTATGTTCTCTGTTCAATGGTTTCTTATCCACAACCAACCTATCCATCAACTTCTCCATTGTTTTCATCACAATTTTAAACTTTACATCATTGGGAGAAGCAACAACAGAAGCAGAAGGTACATTTTCTTCTGTAGCTTTCCTTGTTTCTACTTTTTGTTTTATCTTTCCACTTGCCATCATATTAGCTTCCACTTCTAGAGAATCTTGAAACATAGTAGGAAGACTCATTGGTTTTCTCTCTCTCAGTAATAATGCAAAGTCACCATCAAAGGCATCAACATAATGGATTTTTGCAGCGCCTACTAAAGGTTTGATATCAACAGTTATAGAGTTATACACCCTCATAAATTGACTTGAGAACTCATGGACATATTCAAAACCTCCTTTATTAATACTATTATATTGAGAGAGCACTTGTAATGGAATTTTCTTATCATCCCATCTTTCTAAGAATGCAGTTTGAAAAGCTTCAAATGTGGCAATGGACCTAGTACATAAACCTCTATACCATTTATTCGCCTCTCTCGACAAGCTTTGTGCAAGAAACCTCATCTCTACATCATCATCATCAACCTTCTCCAAGTTAAGAAAATTATCAAATCTATCAACATGCTGTCTTGCTGTGAAATTTCTCTCTCCATCATACAATACATAATTTTGAGGAAGGTCATGCAATACATCAGGTAAGGCTAATGGAGCAAACCTAGCAACCATTTCTCTAGGTGGATTTGAAACAAGAGGAGGAGCTTTAAAGGCTGAAGGGGTTTGAATTGTTGGTGGGATATAAGGATGAAATATTTGAACAACATGGTTTCTCTCTTCAGTTTTCACAGAGTTTTTAAGGTTGTGCCAAAGAGAATTAAGAAAATATGATTCTAACCTACTGGTATTAATTTCAGTTTCCTTCAAATTAGATTCATATTTTGATTTTACCAAAGACTTTACAAAATTTGTTTCCTATCCAAAATATTGAATGCTAAGGAAATATTGAGAAGATGATTCACCAAAGTGAGGAATATTTATTAGTTCGTTTCCCTTATTTCTAAGCAATATTTCTGGATTTTCCACACTCAGTAGTGTTTCAGTGTTAGGGTTACCTCGTGTATGTGACCTCTTGGGAGCCGGGATGCCTTCTGAAATATTGCTAGAAAACAATGTGGTGTCGCTATGGAAAATAGACAACCTATTTCAAATGCTAAAGTCTCTCTTTTCCCATAGAAAACCTTTCTTCTTGGAATCTTCGTCGTCTCCCAGGGCTGATTTGTACCTTCAGTCCCCGACAATGGTGTCAAATCACGAAGAACAACAAGATGAACTAAGAACAACAGGAAGAACCGGTCAGATGATGACAAAGAAGAACAATCCTTTGGAATTGAAAGAGTTGAGGGACCAATTTAGATAAGGGTAAATCCCAAGGTAACAACATAACCACTTTAATAAAGGGGTCTAGCTTCTTCCTTTCTAGAGAGGATTCTCTCACATATTTTTAACAAGGTCATATATAAATTGAAGAACAGTTTCAATTTGAATTGGTGGTTGAACAAGGAAAGAATAAATTGGGCTATGTAGTCACAAATATTCTTGAGTTTACAGAACAGTTTGCAGGTGAAAATATACAAAGGCAAGGTAGCACTCGATTACAGTCAAATAACAGTTTTCCTGGTCATAAAGAAAGAACAGGAACAATCTATTAACACATAGCACCTAAGAGATGATTTCTGCATCAATTTTGGAAAGAAAGCTTGGTGAATATTTGAAATAATAGCCAGAGCATAACATATGAATACTGAGCTATTATACACTTATTCCAGATATGAAGAACATTAATGGTGAGTTTAACAGGAAAAAAATGCACAGGCAAAAGGAGATAACAGACTGTAACTACGAAATACACATGAATCTCTGTAGCAACAAACTAGCATTCGAATCTGCAATTTTTATTAGCAATAGATCACAAAATGCATAACACAATTTCTCACGGGTTTCAACCCTCTCTCCCTCAATTGAGGGAATATTTATAGCTTCATAGGCTCCCAAGACCAACCTCGAAACAGAGCCAAAAATAGTTGTAGCATGAGGCTGGAAATCTTAACAAAATGCTGATCTGGTAGATCCACCATGATAATAAACCAA
Organism: Pseudotsuga menziesii; assembly: GCA_001517045.1. Lineage (NCBI taxonomy): Eukaryota > Viridiplantae > Streptophyta > Pinopsida > Pinales > Pinaceae > Pseudotsuga > Pseudotsuga menziesii. The sequence goes on along the minus strand of LPNX010542581.1, from coordinate 699,971 downwards.
TAGACAAGCACACAGAAACGCACATGATGGATCAATTTGAGAATTTAGAAAACAAGGAATCAGGCTCACTTGCTGATAATGACATTTTAGATCTCGTTCGAGCAACCTGTGCTGATTTCATTCATGCCTGCATCTTTACTAGCGAAAGCATTTTTGGACCGTTGATCTTACATCAAAATTTATTCTTGGTCGTCGATCTGGGGTCTGCAGAAGTCAAAAAATGGACTGATAGATTCGTCGATGTTCAATTTGGTCTTTCCTCCCGCGCCTTATCCTTTCCACCCTTTAGCCTTCCACACCGTCGATCTCTGCCAGATTCATCCTCAGCCGTTGATCTGAGGTCTATGGAAAATGGAAAATGGGATTCTTCTTGACCAAAATCCTATGTTGTTCGCCTTTTCAAGAAATTCTTTTCGTCTTTTCTTTCTACACCATTGATCTCCGTAGGATTCATTCTCAACCGTTGATCTGATATCAAGTTTACGGGCTTTAGAAGATGAAAATAAGAATTCCAACTTTTCATAACAAACAATGTTAACTTTTCAGCTTCCGCCCTTTTTCTTCCTTGACAAAAATCAGAATGTAGATCTTTCAACTTTCTTCACCATAACTTCTCCTCTTTCGCTTCCGCGTTTCAACTTCTTCCCTTTTATTTCCGCACCTTTGATATGTGTGAAAGCTCCCTCAACCCTAGATCTTACAGATCACGAAAACCGAGACTTCATATTTTCACGATAAAATCTTTAAGTTTTCTGCCTTCCGATCTTTGCCCCTCTGCTCTCTTTCAGACCATTGATCTTCGGTGGAAGTTTTCCGGACCGTTGATCGAGTGGATCACGGAATGCGGAAATTCATGATTTCAACCAAATTCTTAAGTTTTATGCTTTTTGGTCTCCGTCCTCTATTCTTTTTCGAGCTGTCGATCCTGGTGGGAGCGCTCTAAGCCGTTGGATCTGGATCGGGGAAAGTGGAAATCGTGTTTTCCATGTTTTCCAACCCAAAAGTTTACCCTTTCCGCTTCCGTCCTTTGCTACTTTTTGAGTCGTTGATCTATACAAAAGTTCTCCCTGACCTCTAGATCTCAGACTACGAAAGTTGAAAATTGGGATTCTAACTTTAAAATTCAAACTTCCTGCATTTTTCACTTCCGTCTTCTGCTGGATCATTGATATTTGGGAGGAAATGTTCTGGGCCGTCGGATCTTGGACTACGAAGGGCAGAAATTGGGTTTTATTATTTTTCACAACAGAAAATTGCTTTTCTGCCTTTCCACTCCGACTTTGCCTTGGCATAAATGATTTACAGCCTTTGACCTTCTGTGCTGTGCATCTAAGTTGTATATTCCATGTCATTATTCAACTAAAGGCGGATTTCTTCATTTACATGCATTTCAAGGTAAAAAATCAGAATTTCTTAAGTATTTTGGCATTTAGAATCTAGAAATGTTCCTTCAAACATCTGCATACCTTCATCAACATTCTTTAAGCTCCTATGATATGAAAATTTACAATCTTATTGCTCCTTTTAATGGCCAAACCCTTTTCCAATTACTTATCCCAAACATGGTTCTAACATCTCGGGATGTTATTCTCCCTGCGAGGTAGCAAAGAAACCCGTAGAATAGGTTCCAAATCCATTGGGTTGTTCCCAATGTATCAGACCTCAAACTTTTTATTTTGTTTTTTCTGTCAGTAAAAATAAAGAAAAATAACAACACGGATACCCCTCTAGATCTTAGGGCCTGCTCTTCGGGATTCAAATCCCTCAGCTCACTATTTGTACTATTAAAAAAACAAATAAATATATACAACTATGACAAAAAAATTACCCCCTCCTTCAGGACAAGTAATGTTTTAGAAACCTCCCATTGATTGGACCTCCTTTCAGCAGAGACCCATCTTGATCATGTAGAATGAATGCATTCTCACCTCTGTATTTCGTAATGATATAAGGACCTACCCAAATGTGATCAAACTTCCCATGTTCATATTCCCTAGGAGCATCCCACTTCAAAACCAAATCATTAATCTGGAATTGTTCTTCCTTTACCTTCCTATCAAAAGTGTTCTTCATCTTTTCTTGATGTATCTGCACTTTACCATAGGATTTGTCTCTCAACTCATTCAATTCTATGATATGATTTATTATTCTTTGCACATGATTTGGTTCATCTTGCTAATCTTGCAATAACTTCATGACCAACACTCCCAAACATACTGGAAAAATCACCTCAGCTCCATATACTAATTGGAATGGTGACATTCCAATTGTCCTTTTTGTGCAGATTCTGTCAGCCCACAAAGCATATTTCTGCTTTGTATGGCAAGATTTTTTGTTATCCTACAACAACTTCTTAATGATTCTCACTAGACTTTTGTTTGAAGATTCAACCAATCCATTACCATGTGGGTAGTGTGCAGTAGAATGGTTTAGACTAATATGATACTTGTGACAGAAACTTATCATTTTCTTAGATTTAAAAGCAGGAGCATTGTTTGTCACAGTCCTTTTGGGACAACCAAATATAGCTAGTATATTCTCTTCCAGAAAATCCATAATTAATATCTTTGTATCCCTTCTTGTAAGTATTGCTTCAATCCACTTAGTGAAGTAGTCAGTTGCTGTTAAAATCCATCTATGCTGCCCTAAATAATTGAGATTTATTTCCCTAATAAAATCCAGTCCCCACTGCTGAAAAGGTGCTTGTACTGGTATTGGATTGAGAGGGAGTGGAACCACTTTTCTCTTACCGTGAAAGATTTGGAATTGGTGACATGTAGTAGTCTCCTTGTAAACATCTAAAAACATTGAAGGCCAGTAAAAACCAGCTCTCAAAATATTGTTTACTCTCACCTTCCATGAATGATGTCCACCATAGTCTCCCTTGTGAAATTCCTTCATAGTTTGCTTAGCTTCATTTTCCAATAGGAAATTGAGTAAAATTCCACCAGGATCTTTCCAATAAAGGTATTGGTTCATAATGCAAAAATTGGAAGATTTCAACTTCACTGACCTTGCTATGGTTTTTCTCAACCCTGCAAGAGCCTGTAAATTTTGCAACACATACACCATATCAGAATACCATGGAGATACATAGAAATCATGTATGTTACTGCCCGTGGGTATTCCTCCAAGAAGACCACCCTTATAAAAGAGTTGCATTTGTTTTCAATAGTAAACTGCAGAGAACCAAGAGACTTGGAATACTCACACCAACATATTGCATTAGGGAATATAACACAAAGAACAAGAAGGAAATTATAGAATTGTTTGATTCAAATGGGGAGCCTATGCTCGACGATCCTAATTTTTTTGACAACAATGTTGAGAAAATTCCCGTTGGGATGAGAAGGAAGTTTATATTTTAAGAACTTCCATATTGGGAGAATCTTAAGGTTTCCCACTTACTATATCCCATAAATATTTTAAAAAATGTTTCATCTTCTTTATGGAGGCATATATAATCGAAAAAATGACACATTGGCCATTAGGAGAGATTTTATTTATTTGAATACAAAATAGAGACATTGCCCAAGACAAGAAAGCAGATGAGAAGTTAGTCCCTCTTTCTCTTTTAAAGAAGGTGATGTCCCATTGGATTTTAAAGAAAGATGAGTTTTCTATGGTGAATGATGTTATATTTGTTGTGAAGGAACCTTTTTTATATGGGTCGTCTCTACGACGTTGCTTCATTGTAGAAGAAAATTTATTAGGATTGAAATCACATGACCATCTGAACCTTCTAAGGGTATGTATGTTGAATACATAATTGTTTTTATGTAGTGCAAGTTAAAATATACCATGTACTCTTAGTTTAATGGCACTTAATTGTGTGTGTGTCTTATTTTTTTCATTATTCTTTGCTCTTGCATGGTTGCATAAACTATGGCTTCCCCCATGACTTGCAATCTTCGTTATAAAATTATATACATTTGTTTGTTGGATCACATCAAAGGAGATTCATATGGCTAACATTCCACGGTGTTGTTGAGAGATAGCTGATATTTTTTGTATGTTTGAGAAGGAAATGCCCAAGAGTTTTATGGGCTTGCAGGTACATTTTCTAATCCACTTACCTAATGAGGTTGAAATAGTTGGGGTGCTCTCATGCTTTTGTATGGTATTATTAGAGAGGACATGAAAAAATTGAAGTGGTTTGTTTGACAAAGTGAAAAACCAGAGGGCTCTATGGTGGAGGGGTACATAGTAAACATGTGATTCTATTATGCTAGTGAGTATATCAAGAAAATTGATGACACACCATGCGTTTTGGTTTGGGACGACCAATGGAAAAAGGAAAAAAGGGAATGGTAGCTACTCCAAACAAGTTGGAAAAGGCACATGATAAAGATGAAGTCACTTGTCTTTTGTCAAATTTGTATAGAGAATCTATTTACATTGAAGCTAATAATATATATTTGATCAGACATAGTTCATTTTTAACTCTTATATACATCAACAAATTCAGAAATTAATGTTATCAATAAATCTGTTATTCATAATGCAAAGGAAACACAACCAGGGGGCGCATTGTATGAAGATAAAATAAGGAACTAGGATAGTGACATAAAATAATTTAGATTGTTGAACGGATCGCGGAATGCGGAACTTCATCCTTTCACGACCAAATTCTTAAGTTGTTTGCTTTTCGATATCTGCCCTCTGTTCTTTTCCGAGCCGTCGATTCCTGGTGGGAGCTCTTTGAGTTGTCGGATATGGATCGTAGAAAGCGGAAATTGAGTTTTCTAAGTTTTCCAACCCAAAAATTCACCCTTTCAGATTCTTCACTTTGCTTCTTTCCTAGCCGTTGATATGTGAAAAAGTTCTCCTTGACCGTTAGATATCGAACTACGGAAGTCGAAAATCGGGATTCTAACTTTCAAAATCAAGCTTCCTTCCTTTTTTGCTTCCACCTTCTGCTGGACCATTGATCTTTGAGAGGAAACATTCTGGGCCATCGGATCTTGGACTGCGGAGGGCAGAAATCGGGTTTTATTATTTTTTCACCACATAAACTTCCTTTTTCCACCTTTCCGCTCCTAAATTTTTCTTGGCAGAAATGATTTATAGCTTTTGATCTTCTGTGCCACGCATCCAAGCCATCTATTCCCTGTCATCATTTAACTAAAGGTATATTTCTTCATTTACATGCATTTCAAGGTAAAAATCAGAATTTCTTAAGTATTTTGGAATTCCGAATCTAGAAATGTTCCTTCAAAGATCTAGAGACCTTCATCAACATTCTTTAAGGTACTATGATATGAAAATTTAGAAACCTTATTGCTCCTTTCAATGGATAAACCGTTTTCCAATTACTTAGCCCAAAAATGGTGCTAAAACTAGCTCCAACTCGGGATGCTATCCTCCCTACGAGGTAGCAAAGAACCCTGTAGACCAGGTTCCAAATCGATTGGGTTGTCCCCAACATATTAGACCTCAAACCTTTGATTTTTGTTTTTTCTGTAAGTGAAAATAAAGAAAAACAGAAACATGGTTACCCCTCTAGATCTTAGGGCCTTCTCTTTGGATCCAAATCCTTCAGCTCACCATTTGTACTGTTAAAAAATTAAAGAAATATATACAACCATGATACAAAAAATACCTCCTCCTTCTGGACAAGTAATGTTTGAGAAACCTTGCATTGGTTAGACCTCCTTTCAGGGAGACCCATCTTGATGTTGTAGAATGAATGCATTCCCACCTCTGTATGCTACAATGATATAAGGACCTACCCACATCTGATCAAACTTCACATGATTATCTTCCCTAGGAGCATCCCTCTTCAAAACCAAATCATTTATCTGGAATTGTTATTGCAATAAATTCATGACTGGTACTCCCAAAGATACTTGAAAAATCACCTCAGCTCATATACTAATTGGAATGGTGAAATTCTAATTTCCCTTTCTGTATCGATTCTGTCAGCCCATAAAGCACATTTCAACTTTGTATGCCAAGCTCTTTTGTTATCTTCCAACAGCTTCTTAATGATTCTCACTAGGCTTTTGTTTGAAGATTCATCCAATCCATTACCTTGTGGATAGTATGCAGTAGAATGATTGAGACTAATATGATACTTGTGAGAAAAAAATATCATTTTCTTAGATTTAAAGGTAGGTGCATTGTCTGTCGCAATCGTTTTGGGACAACCAAATCTAGCCAAAATATTCACTTCCAGAAAACCCATAATTACTGCATCTGTGGCCCTCCTTGTAGGTATTGCTTCAATCCACTTGGTGAAGTAGTCAGTTTCTGTCAAAATCCATCTATGCTGTCATGAATAATTGTGATTTATTTCCCCAATAAAATCCAGTCCCCACTGCTGAAAAGGTGCTTTTATATATATTGGATTGAGAGAGAGTGGAACCACATTTCTCTTACCATCAAAGATATGGCATTGGCGAGTAAAAACTAACTCTCAAAGTATTGTTTACTGTCACCTTCCATGAATGATTCCCACCACAATCTTCCTTGTGGAAATCCTTCATAGTCTGTTTAGCTTCATTCTCCAAGAGGCAATTGAGTAAAATTCCACCAACATCTTTCCAATAAAGGTATTGTTTTAGAATGCAAAACTTGGCATATTTAAACTTCACTGACCTTGCTCTAGTTTTTCTTAACCCTACATGAGCCTGTAAATTTTGCAACACACACAAAATCCCAAAATACCATCGATATACAGAGAAATCAGGCATTACTTGCACCTCTGTATCAAGCTGATTTGAATGATTGGTCAGAAAATTTAGCTGGAAGGATTCACAGTTGGAGTTTGTCATCATCTTTGCAAGTCCTTTTCCTTTGATCAACTTTGTGGGCTTAATTTGAATGTCATATTCTAGTAACAAAACAATCCATTTTTCTCCTTTTCCCTCTAGATCTGGCTGTGGGAGGACGCCCTTCACCACATTTCTAGGAACATAAGCAATGACATGTGAATGAAGAACATAAACTCTAAAATACTTCAAATATTTAATCAGGGAATATGTTTATTTTTCCATAATGTCATACTTCAACTCTCCATCTCTTAACACTTCACTAAAGAAGGCTATAGGCCGTTCAACATTCTGATCGTTCTTCTGTAACAATGCTCCAAGAATAGTGTGATCAAAAGCATAAGAAAAGATAAAAAAAGATTTGCTAAAATATAAACTTACCAGAACTAGTGCTTCTGTGATATCCTGTTTAATATCTTTGAAAGATTTCCTTGCATCTATTGTCCACTTTATCTCATGGTCTTTTTTCAACATGTTATTGATGTTCATTAATATCTTAATAAAACTAGGAACAAACCTTCTCAAGAAATTTACCTGTCCAATGAACGATTGCACTTCATTTTTGCTTCTTGGCTCTTCAACTTTCAATATTGCACTGATTCTCTCTAGATCTATATTTATACCATCCTTTGAAATAATGTGCCTTAGCAATTTCCCTTCCTCCAATGCAAAATTTGATTTTATGGGGTTTAACCCCTCCACTTTCTGCAAAATATGCTCCATTTTTGGCAAAGGGTAATTATCTTTCAAAGAGACTTTGCTAAGATTTCTAAAATCTATGCAAAGCCTGAGTTAACCGTTCTTTTTTCTAACAAGCACCAATTTGCAACCCACGTGGAAAATCGCAGGGTCACTATAATCTTGGCATTGAATAATTTTTTAATTTCCTTCTCAATAACATGCAACAACATTGGATTAACTCTTCTCAGTTTCTATCTGAAAGGTTTCTCACCAGGTTTTATTGGGATTGTATGTTGTATGATAGAAGTATCATACTCTTTAAGGTCTTCATAACTCTATGCAAAGAGATCAGTGTCTCTTTTCATCAAATTGACATAGTTTTCTTTTTCTTTGACATGCAAGTTTTTTGATAGTTTGATGATCCTTGGATTTTCTTCAGTTCCTATATTTTTCTCTTCAACAACATCATCAACAGGCTTCATTTTTCGATTTCTAGCAACATCATTTTGATAAAAAATCTTCTCTATAGGGATTAGGCCTCTGGGGATATGATTACTCTTCAAATGAACTATATCCTTCCCCCCTAGTGAGTTTTTGAACTTTTTGTTTTTCAACAATTCCTTCTTCACTCTCTTCAACATCTTGGAAGTTTTAACAATTATCATTTTCACTATCTATCTGAGTATTCATAAACTCACCAGATAAATCTAAAAATATTTTTATTTGCATATCATCTTCAAATACTTGTCAGTATTTGGAATTATCTGGTATGGAGGGTCTGTTTACAATATCAACTTTATATTTTCTTTGGCCAGCAGTGGGAGTTTTAAATTTACCAGTAGCAACAACCAAAGAGTCAGCTACTATGTTTTCATATCTGGGAATCACTCTGATTTTGTGCTCTGTAAAATAGTTACCAACATATCCCATACCTCATTCCTATAAGCCCTCATTCTGGGATGTTTGGTCTGATAACTGTCATTCACCTAGTTTATTACAAGCTCTGAATCTCCCATGACTTGTAATCTCTTTGCTCCCAGATCCTTCAAAGCATGTAATCCTAGCAATAAAAGCTTCATACTCTGCCACATTATTGGTACTTTCAAAAGTTAGCTTATATGACAGAGCGTTAAAATCCCCGATAAGAGAGATAACATATACACCAGCACCAACACCAACTTTAGCCATAGATCCATCAAAATACATCGTCTAGAGACCCTCTTATTTCTATTTCTTTTCCAAAGCCTCTTGTCTCTGTATATACTCTTCCTACTTATCTTTAGTGGGTACAGGAATTTCAGGATCACAGGAAAGGCCATAATTAAAGAAAATGGAAGATCTCAAGTTAGTATCAACAGCATAGATAGCAAGATTATATGGACTGTCTTGGATGCTAACTACATAAGGTGATCTTTTCTCACTGTATAAACTTTATTCCCACTATCCATAGGAATGGTAGCATAAGACATATCCATTTGAAAACTGTCTTTCAATTTAGAAGTCCAAGACCAATTTAGGAGGAATTTTTGCTACAACAACATCCATTACCATAGTCTTAGATGGCATTTTTGTCAGATTTACCACCATATTCTTAATCAGTCCAAGACACTTCACCTTCTTGGAATCAAAGGAATAGAAATCTTTATATGGTCTAGTAACTTCCAGTCCCAAACTTTCTACCACTCCCTTGGGCATTAAATTATGAGAGGCACTAGAGTCTATCATAGAATTGTGAACAATCATATTAGGTACATTTAAATTGAGGAAAAAAGGAGGAGCTTCCTTGTCATCCACATTTTCAAATTTTGACCCAAATACAATGGTAGGGGCATCATCTGCCACCTTTAGGATATCTGGTTGAAATTCTCCTTGACTCTTAACCATGTCTGTTATTTTGTCTCTATATTCCCCGTTCCTTAACAATTCATTGAAAGGAATGGAAACTTTCAATTTTGAGAGATCTGTCTACAAGTTAAAAGTGGAAACAACTTTCTCTACATCCACCAGTGTTGGTAGTTTAACTTCTTTTGTTTTCTCTATTTTATTTTCTAGTTCTTTATACACAAAAGGTTCCATTTGTTTTTCACTTCTCTGTTTTGTATTTTGTTGACTAATAGAAGGTTGGTTTTGATTTAACCTTCCTTTATGTATAGTGACATCTCTATTCGTCAATTTTCTCTTGATATGGACATCATTTATGACTTGCAAATATCCTCTTTGGTATTGCTTTGAATCTTTCTCAAGATCATTATTGGCATCCTCCTGGGAAAACATACTATGTTTTTCCTCTATGAGGTATATTTCAGAATCGAAGTCATCAAAATGGTAATTATGATCCTCAATAGATTCAACGTCATCTTCATCTACAACATAGTTTTCAGGAAAAGGTGGCCTTATTTGCCGATTATCTAGATTTCTAGGATTCTTCCCATCTCTCTGTCTAATTTGTGGAGGTGGGGGAGGATTTGGCCTTCTGAAGTTTGGGTTTCTGATTTGAGGTTCATTATGTTCTCTGTTCAATGGTTTATTATCCATAGTCAACCTATCCATCAACTTATCCATTGTTTTCATCATCATTTTAAACTTTACATCATTGGGAGAAGCAACAACAGAAGCAAAAGGTACATTTTCTTCTCTAGCTTTCCTTGTTTCTACATTTTTTTTATCTTTCCACTTGCCATCATATTAGCTTGCACTTCTAGAGCATATTGAAACATAGTAGGAAGACTCACTGATTCTCTCTCTCTCAGTAATAATGCAAAGTCGCCATCAAAGGCATCAACATAATGGATTTTTGCAGTGCCTACTAAAGGTTTGATATCAACAGTTATAGAGTTATACACCCTCATAAATTGACTTGAGAACCCATGGACATATTCAAAACCTCCTTTCGTAGTACTATTATATTGAGAGAGCACTTGTAATGGAATTTTCTTATCAGCCCATGTTTCTAAGAATGCAGTTCGAAAAGCTTCAAATGTGGCAATGGACCTAGTAGGTAAATCTCTATACCATTTCTTTGCCTCTTCCGACAAGCTTTGTGCAAGCAACCTCATCTCAACATCATCATCATTAACCTTCTCCAAGTTAACAAAATAATCAAATCTATCAACATGTTGTCTTGTTGTGAAATTTCCCTCTCCATTATACAATACATAATTTTGAGGAAGGTCATGCAATACATCAGGTAAGGCCAATGGAGCAAACCTAGCAGCCATTTGTCTAGGTGGATTTGGAATAAGAGGAGGAGCTTAAAAGGATGGAGGGGTTTGAACTGTTGGTGGGATATAAGGATGAAAGCTTTGAACAACATGGTTTCTCTCTTCAGTTTTCACAGAGTTTTAAAGGTTGTGCTAAAGAGAATTAAGAAAATATGATTCTAACCTACTGGTATTAATTTCAGTTTCCTTCAAATTAGAATCATTTTGAGTTTACCAAAGACTTTACAAAATTTGTTTCCTATCCAAAATATTGAATGCTAAGGAAATATTGAGAAGATGATTCACCAAACTGAGGAATATTTATTAGTTCTTTTCCCTTATTTCTAAGCAATCTTTTTTGATTTTCCACACTCAGTAGTGTTTCAGTGTTAGGGTTACCTCATGTATGTGACCTCTTGGGAGTTAGGATGCCTTCTGAAATCTTGCTAGAAAACAATGTGGAGTCGCTATGGCAAATATACAACCTATTTCAAATGCAAAAGTCTCTGTTTTCCCACAGAAAACCTTTCTTCTTGGAATCTTTGGCGTCTGCCAGGGCTGATTTGCACCTTCAATCCCCGACAATGATGCCAAATCATGAAGAACAACAGGATAAACCAATAACAACAGGAAGAACCAGCCAGATGATGACAAAGAAGAACAATCCTTTGGAATTGAAAGAGTTGAGGGACCAATTTAGATAAGGGTAAATCCCAAGGTAACAACATAACCACTTTAATAAAGTGATCTAGCTTCTTCGTTTCTATAGAGGATTCTCTCACATATTTTTAACAAGGCCAGATATAAATTCAAGTTCAGTTTCAATTTGAATTGGTGGTTGAAACAAGGAAAACATAAATTGGGCTATGTAGTCACAAATATTCTTGAGTTTATCGAACAGTTTGCAGGTGAAAATATGCAAAGGAAAGGTAGCACTCGGTTACAATCAAATAACAGTTTTCCTGGTGATAAAGAAAGAATAAGAACAGTTTATTAACACATAGCACCTAAGAGATGAATTCTGCATCAATTTTGGAAATAAAGCGTGGTGAATATTTGAAATAATAGCCAAAGCATAACATATGAATATTGAGCTATTATACACTTATTCCAGATATGAAGAACATTAATGGCGAGTTTAACAGGAAAAAAATGCATAGGGGAAAGGAGATAACAGACTGTAACTACGAAATACACATGAATCTTTGTAGCAACAAACCAGCATCCGGATCTGTAATTTTTATTAGCAATAGATCACAAAATACATAACACAATTTCTCACGGGTTTCAACCCTCTCTCCCTCAATTGAGGGAATATTTAAAGCTTCATAGGCTCCTGAAACCAACCTCGAAACAAAGCCAAAAATAGTTGTAGCATGAGAATGGAAATCTTAACGAAATGCTGATCTAGCAGATCCACCATGATAATAAATGAATAGACAAGCACGCGGGAACACACATGATGGATCGGTTTGAGAATTTAGATAACAAGGTCTCAGGCTCGCTTGCTGATAATGAAATTTCAGATCTCCTTCGAGCAACCTGTGATGATTTCATTCATGCCTGCATCTTTACCAGCGAAAGCATTTATGGACCGTTGATCTTGCATCAAAATTCATTCTTGGTCATCGATCTAGGGTCTGCGGAAGACAAAAAATGGGCTGATAGCTTTGTCGAGGTTCAATTTGGTCTTTCTACCCTTGCCTTATCCTTTCCACCCTTTAGTCTTCCACACCGTCGATCTCTACCAGATTCATCATCAACCGTTGATCTGAGGTCTCCAAAAAATGGAAAATGGGATTCTTGTTGACCAAAATCCAGTCTCTTCTGCCTTTTCGAGTTTTCCTTTCTGCCTTTTCTTTCTACACCATTGATCTCCATAGAATTCATTCTCAACCGTTGATATGAGATCAAGTTTATGGGATTCAGAAGACGAAAATCGGAATTCTGACTTTTCATAACAAACAATGTTACCTTTTCCACTTCTGCCCTTTTTCTTCCTCGACAGAAATCAGAACGCAGATCTTCAAACTTTCTTCACCGAAACTTCTCCTCTTCTGCTCTGCCTTTCAACTTCTTCCCTTTTATTTCCGCACCTTTGATATGTGTGAAAGCTCCCTTGACCATAGATCTTGCAGATCACGGAAACCGAGACTTCATGTTTTCATGATAAAATCTTTAAGTTTTTCGCCTTTCGAACTCCGCCCCTTTGCTCTCTTTCGGACCGTTGATCTTCGACGGAATTTTTTCGAACTGTTGATCTAGTGGATCACAGAATGTAGAAATTCATCCTTTCATGACCAAATTCTTGAGTTTTATGCCTTCTGGTCTCCACCCTCTGTTCTCTTTTGATTCGTCGATCCTGGCGGGAGCGCTCTAAGCCGTTGGATCTGGATCACAGAAAGTGGAAATCGGGTTTTCCATATTTTGCAACCCAAAAATTTACCCTTTCCGCTTCCATCCTTTGCCACTTTTCGAGTCATTGATGTATGCAAAAGTTCTCCTTGACCTCCGGATCTCAGACTACAGAAGTAAAAAATCGGGATTCTAACTTTAAAAATCAAACTTCCTGCCTTTTTCACTTCTGCCTTCTACTGGACCATTGATCTTTGGGCGGAAATGTTCTGGTCCATCGGATCTTGGACTACGGAGGGCGGAAATCGGGTTTTATTATTTTTCACAACATAAAATTGCTTTTCTGCCTTTCCACTCCTGACTTTGCCTTAGCGAAAATGATTTACAGCCTTTGATCTTCTGCACTGTGCATCCAAGCCGTCTATTCCATGTTATTATTCAGCTAAATCCAGATTTCTTCATTTACTTGCATTTCAAGGTAAAAAATCAGAATTTCTTAAGTATTTTGGCTTTCCGAATCTAGAAATGTTCCTTCAAACATCTGCATACCTTCATCAAGATTCTTTAAGGTCCTATGATATGAAAATTTACAAAGCTTATTGCTCCTTTTAATGGCCAAACCCTTTGCCAATTACTCAGCCCAAAAATGGTGCTAACAACTGGCTCCAACTCGAGATGTTATCTTCCCTGAGAGGTAGCAAAGAAACACGCAGACCAGGTGTCGAATCCATTGGGTTGTTCCAAACATATCAGACCTCAAACTTTTTATTTTGTTTTTTCTGTAAGTAAAAATAAAGAAAAATAAAAACAGGGATACCCCTCTAGATCTTAGGGCCTGCTCTTCGGGCTTCAAATCCCTCGGCTCACCATTTGTACTATTGAAAAAACAAAGAAATATATACAACTATGATACAAAAATTACCTCCTCCTTTAGGACAAGTAATGTTTTAGAAACCTCCCATTGACTAGACCTCCTTTCAGCAGAGACCCATCTTGATCATGTAGAATGAATGCATTCTCACCTCTGTATGTTGTAATGATATAAGGACCTACCCACATGTGCTCAAACTTCCCATGTTTATCTTCCGTAGGAGCATCCCACTTCAAAACTAAATCATTAATCTGGAATTGTTCTTCCTTTACCTTCCTATCAAAAGTGTTCTTCATCTTTTCTTGATGTATCTGCACTTTACCATAGGCTTTGTCTCTCAACTCATTCAATTCTATGATATCATTTATTCTTCTTTGCACATGATTTGGTTCATCCTGCCGTTCCTGCAATAAATTCATGACCGAAACTCCCAAAAATACTGGAAAAATCACCTCAGCTCCATATACTAATTGGAATGGTGACATTCCAATTGCCCTTTTTGTGCAGATCCTGTCAGCCCACAAAGCATATTTCTGCTTTGTATGCCAAGCTTTTTTATTATCCTACAACAACTTCTTAATGATTCTCACTAGAATTTTGTTTGAAGATTCAACCAATCCATTACCCCGTGGGTAGTGTGCAGTAGAATGGTTTAGACTAATATGATACTTGTGATAGAAACTTATCATTTTCTTAGATTTAAAAGCAGGAGCATTGTCTATCACAATCCTTTTGGGACAACCAAATCTAGCCAAGATATTCTCTTCCAGAAAATCCATAATTACTGTCTTTGTATCCCTTCTTGTAAGTATTGCTTCAATCCACTTAGTGAAGTAGTCAGTTGCTGTTAAAATCCATCTATGCTGTCCTAAAGAATTGAGATTTATTTCCCCAATAAAATCTAGTCCCCACTACTGAAAAGGTGCTTGTACTGATATTGGATTGAGAGGGAGTGGAACCACTTTTCTCCTACCATCAAAGATCTGGCATTGGTGACATGTAGTAGTCTCCTTGTAAACATCTGAAAACATTGAAGGCCAGTAAAAACCAGCTCTCAAAATCTTGTTTACTCTCACCTTCCATGAATGATGTCCACCATAGTCTCCCTTGTGAAATTCCTTCATAGTCTGCTTAGCTTCATTTGCCAATAGGAAATTGGGTAAAATTCCTCCAGGATCTTTCCAATAAAGGTATTGGTTCATAATGCAAAACTTGGAAGATTTCAAATTCACTGACCTTGCTCTAGTTTTTCTCAACCCTGCAAGAGCCTGCAAATTTTGCAACACATACACCACATCAGAATAGCATGGAGATACATAGAAATCATGTATGTTACTGCCCGTGGGTATTCCCCCAAGAAGACCACCCTTATAGAAGAGTGGCATTTATTTTCAATAGTAAACTATAGAGAACCAAGAGACCTAGAATACTCACATTGACATATTGCATTAGGGAATATAACAGAAAGAACAAGAAGGGAATTATAGAATTGTTTGATTCAAATGGGGAGGCTATGCTCGATGATCCTAATTTTTTTGACAACAATGTTGAGAAAATTCCCATTGGGATGAGAAGGAAGTTTTTATTTTATGAACTTCCATATTGGGAGCATCTTAAGGTAACCACTTACTATATCCCATAAATATTTTAAAAAATGTTTCATCTTCTTTATGGAGGCATATATAATCGAAAAAATGATACATTGGCCATTAGGAGAGATTTTATTTATTTGAATACAAAATAGAGACATTGGCTAAGACAAGAAAGGAAATGAGAAGTTAGTCCCTCTTTCTCTTTTAAAGAAGGTGATGTCCCATGGATTTTAAAGAAAGATGAGTTTTCTATGGTGAATGATGTTATATTTGGTGTGAAGGAACCTTGTTTATATGGGTCATCTGTATGACGTTGTTCACTGTAGAAGAAAAATTGTCAGGTTTGAAATCACATGACCATCTCAACCTTCTAAGGGTATGTATGTTGAATACATAATTGTTTTTATGTAGTGCAAGTTAAAATATACCATGCACTCTTAGTTTAATGGCAATTAATTGTGTGTGTGTGTGTCTATTTTTTTTTTCATTATTCTTTGCTCTTGCATGGTTGCATAAACTATGGCTACTCCCGTGACTTGCAATATTCCTTATAAAATTATATACATTTGTTTGCTGGATCACATCGAAGGAGATTCATATGGCTAACATTCCATGGTGTTGTCGAGAGATAGCTAAGATTTTTTGTATGTTTGAGAAGGAAATGCCCAGGAGTTTTATGGGCTTGCATCCACTTACCTAATGAGGTTGAAATAGTTGGGGTGCTCTCATGCTTTTGTATGTGTTCTTAGAGTTGTACATGAAAAAAATGAAGGGGTTTGTTTGAAAAATTGAAAAACCAAAGGGCTCTATGGTGGAGGGGTACATAGTCAACAAGTCATTCTATTATGCTAGTGAGTATATCAAGAAAATTGATGACACACCATGCATTTTGGTTTGGGACGAACAATAGAGGAATGGTAGCTACTCCAAACAAGTTGAAAAAGGCACATGATAAAGATGAAGTCACTTGTATTTTGTCAAATTTGTATAGAGAATCTATTTACATTGAAGCTGATAATATATATTTGATCAGACAGAGTTCATTTTTAACTCTTATATACATCAACGAATTTAGAAATTAATGTTATCAATAAATCCGTTATTCACAATGCAAAGGAAACAGAACCAGGGGGCGCATTGTATGAAGATAAAATAAGGAACTAGGATAGTTACATAAAATAATTTAGATTGTTAAACGGTAGAAGCAAGCCTTATCCTAATCATTTAAAAGAAAATATGCCAAATATCTGTCCCAACAGTTGGGTGGTTGAGTGAATCACAGAGAAATATGGAGCATTCGGTCATTACCCACGTGGGGAAGAAGATGCACTAAACATAGGGATCGAGTGCAAGAAATTTCTAATAATCTTTCTGTGTACCATGTGTAATTTATAATGCACATTTGAATTATAAGAGGTATTGTGTTTTTATTAATGCTCAAGTTATTAAACATATGATATCATCCTTTGTTGGCATTATTATAGGTGCATTTTTCCCGTTATATATGGGCATATGGACATCATTTTCACACCGAGAATGTGGATGATGGACATATCTAGTCATTCTTGACACCGTGATCAAAATATAACAGAGGGGAAGTTAGTTTACATTGGAAAGATACAAGAGATCATGCAAGTGGACTTCTCACCTTTTCAATGTGTTATTTTAGGAGCAAGTGGCGGGATATATTCGATCAGAGTAATGCAAAGGAAGACTATGATAGTGGGTTAATATGTATTAATTCTAAAAACATGTGGGTTGAAACTAAGGACTCTTATGTTTTCCCAAAACATTGTTATGAAGTGTTTTTTTACTTGGATGTGTTGGGGATTTGGTGGTTTGCACTGAGACATGATCCAAGATAAAAACAACTTTTTGAGAACAACAATGTTATAATGCCAAGTAGGGAATATAATCAAGGTGATGGTGACAAAGAGTAATATATTGATCTAGATGGAGATCAGTGGCCACCCACTGTCACGTCCCCTCCCGTCTGAGAGGATGGGACCACGACACTACTGCTATCATTTAAGCGGGGAAACTATCCCCATGAACATAGTAATAAAATGAATTGAACACAAAACATTCACAAATGCATAACTCATACATTTAGACAGCGAAAGGAATTAATCTATTCAAGCATTCAACATGTTCATATAATTTAATAAAACAAACACAGTTGTAGAGGTTAAAGACACAAGAATACTTATCTTGAAAAAGAGTTGTCCCGCAACCAGCTATGTCACTGCAACGTTCCACCCAACTATACGCCAATGTGCTCATCAATCTCTTAGCTCCACTGCCACCCCCGAGCTAGGCACAATTCTCACAAGGAATAAGGGAACAACCGACTTACACACAACAAGACCATACATCCACAGTCAAGCAACACACAGTTGGGTTTCACAGACTTCTAAGGAAACAAGCCAATAACATATGGGTTCATTGGACTTACTCAGCGAAGCCAACAATCACATCCAAACACTATCATACCATCTAACAGATGGGTTTCTTGGACTTACTCAACCAAGCCAACACAAGGATGCACTTCACATCAAAATACCATTGTTGGGCATGAAGAAAAAACGTTTTGCAACCAAAAATAGATTGGTAAAATGGGGAAAACACCCTGGAAACCAAAAATGATTTAAGCAAACATTCATGAGAATTACAAGGAATAAAATGACCTCCATGAACACCCAAAACGTGGATCTCTGTTGGCCTCTCACTAAGCAACACAAAAATGGGTTTTCCCATCCATGGCAAGACGAGGAATGCAACAAACGTGAGGGAAAAACGCACAACAATTTCTAGCCATGTGAGGAAGACAAAAACGACTTCTTAAAACCGGCAATTTGTGAAGCTCTACTATCCATTCCCTCAGCAAAACCCAAAACGAATTTCTGGGCATGGAGAAATGAAGATTCAATAGGAAAATCGTGAAGGATAGAGCTCAACGTGAATGAGAATGGGTGAGGAATGAAAGATGTGAGTGAATAATGGCTTGGGCATGCATTCCCAAGCATTAACTTGCCCTACAAGTCAAAAACACGTTTCTCCAAAATGGGTGGTCTTCCCAGTTCGAATTTGACTCCCATGCCTTTCCCATCCCAAGGAAATAACTTCCCCAACCACTTTCTGGCAGAAATAATTGATTGGCACAAAAAGACAAAATGGGTAGTTGAGAGCTTTATGGGTTTTCCCATTGACATTTGGATTTTCCCCATTGCCTCAAGGTATTGAATGTTTTCCCTCCCTATTCCTTGTGAAATCATGCCCCCATCTCTTTAACGTTGCGGCGCATAGCTAGTTGTGGTATTTTTTTATTAATTGCATAGTTACATGATGTCTCAAAACTTGTTGTGCCTGTATAACACATGAACCTTCGGCATCAATTTTAATTGCTGAAACATAAAACACTAAATCCATGGTGGGGCCTTTTCCTTGAGCTACACACCATGATTTATTAACGCTATTTACATCATATGCAATTCAATACCATGGGGTCAAAACCAGGGTGTTACACCCACCTATTCCATTTGCTCAAAACAATTGTCCATTTTGGCAATTTCCTAGTTATTTTTCTACGGTTTTGTGTCCTACCCTTTTAGGGCCATTTTGAGGCCTTAAACGACGTTTGTGATTCGAGGGGCCAAATAAATGTCGTTGGAAACCATTTGTCCAAAGGAATTTATTTCGCCCTATTGGAAATATGTAAATCTTGGATAGACCTTTCCAACGAGATTTCAAGCGCCCAAATAGAAGATTGTATGCAAAAGTTATGACCACAGGAAGTTGACCATTCAATTAACCACCTTGGGTCCACAAAAATTATGACAGTTCATCTTCTAGGGTTATGTTTTGGACGTTTAGGGTTCTCGCCCTCATTCTTAATATAAATAGGGCCTTTCGGCCTCATCTTAGATTCATCTTAGCACAAATGAGCGTAGCAGCCACATCTCTTCTTAGAGATAGCTATCACCATTCTAGCTGTTGTATTTACAATCTTTTCTATTTCCACCATTTAATAGAATATGCAGTTATTGTATCTATGTTTTCATTGCAATATGTCTGTGTTTATGATTCTATATCTGATCTTTCATTTTGTTCTCACATAAATCCGGATCAGTGGTATCAGAGCAATCTTCTCTTTGACTGTTTCTCGGTGCATGTCCCCTACGAGGTCAAGGTATATAGAGTTGGGTCTAGAACTAGTTTCACTTGGGGAAGACCACTCTCACCGCCCCAAGTGGAATCCATGGCGAAATAAAAGAGATAAGATGGAGTAGGAGATCTTATCAAGTTGTCGCTTGAGTAAAGCCCTTGCACGCCAGAGGAACGAGATGATGGATAATTTCGCCCATATCCTTCGATGAATGTCGACATCGACATATGCACCTTCAATGAGTAGCTGTTTCATAGATGAAAAGGTATAAGTTAATTTTGATATCCCTTTATTTGAAGGACATATTGATGCCGATACCCCAGATAAGTGGTTGAATGTTCTAGAAGGGTATTTTTCTATCCACAATTTTTTCAACTGGGAAAATATTACATTTGTGCTCCTTAAGGCATTCCCCTATGTCAAAAATTGGTAGGATACTTATTGTGAGCAAAATTAATCAGATGAGTCTGGAATGTTTGAGGCCAATCCCACTTGGGGCTCTTTCATAGATGTCGTCAAGGAACAATATTACGCCATGGGAAACTATGATGACAAGTACACAAAATGGACTATTATGTGTCAAGAGAGGGACTGGATGATGTTAGAGTACAACAAATTTCATTTCTTGCGTAAAAAGATGGGTATCAACGAATTCAAGCAACACCTGGTATTGAAAAATCGCAGTGGCCTACATTGGTACATATGAACAAAGATGGACTTCCTAGACATCTCTTAATTGGGAGTTGCCTATTGGTATGTTGTCAAAATTAAGGAGAAATTTCAGCAAAAGAACAAGCGGGACTTTGGACCTACGAACCCACCATAGAAGTAAGGAAAGGGAAACCCTATCCCATAGAACACATGACAAGGAAAGGACAACCAGTCCCGCCACAAGCAAAGAAGGGTAACGAAAAGACAAATAAGGACACCACGAAGTGGCGTGAGTTCCACAAAAGCCCATGGCACAACAATGATGAATTCTGCTCAAAGTAGTCATTGGTGGCCGAGATCAAAGCCTCAAAATCATATCTCGATTCCGATTCAGAACCTAATTTCACAACCGTGGACCAAGGGAAGCAGATCATTGATGCAGAATCGAGTGTCACTATTGCTACCACCCATATTCAACTAGAGGAGTCTAAAGAGTCAGAGACCGAGGAAAGTCTCTTCCACTCATAGATGTGGGTGAAGGGAATCCACTTACATTTTGTTGTTGATTGCGGCAGCCAAAAGGACCTAATCTCAACAGAAGTAATCAAGAGATTGGAGCTTCCGACAACACCAGACCCGCAACTCTACAACATTTGTTGTCTAAGCCAAGGACGAGGTATCCACATTAGTTAGTAATATCGCCTACCATATGACATCAAGCCTTTCAAAGATGAGGTACTGTGTGATGTGGCTCCACTTGAATTTTGTGACGTTCTTCTAGGAAAACCGTATATGTGGAAGCATCATGATGTATATGAATCATGACCTCGTACCGTCATTCTCACTTTGGGAGGACAAATCTATCGGATACTAGAATAAATGCACCTACCACGGTCTCACAGGGAAGGAAGATAATATCTCATATTGAAAAATTTCCCCTCTTCACAATTGCCACTAAAGGAGAACATCAGATCACAAATACCTCCACACCCTCTGCATAGGGTCCCTTTGCTTAGAAGAAATAAGAACAAAAATTTAGTGTTCCCTTGTCCATTTGAGTACCTCTAAAATGCAAGGCCACACATTCAAGGTGCTCATCCAGAAAGACATCATCCATACCGGTTCAGACAAAGGATAACATGACAACCATAACTGTTGAACAAATCCAACACATCCATTAACAACAATTACAACCCTCTTAGGATGTCAAAGAAAACATGTCTTTTCATTTCAGCAAATGCCACATCAGGATATCAACTCAACACATAGTTCGAGATATGATATGGGAGAAATGGATACCATTTCTTCCTAAAGGGGGAGGATTGATCCACATGGAGATCAATGGCCACCCACCTATTCCACTGGCTNCTAGTTATTTTTCTATGTTTTTTCGAGTCCTAAACTTCTGGGGTCGTTTTGAGGCCATAAGCGACTTTCATTGGATATTGGGGGGGGGGGAGGGGATGGTTTGTAAGTACATTCATTTGTTCCTAGTTGGAAGATATAAATCTTGAACATACCTTTCCAACGTGCTATCGAGCGGCCAAATCGGAGATCATATGCAAAATTTATGACCCAAGGAATTTGATTGTTCAACTAACCACCTTGAGGCCGCAAACTAGGGTTATGTTTTGGATGTTTAGGGTTCTCGCCCTAATTTTGGATTCAGGTTGGCACGGATGAGTGTAGCAACCACATCTCTTCTTAGAGATAACTACCACCATTCTAGCCATTGTATTTATAGTTTGTCCTATTTCTGCCATTTAATAGAATATGTGGTTATTGTATCTCTGTTTTCATCGCAATATGTCTGTGTTTATGATTCTATATATGTAAATGTTTTATTTTGACATTATATTGTGGACGTGTCATTTTATTATGGATATCTATAATTGTCCAATTATATTTTCTCATTTTATAATGTTGGATATGAAAAATTAACAACTATTTAATACCATCATATTTAAAATGCATTAAATAGTACAAGTATAAAATGCCTTTCTGATTTTTATTATTATCATATTTATTGTTAATTATAACAAATTTATGTTGTATTATATCAATATATGTTACGTTAGCTTTTGAAATACTAAACATTAATTGAGTTATAAATCACAAAGTTGATGACGTATTCAGTAAAGATTTATTATAAAGTAAATTTTATTAAAAAAATAATAATATTAAAAAATCAAACTTTAAATTTGTTTGTTGATTGAAAAATTTAAAATTAAAGTGAATATATACTTATTTTAATGCAATTTCTATTCATCGCTTGGATTTTCAATGATACCATACAAAGATTGAGAATTAATGTTTATTTATGGACCATATCATTCTATAGTTAATCAATATTAATATATTGAAATTCTAGTGCTCGATAGGATACCTTAGATTGTCTACTATTTTTTATTGTTCATGGGATGAGATGGGATACCTCAGATTGATTATTATGCTTTAGTGTTGATGTGATGACATTACTGAATGCATAATGAATTTGGCGATATAATCTAACTAAATTTACAACTCATGAGAAAATCATTGAAACTGGCGTCAATGTCTATTTAATTTAATGTTTTTTTAATAGGTTTTCATATTTCATACAGGAATTTATAGTTATTATAATCAATTAATACAACAATAATATTTAATTATACAAATTAGTTTAAAAATCAATAAAATTATAACTTATAATTTTTTCGTGTTTTCATAAGCAAAATGTTATCACTATTTGCAATATTGATATTTTTTTTCTTGTAATATTTAAATTAAAAATATATAATTATTTTTATGATTTCACAAAAATCTTTACTAAAAAATTGATTGCATCGAGAGAAGCGAGGTGTTCTCAGCCCAGTATGGGGAGATCCTGTCACGTTAGTCACGTTATGCTAGATGACATAAAAAATATATATATTATGTTAACCGACATAAATAAAAAATACAAAAAATTATATTGTGGATTCGTATATTTATATAGTGTCCACTCAATCCAAAATCAATTAGCCAAATAATAAAACTAAATGAAAAGTAATTAAAAGATCTGTGTTAAACCCATATTGACCACTAAAGGGATCAAAATGTTTGACGTGTAATTTTTTATGAACATTTAAAAATTTAAGATAAAAATAACTTACACCTAAATAAATTGGATCCCTCTCGATGCTTTCTAAATCCGGGTTTAAGATGGATCGATGATGGTTTAAAAAAATCAAATATGATTTAAGATTGATTCAGATTTAATATGCAAGATGTTATGGCTATATAAAATTGGAGGAATATATTTTCTTATATTTAACTATCATAATTTTTTTAATTAATATTAATAAAAATTAAATAAAAATGATTTACAAATAAATTTATGAAATATAATTTAATAGAAAATTTTGATAATCAAATTGTGCAATCATTCATAGAATCATTTAATCAGGCTTGTAAACAATTTTAATCAAACATATTGTATCTTGTTAGACAATAAACAATTAACCTTGAAGAAGAGTTAAACATTATATGCCATAAATGGTTACAAGTATACATAATCACACTCCAAATGAAACGATCCCATACTACTAAAGTTAAACATTATATGGAAACTCTAAATTTAAATGAGTGATACATCTCAAATCTAATTTAAAAACAAAGAAACAAATTAACAACAACAACATGAAGATGATATGAAAGTGATATACATATCAATATACATCTCATCAAAATCAATAAAAATGTCAAATATACATCTCAAGTCAAATTTATAACAATCAATATACATGTCAAGTACCACTGCTATCTAGGTTGGCCACCAAAACCAGAGGCATCGATGGGTCAACTACTGGAGGTAGAGGGTGTATCAATATCCATGTGAAATAACATTGAAGATAATAGAGTATGATAGATCTCTCCACTAGGATCCATATCACCTGATTTGACCATAATGTCATGTACACATCAAATGTTACTAATGTAGTTGTAGCAGATGGCGTCACTGCAACTGGTGGTGCAAGTAGATCAACAACGACTAATGCATGTGGAGGAGGAGGAGGATGTAATGCCCCTCCTTGCCTAATTTTTGTTTGATATAGATTGCAAAGGCTAAACCTATATTAGTTGATGTGTTTTGGGGGTATAGATTTGGTCATTTTCTATATTGATAGGTTAAATATCTCTACTTGCAACATGTGGAACGTTCTCTAAGGATGATTTCATGTTCCTGCTTGTTGAGTAGGTAGTTGTTTGTCATGATGATAATGTGATTTCTTGTTATGATTGGTTAATAAATGATGTCTTGGATGATTTTGTGATGTCATTAATCATATACTGATAAATTATTGATAATTCTAATAACGAGTATGAGTTGTGGCTAGGTGGACAAGATTCATAGGGTTCCTGAGTGGAGTTGATTTCATAAAAAGGGAAGGGTTGTGGGAGTCTGGTTGCATGATGTGGAAGCATAATTAAGCTAGGAAAGTTTTATTTTATAATCCTTGGATGATGTATAAAATTTAGGTATATAGATTGTAATATGATTTCACTAATCTTAGCGATATAGGGAACATGAATTGAGATCAATAATTCCAGGGAGTGCTCCAAGGCGGAGTTCGACAATAAGATATGCAAAGGATAAATGGTGACACAAACATTGAAATTGACTATTAACTATATTCTAATTAATCTATTTGATATACAGATGCATGCATGTGCAGGGTATATGGTGTATATTGACCAACTTACCAACATATGGGTATGGGCCATAACTAGTGAATCCTTAATAGAGGTGTGGAGTCTCCATAGGGACAAGGAGTCTCAATGGAGGCGTGGAGTCTCTCTTTGAAGAACACATGGGGTGGTTACAATTGGGGGGTGTGCAGTAAGATGGATGATCTTACTCCTTGGTACCCTATCCTTCCATATGCAGAACTAAGCTAAGGTAACATGAAAATATCTCATGGCTGAATTAATCAATAAGATAATTACTCACTTTTGGGGGGTGTTCTTTGAATAATTATTAATTTAATGAAAAACGAATTAGTGAATTGTGGAAAATTATAATAAGGATTTATTTCCAAGTGACACCATAGTGGGGTGATTTTTCAACAAATTAATAATTGATAAAAAATGAATTAGTGGGAGTGACACATAAGGAAGGGAGATGAATGTTAGGTAATTTCTAAGTAAGGAAATTAATCAAATTTTGAATCAATGGGTGAGGCCACCTCACTAGACCATAAATAAGTGAGGTCTCCATGGGTTTAGGGAAAGAAATCGTCGGGGGGGGGGGGGGGGGGGGGGGGGGGGAGTACTGAAATGCTATAGAAATTCTGCCAAAACCTAATAATAGTAAGTTGATATCTTGTTAAGATGGATCTGAAGATAAGCTATGAGAAACCTCTTGTGAAAGGCACCATTCATTGGCTTGATAAGTTCAGCTTGTGGAAAAACCACTAATGAAATACATTCTGCATTAGAAACTAGTTATGATCCCACACAGATTGGGGGTCTTAGGGAAAAATGTTTTCCCTGAGTATGGTTGGGAGGAAACTAGTTGGAACCATATGAGTTGGCCATGGAAAGGAGCTACTAGATGGAATTTTGATGGAAAAGCTAGGGTGGAATTGGTAAGGTATAATGGTTAGGTATAAATATATTTTGTGTTTTGGCTACTTGGGTTAATTTAGTATCTTATGAATATAGTTTTGTACATGAATCTAATGTTACTTACTTGGGTGATGAGAATTTTGTTGTGTATCTAAAATTCAAAATGTAAAAACAAGTGTGGACCTCGGATTCCAAGGATAAATTGCTACTAATATTCAATAAATGTGAAGGAAGGGTTGTTGTAGCACGCCCAACAAGAAGAAATAAACCTTAGAAGTAAGTGTCACTGTAATACCCCCATTTTGACTCTTATAATTTATTGGATTTTTATGTAAATATTATATATATGCAATGTATGAAATCCTAGCGTGGATCTCAAGGCCAAGGCCCCACTAGTGAATGCTTAGGTATTAAAGGCATGCATTTATATTTTGTTAGCCATGTTCTAGTAATCCATGGGAAATTGTATATGCATGTTAATATTTTTGATACAAATAAAAATACCAAGAGATGGCTATGGAAGTAACTAAAATGAGGTGGGGCATGTGTATGCACTAGGGAGAGGTGAAGAGGTTGTGGGATTGAACCCCGTGTTTCCAAATGTCATCTTGAGAACCCACCTTAAATGTCCTTGTTGGCATTTATTTCTATTATAAGGAAGCAAATGAAAAATCAGCTCATGAAATTAATGGAGCATGGGTGGCTGGGAAAATCGTAAGGCTGGGTATGGGTGTTAGAAATAAAATATCCGCGAGAAAAAAAACCCACAAATAATAGGAAACCATAATAGAAACACAAGGTTTACTCTGGAAAACCCCATGCGGGGAAAAACTAACTAATGAATATCTTCATTCATGGAAAAAACTGGCTATCCAGGCCAAGTGAGTTATCTAAGATAACCTTCCAGGCCACTTATAATGGAGGATTACAACCATATATATACGACTCATTACATGCAAATACAACTAGCAAGAAACCATGAGCTACCAAAACTGTGTGCCCAAAACCACATACATCCTTGCTCATTCCCTAATCAAGGTTAACTGTAACAATCCCCCCCTTTAAACTTGAATTGGGGAATTACTTCAGATCCACCCCCCCCCCCCCAAAAAAAAACTAGGGTACTAAGGAATCACACTTACATGTAAATTACACATTTCCATCTCCATTTTTTCTTCTTCTTTTAATTGTTGCTATTACATTGAGAATTTTCATTTCTTTCATTTCTCTCGCCTTGACTTTCCTTTCACATTGTGCACTTCTAGAAGTCTTTCGTATCTGCAAACAATTCATCATTGATGTCCATATAAAAGTGGAATACATCTACCAGAATACATGGGTCATCAGTCACTATAACCATCGGTTCTCTAGGAATCCTTTTCTCTTACGTGGCTCATCAATCTTAGTGCAAAAATCAGATCAAACCATCTCACATTCCCCCCTTTAATCGAATACTCAACAACCTCTCTAATTCCACATCAAGTTAGGCTACGAGTACACCTGCCATCCTCATGCCTACCCAAGTGGTTCATTTCACAACTTGATGCACCATCCCTTCTCTGCACATAAGAGGGATACCTTTTGCTTTTAGCACCCGGGTGTTAGAACCTGTGCTAAATTTTGAATATTTTTACATAGGAAGCTGCACTAACTCCCCTGCAAAAGTATAGACTAGTAAAAGAAAGAGTAAGGCCTAAAATGTTTCCATATCACATGACTTTGAAGGGTATTGATGGGGTTTATACATGTTCTAAGGGGTTTATCCATTGATTTGAAGTGCAAATAGGTGAAAATCCTAAGTTTTAGCTTTATAAATATGCCTAAATATGAAAAATATGATCAAAGTTAAAAGCTGACCATAACGGACGGCCTAGATGCATAGCAGAGAAAAATTAAGGGCCACAAATAATTTATGCCAAGGCAAAATTGGGAGCGAAAAAGTGGAAAAGGAAAGTTTCAATTGTGCAAATTGGTAAACCTGATTTCTGCTTTCCGCAGCTCGAGATCCAATGGTTCGGAGAGCTTCCGCACAAATCAACGGTCCAGGAAAAAGTGAGAAGTAAAAAGGTGGAAGCAGAAAAGGTGAAATTTCGGTTAAGAAAGTTGGAGAAGTCGAGTTCCGCTTTCGGCTCTTTAGCGGAATCAGAAAGGCGGAAGGAGGAAAGGAAAAATTTTGGTTGTAAAGTTGGTGAACTTGCTTTCCACAATATGCAAGATCAATGACCTAGAAAGGATCGGAGAGGAAGAAAGAGGAAATCGGAAACACAGAGTTTTGGTTGTGGAAAAAGTTGAAATACTGCATTCTGCGGTCCGCAAAATCGATGGTCCAAAAAGCTTTCTCACAGATCAACGACCGAGAAGGGAGCGGAGAGGCAGAAAGTGGAAATGTAGAAAATTTAGGGTCGTGAAAGTATAAATCATGACTTCCATTTTCTGCATCCCACATCTTGATCTCAGATCAACAGTTGAGGATGAACTCGGCTCTGTTTCGAGGTTTGTCTCAGGAGATTAGTACTCTATAAATGTAACCTCTATGGAGGAACAAAGGGGGTCGAAATTTCATTTTTTGAAGCCCTACGTTCTTGGTTTTTCTGGCTCTGCAAATTTCTTAGAAGTGTTAATGAGAAATATTCTTCTGCGTTTCTGAGATTCATCACAGTGTTACATGTTCAGTTGTGTTTCCTATTTGCATCATTTTCATTTGTGTAAGTTTCTACTAATGCTTTCTAGTTGTATGTGCGGAATTCATTTTATTAAACGCTCCTTGCATCAGATATTGCATTTGTGATGTGTTCATGATGACTGTCAAAGAATTCACCCTCTATTAGGTGCTATGTTTTAGTTATTAGCCTTTATTGTTGCTTCTGCTAAAGGTGGTGCAAGAGATTCATCCATAGATAGGTGCCTCTTGCTTCACTAGTCTCTTTCTCCTTTCTCCTACCACCACTTGAAGATATTTGATTGAATGTGACACCCACTTTGCCTCAAATTACAAAGGAAAATCCCCACTCATTTTCACTATAATACCCTTGAATGATTTAGGATGTGACTCCATTGCCCAATGGTATTTGACATTTGTCTGTCTTACACTCTTTTAAACCATAAAAATCAATTCCCCTCAGAAATGTAGCCTTCTGAATGCTCATTTAAAGCTATATGTGTATGTGAATGACCCCGTGACAAAGAGAGAGCCCTCTCTAACTGTATAAGGTAGAATATAGTCTAAAGATTGGTTTGAAATGGTTACCCCAGTGATTCTCCTACCACAACCATAGGAAAATTATTGGGTGATAACATCTTGATATTGTTGCCGAGGAATAATCACTATTATTTCCTTGGGAAAACAACATTGTTTTAGTTCTACGACTTGGTTAAGCAGTCAGTCCTAGACACATGTTGATTGTGTAATGTCCCCATACCCCATAATGTGGAATTATTAAAAAATTTACTTCTAGAACCCTTATTCTCCTTTCAAAATACAGGGCATGGGTGTTAACACACTCTTCAACCTTCATTCTCAGGCTTAGAAAGCACTGTAAAAGTCCTTCCACCCTTCACAGATCCCTTTTGCGACCGAAAACACCATTTCCGCACTGAACCTGTTCTTTCCGCACTCTGCCCTTCGCACTCTGGATTTCCTCCTTCCGCTGTGTAGCTCAGAAATCGAAACACCATGTGCGACAGAGATATTCGACCACTCTTCCTCTTTACACCTTGATGACCTCGAAACTCAGGAATCATAACTTTAACATTTGACGGAAATGTTCAACCATTATTCTGCCTTCCGCACTCCCTCTTTTCACCTTCCTCTCGGAACTCGAGAATCAGAACTTTAACATTCGACAAAAATGTTCAACCATTAATATTCCTTCTGCACTTCTGCTTTCAGCCTTTCGACCTCAGAATGCAGAAATGTGCAAAATGACTACCTTTGCTCGTCGGTTTCCCGCTTTCTGAATTTCTACCTTTCTCTTTTCGAGTTCCGATTTCAGAACATGATAATCCATCTTTTGCCTTCAACTTTTCCAGATTTTCCAATTTTCACCTTTCGCCTTTCCAATTCCACAGTGGTTCAGAAGTCAGAAACTCAACTTTTCCTTGGAATTTTCGTTGCTTTTCTGATTTCCTCTTTTCTGCCTTTCGCAGGCGGATCCTGGGGTGTGCAAAACTAACTTTCTGCCTTTCCTAATTATTCTTTTCCGATTTTCACCATTCTCCTTCCCCAAGTGGATTCCAAGGGGAGAAAATGCTAAGTCAGATGCATTCTGACTCTGCCAACATGCTTTTAGCCTCAAAGGACTTAAGCAAAATGCATTGCAAAAACACAATGCATATATAGGAGAAAAATTGAGGGAAACATACACAAGTAGCCGTCTACTTAATCATTAACAATCATTCAACATGAACATATAAATTCATCATATTCATAAGCATTCTAAATAACTAATAAATTCATTCATAAGAAATTACATTGCATAAACAAGAATAACAAAGAATAATTATCTTGAGAATTAAGTTGTCCAACAGCTAGCTATGTGGCTGCAACGTTCCGCCCAACCATAGGGTAGTTGTGTTCATCAATATCTCAACACAACTGCCACCCTCGAGCTGGGCATGACTTCCACAAGGAATCGGGGAACAACAGACTTACACATAACCAGATCAACATACACACACCCAGTCAAGCCAACCTGTAGTTGGGTTTATTAGACTGTCCAGCCAAGCCAACACCAAGTTGGGTTTATCAGGCTACAGGATTACAAGCCAAGCAATGTTGGGTTTATCAGAAACTCAGCCAAGCCAACATACAGTTGGGTTTATCAGAATGTCCAAAGTCAATCCAAATTTCTCAATAAGGACCAACCAAGCCAACAAATGGATTTATCAGACACTTAGCCAAGCCATCTCTCTACTGGGTTTCACAAGATAATCAACCAAGCCAACTAGTTAGGTTTATCATATTGTCCAACCAAGGATTACACAAATGGCCAAAACACAATCAAGCCACAAACAATACAACTACTAGTTGGGTTTATCAGGCTGCTAAGGCAATGGAAAGGTAGAATGAATAAGCTAGTGGCTCATTCAAGAGCTAGGGACACCTCCAAAAGGTCTATCTGGCCTGGGATCCACATTACCTACATACTCAACACAAGAAAGCATCCCCTTCTCTACTCACAGTCCCTCGGGATATGTCTTCCCTTCCAGTGCTCTTCAAGGCATGTAGTGAAGATTTACTAGCCACTCCTACCTTTTCATCAGGTTCCTCTTTGCACTAGGTTTATCAAGCCCATTCCTCTTCTCTTCCACTCCTTAGTCTTGTACATAGTTCAGACCGAAACCAGGGTGCAAATCACAACAAACCATAGAGAAAACACATCAACATAGGGTTTAACATTGTAAAACAAACCGCCACTCTGTAACACAGACAAACATGGTTGCAGATCAGTCTGTAGCACAATGTAGATGGACTGAACCACATTGAACAGTGAACCATAGTACACAACCATGAACATAACCTTCTCCGCGACTCAAGAGAGTGAACAACAATGCACAATCGATCCCCTCGAATGGTAGAATAGAATGGAATGAATACAATGTTGAGATGAAGGCTGGGTTGAGAGACTGGGGATGCAATTCTTGGTTTTACTTGCTTTGGAAGCAAGAACATAGCCTCTGTAGACTACAGGCTTGTTCAGTCATGAAGTCGACTACCATCCCTTTCTCTGCCCGTTGTCCGTCGATTGCACACCAGCAGCAGAAATATTCTGAAAGCTTTCTCCTCACTTGAGAAAGTGGGAGAGGTGTGACCTTGGGGGCAAGCACAGAGCTAGGTACTGTCACCTACTCCTAGCTCCTCTGTTTAGGCTAACTCCTAACGAAGCGAAGGGGGGTAGTCCCTAACAAAGAGTTTTGTATGGCTCAATGTTTTAAGTTAATTTTTAGATGTTTTTGGATGTGGATGGGTGTTGTTTAGGAGTTACTGTGATTTAAAATGATTAATATTAGGGGGATGATGATTAATCAAAGCAATCCACATTGCTAACAAGAGATCACGCAGATAAGCAAAGATCCCAAACTTATAACTTAAGCATTCAAATATAATCAATTGAAATGGCCCATAGACAGTTGATCAAGATAGAAAATTAATCAAATATAACAAAGGACAAGTGTCTTATGGAGTCAAATAAATGCGTGAAATAAAGTCTAGGAATCAAGCTAGTGAGTATTAGATTTTGCAAGTGCTCTTGGTAGATTTTAAATTTTTTCGATAGTGGTCTTGCTTAGAGTGTCAACAAAAGTTTGTCAAATCCGGGAGACTCTTCTAAGTTCCCTCCGTTGAATACATGTTGGGCCCGCCCAGTATCCCAGGCTGGTATCGCCAAGATTGACCAGCTAGCCGAGAATCTAAGACAGCGGGAGGTTCCGACGCCTCTACTAGGAAGTACTTTGGAAGAATCCCTACAATGCCAGTGCGTTGGTTACGGGTGTTTAAGTATTATTAAATTACTCTTGTAGGGTTTAAAGATCTAGTGCCGTTTCTGGGTATTCCGATCTGGGATCGGTCAGAGCATACTCCGGCAAGGAGGGGAGGGAGTTAATTAATTAAAAAGGGTGTGTGTGTTGAAGGTTTTATTAAGTTGATTAATTAAGACTCTCCGGCAGAGAGCGCTCTTGACCCTGCCTTATGACAGTGGTTCAAGAGACTTAGCTAATCTAGATGAGACTAATGCATGGATTATGCAAACCTAGGATGCTCTCCGATAGAGAGTGCTCTTAACTTGTGTTTTTGTAAGTTCAAGAGTCTTACTTAAGAGTTAATTGATTAAACAATGTGAATAAAAAGCAAAGATGACTTATTAAACTCTTTGACAGAGAGCAATCTTGATCCACCTTATGGTGTGATTCAAGAGATTTAAGCAGTCGATTTACTTAGAAAGATAAACAATTTAAAAGAGTAATCAAATTAATTAATGAATTAGAAGTGATGGATTAACAATTAATATTCTAAGCATAAGATGCAAATAATGATGAAGACAAGCAAATCTAACCTAAGCATACACAAGTAAACACAACACAAGCCTCCCCAAATGGGGGAGGATGAGAGTGGGGACTTAAAAACCCCACTCAAACAAAAGTACTTTATTGAAATTATTACAATTTGCCTTTAGGAATTTAACCCCTGAAAGGGATTTTCAAATAAAAGCATACAACTCTATTATCATTAAAATTTGCGTAAAAAAAAAGGAGAGTGATTTACTTTTACTTGAAACTTTTCTCGAACTTTGAAAAAAGGGAAAAGAAGAAGTTTGAATGAGAGCAAAAGTGTAAGGCAAAGAAGGCTGAAAATAAGAAGAAAATGATAGGAAGAAGGAAGGAAAACAAAGAGAAGGTCAGAGACAAGAAAATGGAAGAATAGGGCAGCCAACTATGAGGCCAAAGGAGTATAAAAAATGATGAAAATGGGGCAGCAATGAAGAAGGAAGATGGCTGTCATAAAAATAAAAAAACAGAAAAGGAAACAAAAAGGGGAAGAAAAGGCCAAAAATAAGATGGAAGAAGGGCCAAAAACTAGGGCAAAAAGAGGCAAAAAAGAGGCATAAACTAGGGCGCACTAGGGCTGTCCAAAAAGAAGAAAATGAGTGGTAAAAAGAGTAAAACGGGGCAGCGATGAAGAAAAGATAAGAAAGGGCAAAACCAAGCAAGGAGGAAAAGGCTAGCAAGCAAGAAAAATAAGGGGATCAAGGAGCAAAGAGAGAACTAGAAGAGGGATGTTCGGTAACCAAGAAAGTATTTGAAATTATGGATGGAACCCAAGAGAGAGAGCTAGACTCCCAGCTTTCTTTTTGTATTTTGAAGAGGAAGATCTTTACAGGTCCTGCAATGAAAGTGTTAGATTAAAAAGGTTGCTTGAAGCCTGGGATAGAAGTAGCTGAGCTCACACCCTTCTTCAACCTGTGAAGCCTGAAAACACACTACAACTCAACACAAAACGTGAGATCAAAATACATGCTAGTATGCTAAGAAAATTGAATCATGATCAACATTACGTATATACTTATTACTCATGTCCATCAAAATACTAATCTACTTCGCATAAACAATCAAGTTGAACTACAAATGATTGTTCTACTGTGCCAACAATGGCCCTCTTGAGCTAACAAATAAACAATTTAATCTCACATAAGCATTAAAAAAAAATAGGGGTTGGAGACAATATCACCTCAACCAATTGCAAAAAACTACCACATCCAAGAGCTCATGGACCTCCAAAGCCTGATCTTTATTAACAAATTAAAGCAAATGCTTGATACAAATTTCTCAGAGTAACTTTGCTACAAAAGTCCCTAATAATAGAGCCGAAGAGCCTATATTTAACAAATGAGAGAGTGCTAGAACCCTAAAACCAAAAAACCAACCCTAACCAGCTTAGCCACCTAAAAATATCCCAGACCTAAACCGAAGAACTGGGAGTGAGGGGAGGCCTCCACCCAGGCAAGGCGCCCTCACTCCAAACCTGTGCACTGAAAACAAGCCAAGGATGAGGCCACACATGTGAGTCTGGATGTCGGTAAGCTCATTATTTAGGTCTGGCAGGAGCCTAAGCTAGGTTTGAGAAGCCCATTGATGGTGTAAGCTTCAGTATTCACCTTGATCAAATCACCAGACCAATGAGAGATCTCCATCTCATCTTTAGCTGGAGATGACATGTTTGATAACTGATAATAAATTAATTGCTCTCATAATGATGACTGAAGCTGAGTTATGATAACCCCAATCATCATAAGTGTTCCATGAGATGTCATTTAGCCTTTTATTTTACTGAATTTGGATTAATTTGGAGAGTTTTAGTTTTCTCCAAAATAATCATTTTTTTACTAAAAATCATATTTTTACTCAAAACTGACTTTTTTTTTAGTAAAAAGGCATTATGTGTCCGATTGCTGATCTGAAAGTTGGTTCTGACTGGTTGGATGATCAAGAATGATTTTTGGCTTAAGGTTAGAGCCTTCAATCACTAAATTCCGAGTCCAGATCACAAACGGGTTTTTTCCATTTAATTTATGGAAAAATTAACCCAAAAAACTTAGGAAAAGTAATTAAAAATTAAAAAATTAAAAAAATAATTTTTCACTGTTTGAAAAAGATTTTTTTGAAATTTTTTTATGTGTCCAGATGAGAAACTATCTGAACAGAATTCACCCCATAGGGTGAAACTTGGGGATGACTACCAATATCCCATAAAAGGTAGTGGTGAATCCTCCTACAAGCTAGACTCCAGAAAGTCTATGAAGATGAAGGATGTCTTGTTTGTACCAGGACTAAATAAGAAACTTCTATCCATATTGACACTGGATGAAAAAGGTATGAGGGTTGCATTTGTAGATGGCCAAGTCCTCACTCGGTCAAGAGGAAAGACTATTGACGATGCAATAGTGATTGGAGAACAAGAAGGAAGATTATAAAAATTGAAGGGTCATCCAATACAAGCATTGATCCATGTCACATTAGAGCCAAATGAACTTTGGCACAGAAGGCTTGCACATGTGCATTACAGAGCACTACCACTTACAAGCAAAGATGTTGAAGTCTTCCAGAAATTCAAGCAAAACATGAAGGGGTTTGCAAAGGATTTGCAAAAGGAAAGAATAGAAAGAAGACATTTCCAAGTAGCGAGAGCAAGGCAAAAGGAATCTTGGAATCATCCACTCCGATGTATGTGGACCGATGTCATCAAGTTCACTAAGCGGGTATGTATACTATGTTTCTTTCATTAATGACTTTTCTAGGAAGACATGGATTTACTTCATGAAGAACAAAGATGAAGTTTTCAGCAAGTTCAAGGAATTCAAAGCCTTGTTCTAGAACCACACATAAAATAAGATCAAGACCTTTCGATCAGACAATGGTAGAGAATTCACATCAAATGAATTCAAAGACTTATACAAAGAATTAGGGATTAAGAGGGAGCTATCCACTCCATATAATCCACAACAGAATGGGGTTGCAGAAAGGAAGAATAGAACTATCATGGAAGCTGCAAGAGCAATGCTTCATGATCAGGATCTTCCCATGCATCTATGGGAAGAAGCTGCCAGAACAACGGTGTATGTACAGAACTGTAATCCACAGAGAGTACTCGAGAACAAGACACCTGAATAAGTCTTCTCCAGCAAGAAACCAGAAGTCAACCATCTCAGAATATTCGGCTGTCCAGTGTACATACACATTCCAAAAGAGAAGAGAGAAAAATTAGATCCTTTAGGAAAGAAGGGTATATTTGTGGGATGCTCTGAAAGCTCGAAGGCTTACATAATATACTTCCTAGGATTCAAGAAGATTGACATCAGCAGGGATGTGACATTTGATGAAGAAACGACTTACAACAAATCCAGAAAGAGACATGCTGAAGAACCTGAAGAAGTAGAAGCCCCTAGAATTCATGATACAACCATGAACGAAGAAATTCAAGAAGAAGATCAAGAATTTGAAGAACCACAAAGACCTATAGATCCACCTTAGGAGAAGAATCCTCATAAGAGGAAACCTGCTTGGGTACGAGAAATTATCCAAGGTGCGGAAAGATATGGGGCTTCAGAAGAGAATCACATAGAAAGAAAGAGAACCAGATCCTACTCCGGATATGTAGCTTTACTATGTGACTTTATCAATGAAGAACCTTCCAATTATGAAGAAGCGGCATAATAGAAAGAATGGAAGGATGCTATGTTCGAAGAGTATCAATCGATCATGAAGAATGATGTTTGGGATGTTGTCCCAAGACCAGACGGGAAGTCGGTTGTAACTTCCGAATGGATCTACAAGATAAAGCATGCTGCAGATGGTAGCATAAAGAAATATAAGGCAATATTTATGGCTCGAGGTTTCTCCCAGAAAGAAGGAATAGACTATGAAGAAACCTTTGCACCTGTATCCAGATACACTTCCATCATATCAGTACTTGCTCTGGCTACAGTGATGAAATGGAAGATACACCAAATGGATGTCAAGATTGCTTTCTTGAATGGTGTAGTGGAAGAGGAAGTGTATGTAGAACAACCACTTGGTTTTGAGACACATGACAGGGAGTCTCATGTGTGCAGATTGAAGAAAGCCCTGTATGGTTTGAAATAGGCACACAGGACATGGTACGACATAATTGATAGCTTTCTATCCAGTTTGGGCTTTACCAAGTGTAAAGCAGATTTCAACCTTTACTACAAGGTTGAAGATGGCAACCTAGTGATGCTCCTACTGTATGTAGATTATTGTTTGTAACAGGTATGGATGGGTTGATTACTGATACGAAGAGAAAGCTTACTTTCGAGTTCAAAATGAAGGACTTGGGTATGATGCATTATTTTCTAGGAATGGAGGTGTGGAAGAATACGGATGGAATCTCCCTCGGAAAAGGGAAGTATGCAGTAGAGATCCTGAAGAGGTTTGGGATGATGGACTGCAAGACCATGACCACACCTATGGCATCAAACCTGAAGCTATTGAGTGATGCTTCATCAGAGACGGTTGATGTTACGATGTATCGTCAGATGATTGGGTCCTCGATGTACCTAACGAACACGAGAACAGACATTTTCTTTGATGTGAACACCTTGAGCCAGTTCTTGATAGATCCGAGACATGTTCACTTGATTGCTGCAAAGCATATTCTGAGGTACTTGAGGGGTACAATTGATTATGGGCTCAAGTATGAGGCGAATCAGAAGATTAAACTAGAGGGTTATGTTGATTCAGATTGGGTAGGCAGTTCCATCGATAGGAAGAGCACTTCAGGGTGTTGCTTCAGTATGGGATCAGGTGTGATCTCTTGGTTTAGCAGGAATCAATCCTATGTGGCACTAAGTACAGCTGAAGCAGAGTATGTCACAACTTGTTCAACTAGTTGTGAGGCAGTATGGTTGCGGATGCTACTTTCTGATTTATTTTATCTCCAGATGGATGCTACTTGTATACATTGTGACAACCAGAGTTGCGTGAAGTTGTTAGAGAATCCAGTGTTCCATGACAAGTCAAAGCATATCGAGATCAAGTATCACTATATCAGGGATATGGTGCAGAGGGGAGCAATGAAGCTCCAGTATGTTGCAATGGAGGAATAAATAGCTGATGTGTTGACAAATCCATTGTCTAGGGTGAAGTTCAAGTACTTCAGGGAGAATCTTGGTGTTCTCCAGATCGAGGTTTCCTCCAAGGGGAAATGATGAGACCCAAAGCCATTCTGACATGGTGGGAGGATTGGTTCCTTCCATGGTCAAATGTAAGGGCCGAGCCATTATGTCATGGTGAGAGGATTGGTTCCTTCCATGTCAGATATGAGTGCTAAGCCATTTTGATGTGACTGTAGGATTGGTTCCTACATGATCAGAAGTAAGTGCTGAATTCCATTCTTGGAATGGAGGCACCTAGTTAGTTACCAGGAAAGCTCAGTCTGGGACTGAGGGCCATTCTGATATGACTGTAGGATTGGTTCCTACATGATCAAATGTGAGTGCATAGCACTTCTGACATTGGTTGTCAGATGTAAGTGCAGATCCCTTTCGGCATGAAGGATTGGTTCCTTGCATGGTCGAATATAAGTGCTGAGCCTTTCTGACATTGGTTGTCAGATGTAAGTACAGAGCCTTTCGGCATGGAGGATTGGTTCCTCGCATGGCTGAGTGTAAGTGCTGAGACTTTTCGACATTGGTAGATGGATGTGAGTGCTGGGCATTTTTGACAAGGTTGTGGGAGGTGTTCCCACATGGTCAGATGTGGGTGCTAGGCGTGCCTTTCTGATATGATTATAGGATTGGTTCCTACATGATCAGATATAAGTGCTGGGCATGCCATTCTAACTTAGGGTCAGATATAAGTGTTGAAAGAAGAACTACATGGAGGCTAGGCCTACCACCAATATGAAAAAGAGATGGCTCTGTAGAACTTCTTGTGACGAGAAGAATCATGAGATATCACCCATGAAGATCCAGTGATGATGATACAGCAGAGATGATCCAGATCAAGGGATGATCCGGATCTAGTGATGATGCTCCAGAGATGATCCAGATCCAGTGATGATGATCCAGATTGAGTGATGATCTAGATATAGATAAAGATGACTTGAAGATGAAGATGACGAGGACTCGATGATGATCCTGATGATACAGAGAAGAAGACTTGTGCTGATAAATTGTGTCGAGAGAATGCCTTCCTAGTTAAGAGGGAGTGTTGATGTAATTGTAACTTTGGAATGTATTCACTTGTATTTCTTATGTATTGTAACCCGATGTTTATTCCGGGATGTATTTGTAATGTACTTGAGTCATGTCATGCCCCGAAGTTCCTATCGGGAGTTTCTATAATGTAAACAAGTCATGTCAAGTCAAGGTGGGTAACCCTCCTATTGTCTAAGGGTTAAAGTCCTTGCAGTTCCGGGGCACTAGGGTTATTAGACTCACCTTGTGAAGTTGGCCCTAGTTGGGTTTAGTCAAGTCGGGAATTAGTATAAATAGAGAGCTAGCCTCTCTATTTATCATAGACTCACTCACACTCAGTTGTAGCGCATAGCTGAGAAAGAGAAAGACACTGGGGCAAGGAAGAAAGAGGTTACTGTTGTCGAGAGATCATCTTACTATTTTTGGGTTTCACTTTTGGTGTTGATTCTATCTCTAAGGAAGTTGTGGGGTTTTCTCCATTTATGATTTCCCCGAGGAAAACACTGTGTTCATTGTCTCTTGTGTTTGATTGTTGTGCTTGTTGTTCTCTTAGTTAAAGATCCTAATGTTAAGCTAGCTTAATGTTAAAAATCTAACATTTATTAAATTATGCATTTACATGATATTCAAAAACATGTTGTGCATGACTAGCACAATAACCATAGGCATCAAACTTGATCACCTATACACCAAACACCAAATCAATGGTAGGGACTTGGCCTTGAGCTCATTTCCCTGATTCAAAATTCAACATATACATCATGTACAATACCTTGGGGTCAAAACTGAGGTATTACATTTCCCTCCCCCTTACAACAACATTGTCCTCAGTGCTTTACAAAATTGAACAAAAATGGATGTGCCAATCACATGGCATCCTCCAGCTCCCAAGTAGCCTCCTTAGGATCATAGTGCTCCCACTACACCTTTACTTGTCCTATGGCTTGATTCCGGAGCATGGTGACCTTTTTGTCGAGGATGTGCAATGGCTCAGTTTGGACCTCTCCCTCGAGTTCCACTTGAATCACATCCCAATTTATCACATGGTTAGGATCATGTACATATTTATTAAGTAAAAAAACATGAAAAACATTATGAGCCCTAGTGCTAGCAGGAAATGCAATTCTATATGCAACTGACCCTATGCTTTCAAGCACTTCAAAAGGCCCATAGTATATAGGTGACACCTTGGCACACTTTCCAAGCTTCAAGGAACTCTTCCTTTCCCTCACTCTGAAGTAAAGATGATCCCCAACACTGAACACTCTATGCACTCTATTCTTATCTGCATATCTTTTCTGTCTGTCTTGGGATGCTTTCAGATTTCGTCTGATCTTTGCAACCTCCTGCTCCATCTCCTTTAGCAATTTTGGACCAAGCACAATCATGTTCACTGGATTATTGCAAGTCATAGGTGTCCTACACCTTCTTCCATACAAAGCTTCATAAGGACTCATCCCCAAGGATGCTTGCTTTCCATTATTATAAGCAAACTCTACCAAGTGTAGATAATTCTCCCACTTGGATGGTTTGTCCATCACATATAGGAGAAGCATGTATTCAAGCACTTGATTCACTCTCTCTATCTTTCCATTAGTATGAGGATGGTAGGTAGTGTTGGAGTTCAACTTTGTTCCCAAATATGCAAACAAACCCTTCCAAAAATCGGAAGTGGACTTAGGATCCATGTTAGAGACCATTTCCTTAGGCAATCCATACAATCTAAAAATCTCCTTCATGAAGATTTTTTCAATGGCATAAGTCTTATAAGTGGACTTGACTGGTATAAAATGTGCTTCCTTTATCAATTTTTCCACCACAACCATGATGGAATCATGTTGCCTCCAAGTCATTGGCAATCCTGTAGTAAGATCCATGGAAACAACTTCCCATTTCCATTCTAGAATTGACAAAGGTTGCAACAAACCTGTGGGTGTTGATGCTCAACCTTCACCTACTGACATTTCATGCACTTTGAAATATACTCAACACTGAACTTCTTCATTCTTGGCCAAAATACCGCTTTCTGGCTGTAGCAATTGTCTTCTGATATCCCGGGTGACCAAAATATGGAGTTTGATGGATTTCATCCATAACAATTCTCCTCAAATATGCTACATTTGGAATTTAAATTTTGTTTTCATAATTAAGAAGTCCATCTTCTTCCAATTTATATCCCTCATACCTCTTCTCAAGTCTTTGCTGCTGCAATTTGTCTTTTATCTGCACATACATTTCATCTTCATCAGTGTGATTAACAATCTGTTGTCTCAAATATGTCTGACAAATACTAAGAGATTCCAAGTGCATTTCATGCACCTTCCTGCTGAGTGCATCAACCACTTTATTTTACTTTCCTTTTATGTGTTTGATTTCAAAATCAAACTAACATAACAACTCCAACCATCTAGCTTGCCTAGCATTTAGAGTAGGCTGATCAAACAAATACTTCAAACCATAGTGGTCTGTCCTTAACTCAAATTTTCTGCCCATTAAGTAATGCCTCCACATATTGAGAGCATGTACTATGGCTGCAAGTTCTAGATCATGAGTGACATAGTTATTCTCATGATTCTTCAACTTTCTTAACTCATATCATACCATGTGGTTTTCTTGCATAAGAACTCCTCCAAGTCCTTGATTACATACATCAGTACACACCGCACAATCTTTTTCTGGGTCTGCAATTTTCAAAACTGGTGCACTTGTGAGGAGATTCTTCAACTGATAGAAGATTTCTTCACACCTTGGTGTCCATTCAAATTTTATTCCCTTCTTTTGCAAAGAAGTGATGGAATGTGCAACCTTGGAGAATCCTTCAATGAATCTCCTGTAATATCTTGCAAGTCCCATAAAAGATCTTACATCTGTCACATTTCTTGGAGTAGGCCAATTCATAATGTCCTCAATATTTTCAGGGTCTACATATATGCCCTCATTTGAGATAATGTGACCCAATTAATGAATCCTGTCCTTATAAAAGTCACACTTGCTCAACTTTGCATACAACTTATGCTTTCTCAGCAATTGCAATGTCAATCTCAGATGTTCTTCATGCTCTTCCTCATTCTTAGAATAAATAAGGATTCCATAAAGGAAGACAAGAAAAAACTTGTCCAAATACCTACTGAATACAATATTCATAAGGCACATAAATGTAGCTGGTGCATTTTTGAGGCCAAATTGTACCATTACAAACTCATAATGGCCATACCTTATTCTGAAGTCTGTCTTATGAATGTACTCATCCTTGATTCTTACCTGATGGTAACCAGACCTTAAGTCAATCTTGGAAAATACCTTTTCTTCTCTCATTTGATCAAAGAGGTCATCAATCCTATGCAAAGGGTATTTATTCTTCACAGTGACTTTGTTCAGTTGTTTGTAATCATACACAACCTGAGTGTACCATCTTTCTTTTTCACAAAATGGATTGGTGCTCCCCAAGGAGACACACTTGGTCTAATGTAATTCTTTTCCAACAACTCTTGCAGCTATATCTTCATATCTATCATTTCTAGTGTGCTCATCCTGTAGGGTGTCTTAGAAACTGGTGCTGCTCCTGGAACAAGTTCAATTGTGAATTCAATGTCCCTCTTTGGATGAAGCCCTGGAATTTCATCAGGAAAACATCCTTGAATTCTTGTAACACATGAAAGTCCTCCAACCTAGGAGATTTATTCTTTGTTTCCTCCAAAACATGAGCTACATACACTCTGCAACCTTTCCTATATAACTTCTTCAGCTGCATTGCTGAAATCTTCCTAACAGAGATCACCTTTGGAATGCCTTTTACAACTCTTAAGTTTCCTTCTTCATCTAAGCACTCAAAAGTCTTGTTGTAACAATCAAGCTCAACTCTGTGAGATTCTAACCAATCCATTCCAATGAGAATATCATAGGAACCAAGTGGTAGAACATTCATATCCGCATAAGCCATCAATCCATCCATAACCAATGGAAATTTCTCTACCACTTCACTAACCTTTCTCTTAGTTCAGTGACTAGTTGAGCTAACCATGGTTTTCTATGCTTTAACTTTTTA
This sequence comes from Pseudotsuga menziesii, assembly GCA_001517045.1. Classification (NCBI taxonomy): domain Eukaryota; kingdom Viridiplantae; phylum Streptophyta; class Pinopsida; order Pinales; family Pinaceae; genus Pseudotsuga; species Pseudotsuga menziesii. The sequence continues at coordinate 656,838 of LPNX010542581.1, read as the reverse complement.
AAAGCATAAATATCAACTACTCTAGGAGTAATACAACTATGAGTAGATCCAAGGTCAATTAAAACAGAAACAAATTGCTCAATAATATTACCTACAACTTCAACCACAATTGACTGATGATCTACCTGGAGGTCCTCCAATGCTGCATAAATCCTAGGGAAAACCCTTGCAACTTGACCCACCATTTCAGCTTCTTGAATGTTATGAGCTTGCCTCACATACCTATCCTCAAGTGGACAATTCCTGCACATGTGGGGTCCTCCACATTTCCAACATTAGATTGGTTCTCTCTTGTGTTGTGGATCTCTTGGATTTTCTCCCATCACTCTAGCTGGCTTACTCATAGCTTATGATGGCTACTTCCGCTGATTCCTGAAGTTAGAAGGTTTGAATCCTTTCTTCCTTTGGTCAGACTTCTCATTTCTCTTATCCTTCCAAACCTTATGATAGTCAGGTTTTCCTTTGTTTCGATCATAGCAATATTTAGCCTTCTTGATTCCCTCCTCTAGAGTTCTAGGATTATCAAACTCAATCCTGTCTCTGTATGCTTGAGGTAGCCCACTCAGGAAACGTTGGATTTTCACCTTATCATCCTTGATGTACCCGACATACCTCAAGAGTTCCAAGAACTTATTTGCATACTCTTCCATGGTTTGCTGTCCCAATATCAACTCATGGAATGATTTGATCTTGTCATCATAATACCTGTCAGAGAGGTATTTCAGATTGAAATACTTCTTGAACTACTTCCACACTATCTTCGTGTCATTGATATTCCTCACCTTCCTAAGGTGCTCCCACCATATAAATGCTTTTCCATTTATATTGAAGATGGCTACTCTCGCCTTCATATTTCCTAAGTAGTTTTGGACTTTGAAATATTTGTTCATCCCAAGAATCCAAGCTTTAGCTTCTTGACCAGTGTTTACCTCACCATTAAAGGTAGGTGGCCTTGCCTTCTTAAATTCATCAGGTGAGTTGTCCTTGTAGCACCTCTTTCTCTTATCTCTGTGAGATGAAGAGCTTGATCCCCCAGTGGATCCTTCAGAGTTAGATGACCCACTAGAAGATCTCTTTCATATTTTGGCACTGCTTTTGCTTCCTTCTGGATGTTCTACACGACGCCAAGATCTCATCCGCCTTTGGATGCCTATCAAACTCTGCAACATGGGCGGCATTTAGCTGATGCTACTTTTCCTGAGCTTTAATTAGGCTTCTCATGGTGGATGCAATGTCTGGCGAGGTTTCTTGAAATATTCTTCCATTAGAATATGTCTCAGCATTTTCCACAGGCATTTTCACCCATGGAATCTTCCCCGTGCTCATAGGGATTCCGTGCATCATACATGTCATAGAAACCAACTTTCCAAACTGCACTATGACTCTATAAAATGTGTTATTAAACAACATTTGTTAACTGCATAACAATTTCATAAGTAAATACCATTTACTTATTGTCACCTAGACCATCAAGGCCCAATGCTGTAACCATAAGCTTTGATACCACAATGTAGCATCCTCATACCCCATAATGCAAATTTATTAAAAATTTTACTTCAAAAACCCTTGTTCTCCTTTCGAAACAAAGGGAATGGGTGTTAACACACTCTTCCACCTTCTTTATCAGGCTTAGAAATCACTATAAAAGTCCTTCCTCCCTTCACAGATCCCTTCTACGACTGGAAACACCATTTCTGGACATAACTTGTTCTTTCCGCACTTTGCCCTCTGCACTTTCGCTTTCCACCTTTCGCCGCACAGCTCAAAAATTGGAACACCATGTGCGACGAAGATATTCGACCACTCTTCCTCCTTCCTCCTTCTGTGATTTTTCTTTCTGCCTTTTCGACCTCAAAACTCGGGAATCGAAACTTTAACATTCGACAAAAATGTTCAACCATTAACCTTCCGTCTTCTGCTCGGAACTTGGGAATCAGAACTTTAACATTTCATGGAAATGTTCAATCATTAATCTGCCTTCCGTACTTCCGCTTTCTACCTTTCGACCTCGGAATGTGGAAATGCGAGAAATGACTACCTTTCCCATCAGTTTCTTGCTTTCTGGCTTCTGACCTTCCGCTTTCCAAATTTCGACTTCGGAACGCAGAAACCCATCTTTTGGCTTCAACTTTTCCATATTTTCTGACCTTTTTGTTCAGCCTTTCCGCTTTTCACAGTGGTTCGAAAGTTGGAAACTCGAATTTTCCTTGGAATTTTCGTTTCTTTTCTGCTTTTTGATTTTTTTCCTGCTGCAGGCAGATCCCGGGGTGTGGAAAATTAACTTTCTGCCTTACCCAACTGTTCTTTTCCGATTTTCGCCCTTCTCCTTCCCCAAGCGGATTCCAATGGGTAGAAATGCTAAGTCAGATGCATGTTGACTCTGCAAACAGGCTTTTAGATTCCAAGGACTTAAGCAAAATGCATTGCAAAAACACAAGGCATATATAGGAGAAAAATGTAGGGAAACATACACAAGTAACCCTCTACTCAATCATCAACATGCATTTAACATGAACATAGAAATTCATCATATTCATAAACATTCTGCATAACTAGTAAAGTCATGCATAAGAAATTGCATTGCATAAACAAGAATAACAAAGAATGCTTATATTGATAATTAAGTTGTCCAACAACTAGCTATGTGGCTGCAATGTTCCACCCAACCATAGGCCAGTTGTGTTCATCAATCTCTCGACACAATTGCCACCCTCGAGCTGGGCACGACTTCCACAAGGAACTAGGGAACAACAAACTTACACACAACCAGATCAACACACACACATACACAGTCAAACCAACCTCTAGTTGGGTTTATCATACTATCCAGCCAATACAACACCAGCTTGTGTTTATCAGGCTGCAGGTTTACAAGCCAAGCAATGTTGGGTTTATCAGGGATTCAACCAAGCCAACATACATTTGGGTTTATCAGACTGTTCACAGTCAATCCAACTTTCTCAATAAGGAACAACCAAGCCAAAAAACGGGTTTATCAGGCACTCAACCAAGCCATCTCTCTACTGGGTTTAACAGGCTAATTAACCAAGCCAGCTAATTGGGTTTATCAGACTGTCCAACCAAGGATTACACACATCGCCAAAACACAATCAAGACACAACCAAGCCAATTACAAGTTGGGTTTATCAAGCTACTAAGGCAGTGGAAAGGTAGAATGACCAAGCTAGTGCCTCATTCAAGAGCTAGCGACCCCNAACACAATCAAGACACAACCAAGCCAATTACAAGTTGGGTTTATCAAGCTACTAAGGCAGTGGAAAGGTAGAATGACCAAGCTAGTGCCTCATTCAAGAGCTAGCGACACCTCCACAAGCCTATCTGGTCTAGTATCCACATTACCTACATACCCAACACAAGGAAGTATCCCCTTCTTTGCTCCACAGTCCCTCAGGATATGCCTTCCCTTCCAGTTCTCTTAAGGGCATGCAGTGAAGATTTACCATCCACTCTTACCTTTTAATGAGGTTCCTCTCTGCACTAGGTTTATCAAGCCCATTCCTCTTCTCTTCCACTCCTCAATCTTGCACACAGTTCAGACCCAAACCAAGGTGCAAATCATAACAAACCACATGGAAAAAAATCAATACGGGGTTTAACATTGTAAAACAAACCACCACTTTGTAACACAAAGAAACAGAGTCGTAGACCACTCTGTAGCACATCGTAGATGTACTGAACCACACTAAGCAATGAACCACACTGCAAAACCATGAATAGAACCTTGTCTGCAACTCAGGAGAGTGAACAACATTGCACAATCGATCCCCTCGAATGGTAGAGTGGAATGGAATGACTACAACATTCAAATGAAGGCTAGGTTGACAGACTGAGCACATAATTCCTGGTTTTACTTGCTTTAGAAGCAAGAACACAGCCTCTGCAGACTGCAGGCTTGTTCAATCATGAAGTTGACTGTCATGCCTTGCTTTGCCCAAGGCATTAACTGCCTCAACCATTTTCTTGCAAGAAAATTGAATGACTGAGTACCGGGAGCAAATCAGGGTGGGCAAGCTAAGGAACGAACAACTTTTACATAGATCTATGGTTTAGATCAACCATCAGACAGATCGATGATGCACAACGATTTCATTGAGTGAACTAGCACAGAAAAAAACAAAATTTTGTAGGCGCGATGCTTTATGAAATCTACTTTAGTTTATTTGAGGTCCACCTTTGATCTAAATCCCATGGTTTCTAGTTCATTTCGCTAGCTAACAAGAAAGTGGTTTAACATTAGCTAGTGGGCGTGAAATTTCTATCCAAAAGGATTTATTCCATCTCGCATCCACCTGGGTAAATCAACGAAGGTTTCTTTGCTGATTAAACTGGGTTTTGTGAGGATTGAACCTGCAATCACTCACCTGGAATCAATCTTGTTATCTCCCTCTCTGTTCCTCTGTGAAATCATGCCCCCATCTCTTTCACGTTGTAGTTCCATAGCTAGCTGTGGTATTTATTAAATTATGCATTTACATGATATTCAAAAACATGATGTGCATGACCAGCACAATAACCATAGGCATCAACCTTGATCACCTATACACCAAACACCAAATCAATGGTAGGGCCTTGGCCTTGAGCTCCTTGCCATGATTCAAAATTCAATATATACATCATGTACAATACCTTGGGGTCAAAACCGAGGTATTACACATTGTATATGCTCTGGCGACTCCACTCAAAGTTTTTGGAAGGTGACTCCACTGGGAAATATTGATGACCATACTGGGGAATGAAGGTTAAAATCCCCCCTAGATATGAGCTACAGAGTTGCAGATTTGATTGTTGATGGTGAACAATGGTCAAACATCAATAAGGTCGTGCATCTTTCACATGGCAAATCCATTTGCAAAGAATCGAGTCTTCAGAATGTTCTATGGAAACTCCACTATCAAAGGGGTTTGCAAAGTTTGAGGAGCTGATTCAATTTCTTAATCATCAAGATGAGTTCTATAGATGTAAGGTATGCTCCTATGAATCGTTCTCACATTCTTGGTTTTCCAAACCGGATACCTAATATAGATTGGCAACCATATCTTCCAAGATTCAAAGATCAAAAGGGTGATGATGCTGCCCTTCATTTGGTTAGATTTCATAAGCATATATATAAGCTGGGATTTGAATTGCATGAGGATTCTTTAATGAAAATGTTCATGGTTAGTTTAGAAGGAAAGCCAAGGTCATGGTACGAGGGATTACCAGAAGAAAATTTATATTCCCTTAAATACTTTCATTCAATATTTCATGAGCATTTTAAAGATCAATACCATTCCTTGCTGCTAGTTCAAGATTGTTGCATGCATGATAAAGGTTTCATTGAACAGCTAAAAAACATGTATGATGAGGAGGAGTTTTCAGATGATGAGCTTTTATAAATTTACATGAATACTCACCTCAAAAAGAAAGACAAACCGATTGCCATGATATCCAAGAAAATCCTTAGCCGTTGGTAATGTCTTCCTTGACCGAAATGGAAATAAGCCAAAACTCTGACTCAACCAACTATACCTCTTTTTTCTGAAACTAATGGTAGTTTGCAGAATTCTTGTCAATCTTTGTATGACCAAGAAGGAAGTGGGGACTGCCAACCAAATTGTTCCTCATATCATTCAAATTCTGAAATTTTATTACAAGAGGAGGATGCCCTTGTCCAATCAGAAATCACCCTTTTGCAACAACCATTTCTTCAAAGACAATATGTTTTATGAAGAATGTCATCATCCTGTTACAAACCCTGTTAATGGTGGTTTTAAAGAAAATATTAGCCCATCTGTATATGATGAGCAAGAAGGTGAGAAGGAAGGTGATGTATGGGAGGATGGCCATATTAATTTTCTTGATGAAGATTGCGATCAACATGCTGAAAGTAACTATTTGCCATTGTGTTTTTCCTCATTTGAATATTTGAAACAAAGATTAAGAGCCTCTGAGAAAACACATAAACTTGAGGATGTGACATTTTCAGAGATAGATAATGAAAAGGGAAAGCAGTCATGCCATCAATACCATCCTACGAGGGAAACAACAGTTTTCCCTGAGGGGTTAGAACCCAAAGAAGAAGATGATAGGAGTGAACAACTAGAATCTGCTTTGCACTCCCATCCTTCGTCTTATGAGCAGGAAGATAGTCAGCCTAGTGATGTGTAGGAAGAGGGCCATACTAATTTTCTTTATGAAGATTGCAGTCAGCATGTTGAAAATTCTGTTAGTAATGTTTTTAAAGGAGATTTCAGCGTGCCTATATATGATGAATGTGAGGAGGGATACTTGGATAATGCACCTAAAGAACCAGCAGACTGCAATAATAGATTGGACCACCTAGAAGAAGAAGAGGATTCCAAATGGGATATTTCTTTATGTTTTTCAAATTCAGAAATTATTTTGCTTGATTCTATTGAAGAACACAATGATATTTCCTTTGAAACACTTGGAAGGAATTAGGTTTTGAATTCTGAGATTTTGGATAAAGAAGTTAAGGTCTCATTTGCAAATTATCATGAACACATTTTTCAAGATTCCTCTGAAGAGAAGTTTGATAGGGTGTTGGAGGAGTTACAGTTGGAGCAACCTTGTCATGACAAGCACATAACATAATTTTTTGTAGGTTGTCATGACCCAGTGGTTGAATCTATGGAGAAGCTTTGTGGTGGGAATGGTTGGTTATGCTTTTACAGTAAAGATCAAGTCTTCTATCATAACCTTTTACCATTCAGTTCTTCCTTTCTGATTCAGATAAGCATGATGAAGAAGCTCAATCATTAGATCATTTGCTTGATTGGCTTCATTGGAGATCGGAATTTACTTGATTGGGTGTTGGTGCTCAGTAAATAGAATAGGTAGGTGTGAATAAGCTCGACATGGTGAGCATTTCTTTTTAGCAATTTTCAGTTTGTTTTCAGTATCAGTTCAGTTTTTGTTTTCAGAGCATGTTGGGGACTATAGGAAAAGCTTGGGACCAGCCTAATGGATCAGGCACTTGGTCTATGAGGATCTTTGCTACCTCACAGGGAAGATATCATCCTCGAGTTGGAGTCGTTGTTATCACCTGTGCTATGTTTTGAAGATTTTTACATAGGCATCTGCACTAATTCCCCTGCAAAGGTATAGACCAGTAAAAGAAAGAGTAAGGCCTAAAAAATTTCCATATCACATGACTTTGAAGGGTATTGATGGGGTTTCTACATGTTCTAAGGGGTTTATCCATTGCTTTGAAGTGCAAAATAGGTGAAAATACCGAGTTTTAGCCTTATAAATATTCCCAAATATGAAAAATCTGATCAAAGTTAAATGCTGACCAAAACGGACGAACTGGATGCATAGCAGAGAAAAAACAAGGGCCACAAATCATTTCCGCCAAGGCAAAATCGGGAGTGGAAAATTGGAAAAAGAAAGTTTTGGTTGTGAAAATTGGTAAACCCAAATTCCGCTTTCCACAGCCCGAGATCCGACGGTTTGGAGAGCTTCCACACAAATCAACGGTCCAGGGAAAAGCGGGAAGTAAAAATGTGAAAGCGGAAAATGAAAAATTTTGGTTAAGAAAGTTGGAGAGGCCGAGTTCTGCTTTCCGCTCTTTAGTGGAATTAAAAAGGGGAAATAAAAAACGTGGAAGGAGGAAAAGGCGAAATTTCAGTCGTAAAGTTGGTGAACCTACTTTCTGCAATATGGAAGATCAACAACCCAAAAAGGAGTGGAGAGGTGAAAAGTGAACATCAGAAACACAGAGTTTTGGTTGTGAAAAAAGTTGAAATCCCGCTTTCCGTGATCTGCAAGATTGACGGTCCGGAAAGCTTCCGCGCAGATCAACAGACTGGAAGGGAGTGGAGAGGAAGAAAGCGAAAATGTAGAAAATTTAGCATCATGAAAGCAGAAACCCCGACTTCCGCTTTCCGCAGCCTGTAACTTGATCTCAGATTAACGACAGAGGATCAACCCGAAGAAAATTGACACTGCGGAAAGCTAAAGGGCGGAAATGATAAGGCAGAAGCCGAAAGATCAAATTGAGCCTTGCGAAAGATAGAAGCCCATTTTTCATGATCCGCTTTCCATCATTTTAATCTCAAATCAACGATGTAGTATGAATCTTGAGGAAAACATTGTTCCAAAACAATTTCGCAGGTCGAAGAAGTAAGGAGGAATGAAACTGTCCATGCTATTGGAGGTACTCTGAAACCATCATTTTTGATCAAGTGAGCCAGCGTTCGAGGTGTTTGGTTTTCCCATTTTGTCCATCACGCGAAGCCTAACATGCTTTCCCAATTTTCTCGTGATCATATCGAATCTGCCAGATCACATTTCATTAGGATTTTGTGTGTGCGGTTTGATTCTTGTATCAGAATTGATTTTGGCCATGTTTCGAGGTTGGTCTCGGGAGCTTAGTACTCTATAAATGTAACCTCTATGGAGGAACAAAGGGGGTCGAACTTCCATTTTTTGAAGCCCTGTGTGCCTGGTTTTTGTGGCTTTGCAACTTTCTTGGAAGTGTTAATTAGAAATATTCTTTTGCATTTCTGAGATTCACCACGATGTTCCATGTTCAGTTGTGTTTCCTATTTGCATAATTTTCATTTGTGTAAGTTTCTGATACTGCTTTCTAGTTGTATGTGAGTAATTCGTTTTATTAAGCACTCCTTGCATCAGATATTGCATTTGTGATGTGTTCATGATGACTGTCATAGAATTCACCCTATGTTAGGTGCTATGTTTCAATTAATAGCCTTTATTGTTGCTTCTGCTAAAGGTGGTTCAAGAGATTCATCCATAGATAGGTTCCTCTTGGTTCACTGAGCTCTTGCTCCTTTCTCCTACCGCCTCTTGAAGATATTTCACTGAATGTGACACCCACTTTGCCTCAGATTACAAAGGAAAGTCCCCACTCATTTTCACTGTAACACCCTTGAATGATTCAGGTTGTGACTCCATTGCTCAATGGTAGTTGACATTTGTTTGTCTTACACTCTTTTAAACCGTAAAAATCAGTTCCCCTTAGAAATCTAGCCTTCTGAATGCTCATTTAAAGCTATATGTGTATGTGAATGACCTTGTGACAAAGAAAGAGTCATCTCTAACTGTATAGGCTAGAATACAGTCTAAAGATTGGCTTGAAATGGTTACCCCAGTGGTTCACCTACCACAACCATAGAGAAATTATTGAATGATAACATCGAGGAAATCCAAACTTGCTTATGGCTAAGTTTGATAAAAACACAAACTATAAAGTGTAAAGTGCCACTGATCATGTACCCCTACAACACATGCTCAATTAATTTCAACTCAAATACAAATACTTTCAATACATTACAACACAAAAATATTAAAGAAAATGCATTTCCAAATCTACATAGTTAGGCACCATGTCCATCACAAGTCTATGCCACGCTCTTTGCAATCACTTTTACAACGAACCCATTTACTTACTCACCATTAATATACTTGAGAGTAGATCATGTGCATCATTGCATATCATAAATCATAAAAATCCCTTTATTGGGATATGACGTCCACTTACTCTTAAAAGCCTTTTTTTTCTCACAAAATTACGTTGTAAAATGAGGTGGACATTAAAAACTCTTTAATATTTCGTTACCTTTGAAATGACGCACAACCTTCTTTTTCACGATCTCTTCCCATAAAATGGATTATTATTTTATTGCTCTTTACTTTTGTTGGTTATTCACAGCTTTGCTTTCTTAGAAAAACTTCCCTTGATTTTGTTTGGACGTTTGGGCGGATATTTCCACGAACTTGTGGTAGCTCGCAGTTTCCTCTCTCACCGTATCAAATGTACCAAGCCAAACTCGTCTTTTCACCGGAACTCTGCAGACGACCTCTTCAATTCTCTACAGGTTGTTCAACAGATCGACCTCGGATCACTGTTTATCAATTCACTCTTAGCTGCTACAAGAAAATATTTCTCGATTTGGACTTGGTATTCCAATCCACCGCATTCAGCAGATTTAGAATAAAAATGGTGCACACAATAGATACTTTCCCAGATCCATTGTTTTGATACCATTATTAGGAATACAATATTGTATTAGGAATACAATATGTGCCGGAGAAAAATAAATACATAAATAATAAAAAGCCATAATACCAACACAAAGTTTACACTGGAAAACTTTATGGGAGGAAAAACTAGCCAATGAAGATCTTCACTCTTGGCTAAAACCAGTCATCTAGACCAACTGAGTTATCTAAGCTCACCTTCCACTGCACTTACAATGGAGGATTACAACCCTATAAATAGGTCTCATTACATGCAAATACAACTAGCAAGATACCGCAGGCTACCAAAACCGTGTACCCTAAACCACATATATCCTTGCTCATTCTCGAGTCAAGGTTAACCCTAACAATGGGCATGGTTTATTTGATCCATGAGTCATTCTTCCTCATGGGAGTTCGTTTTCCATCCTCATCAATCCATTGTTGAACAACCAGAGATCATTTTCTAACTTTCTATGCATTCCCAATTGTGTAATTTGCAGAAATCACAACTTGAAAAGAACTCACGTTTTGAAGTGCCAAAAATGCCCAGAATTTCATGTGAGAAGTAAAATCAAGTGGGGAATACATAGATACAAACCCCAGGGTGAAAATGAGAGTGAAAGAAGCTCGGAAATACGTGGGAAAACCCAGATTTAGAAGTCCAAACATGAAATTTCGTGTTTGGCAATTACATGCTTAGAAATTTGAAAAATCCAAGAGTGGACTAAAGCGAGAGTGAGACCAAAGGTTGGAGTTGCTTTATAAACCTAGTGAAGATAAGCTTGGACCTTTCTATGCCCACCCTGAAGAGCACTAGAGGGAAGGGGCGCCTGAGGGACTGTGTAGTAGAGAAGGGGACCTTCTTTGTGTTGGGTGTGGTAGGTAATGTGGGTGCCAAGGTTGTTTGAAGTCAAATTGAGATGCCTATAGCTTTGTGGTTGAGATCATTGCCTTAGCTATCTCCTTCCCCCCCTCCTTACTTGCTTGATAATCCTATCCGTGTCTTGGCTCAACATGAGTTCTTGTACCTATGGCTGTGATAGAGCCCGAGTAGTTCCTCCTTAGTGGATACACAACACAACTCGGGAGTGGTTTCTTAACTAGAATAATATAGGCTGGACATATATCTACGGTTGGGTGGAACGTTGATCTTCCATAGCCAGTTACTTGGACAACTTTAGTTAAATGATAAGTGTTCATTGCTGTCTCTGATAATGCTAAATTTATGTGCTATGAATGACTATTAATTGTGTTAAATTGAATGAATAAACCCATTGCGAGTTGTTAAATTAGATGCCTATAAGTAACATGAGAATGGTTTTATTTTTATGCATGGTTTATGTATTATGCCTATGATGAAAATGTTGGTAGAAGCATGTTGTGTGTGTGTGTGTATTGACAAAGTTTGATTTTGCTGTGTATTTTAATTATGCATTGCACACATTTCAATAGTTGTGAATTTCATAATATGACCTTGGGGAACAAAATTAGCACCCCCTATATCACGCATGTTCCCTAGAGGTCCGGATTGATGGGAGAGGACGTGATAGTCATCTTGGAAGTGAGGTAATTTTGGTATTTTGATGTTCAGTTTAATTAATTAAGTATTGCTTCATTGTTACAAGAAATATAATAGTTAGTTTAATTTATTTTAAAGACTCGGAGGATGTTTGCCCATTCCAACCATTGCCCATTCCAGAATGGAATTGGGAGATAATTTCTATGTACTTTATCAAATGTTTGTGAATGATAGTGAAAAAGCATGATTCAATTATGGTTGTGGTGGACAAGCTATCAAAGGCAACTCATTTTATTCTAGTCAAGTCCACTCATAAAGCAAGTGCCATAGGGAATATTTTCATGAAAGAAATATTTAGATTACATGGATTACTCAAAGCAACAGTTTCAGATCGAGATGCAAAGTTCACTTCCAAATTTTGGAAAGGGTTATTTCAAGAGTTGGGAACGCAATTGAGTTTTAGCACAACATATCATCTTCAAACAGATGGTCAGACCAAGAGGTTGAATCAAGTTCTTGAAGACATGCTGAGAATGTATGTGATGGATAAACCATCCAAGTGGGAGGATTACCTACACTTGGTAGAATCCACATACAACAATGGACATCAAGCACCATTGAAGCATTTTATGGAAAAGGATGTAGAACTCCAACAAATTGGGATAGTTCGATGAACATGGTAGTGCTTTGGCCAGAAATGCTCATGGAAATGGAGTAAGAAATTCTTAAGATTCGGAAGAATTTAGTGGTAGCCCAGAATAGGCAAAAGAGTTATGCATATTTGAGAAGAGTGCACAAGGAATTTAAAATTGGGGATCATGTTTATTTAAGAGTGAAGAAGGAAAAGTTCCCTAAAGTTAGGGAGTTGTGCCAAGATGACACCAAGATATTGTGGGTGATTTGAAGTCCTTGATAAGATAGGACCAATTGCATATAGGATTGCATTGCCTGCTAACATGAGAGCTCATAATGTTGTGCATGTTTCTTTGCTTAAGAAGTATGTACATGATCCTTATAACATAATTGATTAGAATGTGATACAAGTGGAACCTGAGGGAGAGTTCTAAGTGGAGCATATGCACATCCTCGACATGAAGGTAGCATTGCTCCAAAGCTGAGCCATTGGACAACTAAAGGTGTAATGGAAGCACTTTGGTCTTGATGAGACTACATGGGAGTTAGAGGATGCCATGAAAGAGGCATACCCATTTTTGTTCAAGTTTTGAGAACATCGAGGACAGTGTTGTTTTAAGTGGGAGGGGAACGTAATACCCCCATTTTGATCCCTATAATTTATTGGATTTTTATGTAAATATTGTGTATATATGACGTATGAAATCCTAGTGTGGAGCTCAAGGACAAGGCCCTGCTAGTGAATGCTTAGGTATTAAAGGCATGTATTTACATTTTGTGAGCCATATGCTAATAAGCCATGAAGAAATGTATATGCATGTAAATATTTTTCATATGGAAGCAATTAAAATGAGGGGGGCCATGGGTATCCACTAGGGAGAGGTGAGGGGGTTGTGGGATTGAGCCTTGTGTTTCCAAATCTCATATTGAGAACCCACCTTGACTTTCTTGCTGGAATTTATTTATGTTGTAAGGAAGCAGTTGAAATACCAACTGCTCATGAAATTAATGGAGCATGGGCAACCCATAAATTCATAAGGTTAGGTATGGGAATGGTTTACTTGACCCACAAGTCATTCTTCCTCATGGGGGTTCATTTTCCATCCTCCTCAATCAATTGTTGAACAACCAAAGATAATTTTCCGTCTTGTTATGCATTCCCAATAGTGTAATTTGCAGAAATCACAACTTGGAAGGAACACACATTTTGAAGTGCCAAAAATGCCCAAAATTTCAGGTGAGGAGTAAAATCCAGTGGGGAATCCATAGATACAAACCCTAGGGAGAAATTGATCCAGGTCGTGCCTATGTGCACGTTGGGGACAACAGTCAACATAATGAGTCGAGTACTGTTATGGCGGAAGCATAAAAGAAGAACCAACAAAGTAGGAAATACACTAGGTCGACAAGAAATATACACATAGACAATATGCAAGAATTCGAACCAATTTATTACTTCTGCTCCATGAAAGATGGAGGAATCAGTTTGTCTATATTACATTAGTGTACATGCTTATACAGAATGCTGAGACGCTTGGGTGACTACTTGTTACGTTCAGTTACAAAAGAAGTTATAATGGTTCAGAAGTTCAACCATTGCAGGGCATGTTGGTATGTTGTATGTCGAGGCGGACCTATTGGTTGCTGGTTTGATCATTTCTCCTTCCTTAAGAAACAATGGTATCCATTGTGTATTCGTTCAGGTGAGGAAACTTGTTGGCTACTTCAGTAGCAGAGTACCATTTTCCTTGCGTGGGGAGTTGTCTAGCTGTAGCCACTTGAAACAAGGGAATGGAGTTCGTCCTTGTATGGTGTATCCGTCATCCCACAATGGTGTCGCAAAGAATAGGTTCCTGAACATCTAGATGGATGTCTTTGGATTCTGCTGTCTGCAAGTCGTTCTGTTCCAATAATGGTGCATAGTATGTTCAAAGTAGATCTACATTGAAAGCTGGATGTAGGCCAAGGCATGCCGGAATGTCGAGCTGAAAAGCGTTTTCTCCAATCTATTTAAGGATACTGTATAGACCTTATCGCAAAGGTTTCATCTTTCTGTATGGATCAATGAAGCGCTCCTTCTTTAGATGTAACTAGAACTGATCGCCAATTTGGAATGAATGAGGAATACAATGCTTGTTGTGTCGAGCCTTAACTTTTGCATTAGCTTATTGCAACATTTCCTGTGCTTGCTTCTAGGTGTTGTATATTTGATCTCTGAACTTCAATGATTTCTCCACTTTTCGTCCTTCGAAGTTGGTGTCGTTTGACTGTGTCGAGGAATTGATTTAGTCGATAGGTGCTGAGGGTTAAGATCCGTAACAGATCTCAAATGGACTCTTTCTTGTAGAGCTGTGTTGAGCACGGTTGTAGCTGTGTTGTATGTATGGAAGGATGTCATCCCATGTTCGACGATGCTTGTCGTTGCACATGCGAAGAAATTGCACGACTAAGCGATTTAAAACTTCCCTTTGTCCGTCTGTCTGCGGATGGAAGGATGTCGACAAAGAAAGTCTCGTGTCAAGCTGTTTCTAGATAGTTTGCCAAAAGGTGTTGACAAATCTAGCATCTCTATCGAAAATAATGGTCGTCGGGAGGCCATAATGTTTGCACACATGTTCAAAGAAGAGTTGAGCAGTCTACTGTGTTGTCATAGTCTTCTTGCATGGTATGAGTATAGCCATCTTGGAAAATCTGTCAACTACTACTAGTATTGTGCCATGCTGATGTTTGGTAGTAGGATATCCTGTCAAGTAGTCCATAGAAATAGATTCCCGTGGTTGACTAGGAACTTGAAGGGGTGTGTACAGTACTTGTCATTGATTCGACGATTTAGAAATGGCACAAACCACACATGATCGAATGTACTTTTTGATGTCAGATTTAAGTGAAGGTTAGCATAAACACTTTTGAAGGATAACTAGTGTTTTTGTGACTCCAAAATGTCCTCCAGTCTTGCTATAGTGCATGTCCCAAATGAGCTTCTGTCAATGCTCACCGTTCGATACACAAATCTGTCCAAGCTTGTATAGCAAGGTGTCTTTCAAGAAGTAGTCGGTAGTCAACAACCTATCGGTTTGAAGCTGCCGATAGATTGTAGAAAAATCGCAGTTTACTAAATACAATTGTGGCCAAGTAGTGGTGTCATAACCCTGCATACTCATCACTGTACATAGTAGAGTAATGGGTAGTCTGTTGAGATAACCAACTATGACATTGGATTTTCCTTTCCGATACTTAATTACCAAATGAAATTATTGCAGGCAATTAATCCACTTGAGTTGTCAGGTTGACTATAGTTTCGACTGGGATGAAGTGAACTACAAAGGTTTATGGTCAGTGAGGATGACCATTTCCTTGCCAAGAATGTAGTATCTCCATTGCTTAAGAGCTTACACAATGGCATATAGTTCTTTTTCATATGTTGAGTAACTTCTAATTGTGTTGCTGAAAGTCTCAGAATGAAACGCGACTGGGTGACCTGATTGAGTGATCACTGCGTCAAGGGCATAGTCCGATGCATTCATCTCAATCTCAAAGGGCTAATGCAAATTAGGTAACATAAGTACTGGTTCAGTACAAAGCTTGTTTTTGATTTGTTCAAAATCTTGTTGATGTGTCGGTGTCCATTTTGAAGATAGTTTCCCATTTCCTTTCGTCAACTGATTCAAAGGCCATGCGATGTGGTTGAAGCCAAGTATGAATCGTCGATAGAAATTCACCAAACCAAGAAAACTTATTAGTTCATGAATGTTTTGAGGAATGGGCCAATCTTTGAGGATCTGTACTTTTTATGGGTCGACATGAATGCTCGCAGAGTCAATTACATACCCCAAATATTTGATGCTAGTCATCGTAAATGAGCATTTGTCCATGTTCAGATATGCCGATCCTGTTGGAGAGTGTTGAAGACTCGTCGAATATATTTGACATGTTCTTCCCATGATCGACTGAAATTCAAGATATCGTCGAGATAGACAATGGCACATTTACCGATGGAAGGTCATAGAAGGTCATCCACATATCTCATGAAGGTTGCAGGTGCATTAGTTAAGACGAAAGGCATGACTAACCATTCAAACAATCCTTCCTTGGTCTTGAAAGCCGTTTTCCATACATCAGTGGATTCGATTAGAATATGGTGGTATCCCGAATTGAGGCCGAGTTTCGTAAATAACTTAGAACCTTTCAGATTGTCAATGAGTTCATCAATCCATGGAAGAGGGTATCTGTTCTTCACTAAAATTTTGTTGAGAGGCCGATAGTCGTCGCACATGCACCAAGTCTCGTCTTTTTTTGGAACTAAGACGACTGGACTTCCACAAGGAAAGGAGTTGGGGTGGATATGACCCTTGTTGATCAAATCCTGGATTTGTTTGCGAATCTCTTCATTTCTTAAAATGGATCTTTTGTAAACAATGCGTTAGGTAATGAAGAACCAGGAACAAGTTCAATGGAGTGTTTTACCTGACAATGCAGAGGTACTACATCAGGTGCTTGAATATGTTTTGGTATTCTTCGAGAATGTTGTTGATCTGTTGTTGTTGTCGGGAGCCGAACTAGTCGGTGAGTCGGCTCATTGTTGAAGTATTCCTGGAATGTTGAGGCTTTATCATGATTAATGCAAACTTTTGAGAATGATTGATAAGCTTCTTTGTTTTTTTTGCAGATATCATAACAACCATTTATGTGGGTTGTCGCTCTAGTATGCCATACCATTGATTTCGGATTTTGACAATCACCTTCTGAGGCCGTGACTGATATGTACCATGTTGATCCCATAGGTAGGGTTTAACGAATAGAGCGTCGACTGCAGAAATTAATTCCACGTCATATATTTCTTCATCTTCAAAAGTCTTAATGAAGTAGGCGAGTCGACATTTTCGTGTGATCCTTAGTTCCTACCCATCCTTCATCCAACTGATATTGTAAGGCCGAGGATGTGGAGTGGTGACAAGACCTATTTTTTTTACAAGATCTTCAGAAACGGCGTTATTCTTGTTGATGTATTTGTAACTTCGGAATGTATTCATCTATGTATCTTATGTATTGTAACCCGATGTTTATTTTGGGATGTATCTATTATGTAATTGAGTCATGTTTTCATTCCCCAATGTTTCGATCGGGAGAATCAATAATGTAAACAAGTCATGTCAAGCCATAGTGGGTAACCCTCCAATTGTGTAAGGGTTAAAGTCCCTGTAGTTCCGGGGAACTAGGGTTATTAGACTCTCCTAGTAGAGGTCGGCCCTAGTAAGGTTTTAGTCATGTCGGGATTAGTATAAATAGAGAGCTGGGGTCTCTATTCAGTACACATCACTCACACACTCAAGTGTAGCACATAGTTGAGGAAGGAGAAGACACTGGGGCTAGACAAGAAGAAGATTATTGCTATCGGGAGTGCATCTTACTGTTTTGGGATTTTACATCTTGTGCTGATTCTATCTCTGAGGAAGTTGCGGGGTTTTCTCTATTTATGGTTTCCCCGATGAAAAACACTATGTTCATTGTCTCTTGTGTTTTATTGTTGTACTTGTTATTCTCTTAGTAAAGATCCTAACATAATGCTAGCTTAATGTTGAAAAACTAACATGGTATCGGAGCTAACCTGAGAAGAGGACACTGTGCAGCTACGGGAACTAGGGCTTCCTAGTTTGTGGATCTTCCTCCATAGATTTTTAGCAAAATTAAGGTGGAATAACTCTCCTCCTTAGGGCGCATCTTTCTGTCGAAGCAAAATCCAATTCTGAGGTTTTTCAGTTTTGGACCTGTCACTGTTGTCGGAAATTAGGGATTTTCACAAAAGAGGAATTTTTCACTGATCCCAGGCCTGGATTGATCTCCTCCCCAAAATCGAAGTTAGGGACAAATTTCAAGGCATTTGGGTGGACAGAACTCCAGAAAAGCAAAACCCTAATTTGCTCCTGAACCAACTCTGCAGGATTTCAGCTCAAGTTTCAGATCCGACATCTTAAACCTGGTAAGATCTAAAAGCTTTTGTATTTCCATTTGAGGTTCTCAATTAATATGTCTCATCATAGCAAGCTTGATGAAAAGCTTGAGGGAGCTGATAACTTCTGAGCCTGGAAGTATAGGATCTCCCTAGTCTTGGAAGAAAATGAGTTAGACTCCTACATCCATGAGGAGGTTCCTATTCCAGAGGGAGATGACGCAAAGGCCTTACATAAGAAGAAGATGGTTATGGCAAAGAGGATAATTGTTGATTCTATCAAGGATCACCTTATCCCACAGCTGTCATCTCTCAAGACACCTAAAGCTATGTTTGATGCCCTAACCAAATAATTTGAAGGGAAGAACATAAATCAGAAGATGACCCTGAGAAACCAACTGAAGAATGTGAAGATTCAGAATGCAGAAACAATTCAGTCTTACTTCATAAGAGTTTCTCAGATCAAAGAGCAACTAGAAGCAGTTGATGAAGAAGTGGAAAATGCAGAGATTGTAATGACTACATTGAATGGCCTTCCTAGGTCATGGGATTCTTTCATCCATGGAATCTGTGCTAGAAAGAAGTTAGTCAAGTTCAGCAGACTATGGGAAGAGTGCTCTCAAGAAGAAGCTCGGATAGCAACTCGAGAAGAGAAGATGGGAAGTGAAGACCAAGCTCTCACGGTACACTCCAAGTCTCACTCCAAGTCAAGGAAAAGAAGACCTCATAGCTCTAGAGGTAAGCAATCTCACAAAGATAACACTAGAAAAGATGCATCTAGGATCATATGCTATACATGTGATGAAGCAGGACACTATGCAAGGAATTGTCCTAACAAACAGAAGATAGTAAAGAAGAGCAACAAAAGAAGACATCATGCTCATGCTGCAGAGGATGATGAACCATTCATGAAGAGATCTAGATATGAAAGTGAAGATTCTTCAAGCGAGGATGAATCACGGGGTCTTCACTTAGTGAAACCATGCCATAGCACGTTCGTTCATGGCATATGAAAAAATACCCCTATTTTCAAAAAATATTGGAAAATACATCCCAAAATCATTTTTTTTAACCCCCTCTCAATATGCCTTGCCGATTTTAAAAAACCCCTATTTCCCCTATATATTGCATGTATCCATTTTTTCATTTACATTTTTTATACCCCTTTATATTTCTACCTAAGGAAAATTAAACTAAACACAAGAAAGGGCGACACTTGATAGGCGCCCTTAGGAAAATCACTTTATTAGGAATTAAAATGTATCACATGATGTCAAAACAAATAAGAGAGGGTTTATTTGTACCAATCTCAAACAGTAGTGTGTTTTCCCCAAGAAGGGTTCAAAAATGAAACTTACACCATTTATAACTGCTTCTTTCCATCACAGACTTTTTATCCAAGCACCATTTTGGTATCTAGGAGATTGTACAACTTTAGAAACCAAATTGATTTGGAATCTTCAATGCATACTGTTAATCTTTTTAGATTGAAAACAATATGAATTTAACAAGAGGAATGGACGAGTCGAGCTGGCATCCATTTATCCAATGAACTTGTGAGCATTTAAAGCATAAATTCATGATGCCAAAATAGGCCACCTTTCAGTTGAAGATTGTATTTCCAGTTCAGATGTCTACCTCGTCACCAAGTTCCTAGCTAAGTTTTACTCAAACAAATTCTTTATCATCTACGGGGAAAAGAAAAAAAAATCGAGGGTTGTGACAAACAAGCAAGTTGGTCAGAAGACATAAACAAAAAGATTGAGAAGCAAAGTCAGCTAAAAAATATGAGCCAAATAATTGAACACCAGTAACATTATGAGCAATTTCAAATTTAGTCTTCAAACTGACAAATTTTCTTCAACATAGATTCAAGGCAAATTCTGGAGGTGTGACTCTAACAAAGCAACCAACCAAACTACATAAAAATATCTCCAACAACGTATTTTCAAAAGCACTATGATACATAACCCAATCTAGTGTTCAAAAATTATCTTGTAGACTTGGCATTAAAACTTTTGTGGTTGGATTAGAGTCATAATTGTCTTCACCAGCTTCGTTTTCAGTTTGTAAATGAACCTGACAACCAATATGGTTTGACCATATGGAAAGGGTTCACCTTGTGAAGCCCAATGGGTTATCTCAATCAGTTCAAATAGGCTGTTTCAAGGTGGAGTTCACTGTAAGGTCTCCAGTTCTAGTCTGGCTGAGGTTCAAGTCCTGCTGAGTCTGACTGGGTTACCAACCACCATTGTAGCTAGTTGTTGAGCTGCCCTCCATCAAGATATTCCAGGGAAGAGGGGGAGAATCCTGTGAGGCTTTTCTTGGAAAGAAAAGGAGTTTATCTTGTGATATGGTTAATTGTATCCAAAACCAAATTTTGATTAAGCCCAATGTGTATGAGTGGATCAAACAAAATTAAATCTTACAACCTTGTTTCATTCATGACAGTCGGGTGGATCTAAATACCCAAGGCAATGCTAAGTTTTGTCTTTTCTACACCAATAGCATTAATAATTGAAAAGGAAACCCAAACCCATGAATGTACATAAGTTTTCATGTGTATCATGTTCAGTGAAAAGAGTTTTTTGCATCAAATAAATTGATTTTCTATTCAAGAGTTAGGATTGCTGAATAAACAAGCAACGGACATTGTTTCCAAACTAAAAGATTCATGGCAAAAAGGGAAAATGGCTTGCAATAGGCTATAATTATATTAGAATGCAGATATCTGTAGGTGTACATATTGCTTATGTGATTATTGGATTTTACTACATAAGAGATTTTAAACCCAACGTTTCAAATGAACTCTTCACTCATAATCAGGGAAACCAATCGGTTGGAAAGCAATGCTGCAAATGAGGAGTGCACCTATTTATTAATATAAGGTAGAAGGGAAAGTCATGTGCTATGTGTAAGGTAGGACAAAAATTCACGGCTATATAATATATATAAGGTAGAAGGGAAAGGAGAGGAGGACATTATCCTCCTCTCCTTTCCCTTCTACCTTGTATATAGCCTGAGTTTCCCTCCTACCTTATACAAGCCCACTCAACACTGCTTTCTATCTTACAGTTGGTTTCCCTGATGATGGGTGAAGAGTTCACATAAAATGTAGGGCTTAAAATATTTTATGCAGTAAAATCCAAAACACACAAACAAGACGTGTAATTAAGAAAAATCTGACAATATAAACAACAGATCATAGACGCAGAGAAGATCAATGAAATACATGATTTACATTTTCTAGAGTGATTTCTTTAATTAGGAATTTAGTCCTATTGCCTTGAATGTTTGTTTACAACCTGTCCAGAAGCTCATTGCAATTTTGACAATATACAAAGCACTGTATGCATGCTAGAAAATAACATAGATTGATAAGGGTCGTATTAAGATACATCTTTCAGGTTATACAAATTCTTCCAACAATGATAGCTGTAGCAATCTCTGAACAACTCATGCTAACTGGAAAAGGTAACTCATCAATGATCTATACCCAGGGCCTACCTGCTGGAGCAGCCAGTGGACCAGCCTTGCCAAATTTCATCCGTGCAGCTTTTGATTGAGCAAGCATCTCATCATAGTTCTGCAAGTCATTAAACAGAATGAAAAGATTTATCAATGTAGAATCAAAGAAAAGAACATAATGAGAAGGAAGTGTAGAATATGTTCAGCAACAATCCTGCAAACCTAGGTTAAATTTTAAGGCAATACATTTAATATAAATGAATTAAAAATGGTTAATGCTTACCCTTTTCTCCATGACCAAACCCTGTTTTGGGAGGATCTTATCAGCAATACCATAATCAATTGCTTCCTGTGGGAAAAAGTATCTTGATCTTTGAAGATCCTTTGCAATCTCTTCTTGTGTTTTGCCAATTCCTTTTGCCAGTAATTCAATGTAATACTGTGTATTTACTTCCAACTCTTTTGCCTGAAGAAGACATAATTTCATCAGCTGGCCTATAATAAGTATTAAGCAGTCCTTTAAAAGGAGCTAAGTGAGCATTTACCTGTTACTTAAGAACGACTTGGAAGGTAAAGCAGCAGCAGTAGTTTCAATTGGCTTGGATTCTAGAATAAGTAACCTTTAGGCTGTTGCATTATCTGCATGAGAAAAAAGAGATTTCAATTCCAAAATAGAATAAAAAATTCTAAATGAGATTCCCAATTCAAAGATTAAAATTTAAACTAAAAACAATTGCAATTTTACAAAGAAAGAAATCATTGATAGGGGCTCTCTGTCTCTTGCATTCCCAAAGATAAAAGTTAAGAACATGCACACCAGAAGCAACAGTACCCCAGGACCAGTACTCCTTATATGGAAGCCATGTTGATTACTTGTGGACATTCTCAATCAAGCCTTCTATCCAAATAAATGGAACCGAACCATGAACTATGAAATTACTTCATATATTCTAGCCATCCTTAAGCCAAAAATATAGACGTTGGTTCTTATTTACCTAGCCTTGCTGCTTTGAGAAACTTATTGTTAACTCATATGAAAAATATGTGATGTAGGAATTGTGTGACCTAAAAGCTAAAAGCCAAAATGATTTCAAGCCTGTTAAGTAGGATTTGTGTGACCTAAAATCTAAAAGCCAAAATAATTTCAACCCTATGAAGTAGGAATTGTGTGGCCTAAAAGCTAAAGTACAAAATTATTTCAACCTTAAAAACGTGTTCAAAAAGTAAAGCAAAAAGCAAAAAGCAATTTAAAAAATTAAAGCATAAAAGCTATGGTAAAAAGGGAAAAAGCAAGAATTTATTGCCAACAAAATGCAACACATTATAAACATTCGAACATGATTTAGCTGGATTTAATTTCACTCAATTTATAAAGCAGTGTAAATGTTGATTATGTAAAAATACAATGTCATAATGTCTCAGATGTACTTTAAAAAAATTGTAAAGAGATGTTTTTATTTTGAAAAAAATAATTATTTTGTTAAGATATTTTATGATAAGTATTATATTTTTTACTTTATATATTGTAATGGAAGATAGCTTACTACTAAATGTGACATCTATAAAAATTATTACATCTTTTATTTGATCGTGGTTCAATTAACACCTAAATTTTTATGTGTAGTAATACAAATCATGTGACTCTATAATGTATGTAACATGGTGATGGAATCATGATGTGATCCCTTAGTGGAGAATGGGTTTAGTGGGTTGTTGCAAATTTGTTTGGAGTCTAAACATTGCACTTATTATCATTAATAGGGTAAGTGAATTTAAGTGTGGTAATTAATGGTGTGTTGTTGTAGTGGTTGATCAATAATATTGATGGAATGTACTCTTTTACCCACAACAAATATATTCAATTGAACTTTTGTATTTTGAGTGGCATTGATTGATTATGAAATTTAAGTTGGTCTAGATACTAGTTCAAACTTGCACTTGTGTTTTTTCCTGCTTATATCCAAGAGAGCAAGATATTCTTGATGATACAACAACATATATACATGTGATCTATCAATGATGTAGAGAGATCAAATGGGTCACCTTCTTCTCGAGCTTTACCTTCACCTTATTATAGGCCAGCTGATGTAGAGAGATCAAATGAGTCACCTTCTGCTGCTGCTTTGCCTTTAGTAAGCCTGTATTGAAAATTAAAATAGGAAAAGATCAAAGCCATTCGTTCAATGCAATGATGGAGAGGAAATTCCCACAGCAGCCATCAAAGAAGCATCTTACAATCTATGCACAATAGAGAAATCTTGCATACAATTGGAATTAACTCAAAGTCCAACAATCATTGATGAAGGAAGATACCCTGAGCTAAATGCAGCATGAAGACTTGTATACAGTAACCCTAAATGGCATGATTTTATAGACAAAGATATGTCTGCAGAAACCCTGTGCAGACAGCATGGAGAGAGTCGGGTAGCATGAAGACCAAAGCATGCCAGACACAGTAAGGGGTAACTACAACAAATTGATTGTCATATGCAATGTCATTGGTAGGAGAATGGAAGCCCTATGCAAACAAGAACACATTTTGAGTAGCAAGTGTTCATGCACATGAAGAACAAGTTACAACATCATTTCTCACAGATTGTTAAACATAACAGATTCTTTTGAGGAACAAAATTATTTATGGGAATGTTTCAATAGGACTTGAACACAATGACAAAGTATTCAAACCAAGGTGGAAGGAAAGAAGAGAAAGGGCCACAACCCTACAAAACCTATATAGTGATTCAGAGACAAGCAAGAACATTTGATTTGAGAATGCAATTGTTCTTAGACAGATATAACTCAACTGCAACATAATAATTTTAATTGTGCCTATGAGCAGAAGAACACAACAGAATCCAAGAAGATTTAACAAAGCATGGACTGTTGTCCAAGTAATTCACAAATTCAGAACTAGATTTGGGAGTTTTGGAATCAGGAACTCAGGAATTCAAAGAGTTGCACTGACTTGGGAGTTAGGGAATTAGAGGTGTTCAGAAATTCTAGAATACTACCCTTGTGAGGGTGATGAGACAGCTAGATGGAGTGCCCTTTATAATTTACTATGCTGTCTCGAATGTTATATGAGAAGTTTATTCAGAAGATTAATCTTGTGGAAGGACATTGAAGAAAATAGCAGAGAGCACCTACCTTCTGAAGTATGAAAATGAGGATTGCTACACTGTTACTCTGAAGTGATGTATGCACTCTACTGCATCCATATCACTGGTTTCGACTGACGATAGGCATTTTTTGTTAGATTTCAAGAAGGCAGTGAATTTGATTCACATTTGATTATGGTGTCTTCTGCCTCAATTGAGGGAAGGGAGAGTCATTTTGTCAAACTGTATTGAGTTATCTAGACAATTTTTAATCTTCTCATTCGTCGTTTTCATAAAAACACCATGTTCTTTTATTTTATTGCAGAGTTATTACTTTTACAAATGCTAGTTATGGTATTCAATTTCTCCCAACATCATATGAATATCAGGTGATGTTGAAAAATATACAAATAGACCAAATAAATTCACCCCTGTTATTTGAATTTAAAGGATAGGCCGTATTCAAACATGAAAGGCAAATTTAAATAACAGAATCCAATCTAGTTGACTCCAACCAATGTGACTTGCTTGTCTTGATGATTTCTGGTGCTTTATCTTCTCTAGACAACTGAGCTCTCTTCGTTTTACCTCTACGAGGGCTTGAATTGTCGGACAGATCTTCTCTAGATGAATCCAATCTCATCCTTCTTCCTACAGACAAGCCACCTCTCTAAACTTAAATAGACTCAGTGGGTAGTTCTAGGTCAGTGGAGAGTGTGTTGATCTGATTCGATAACTAATATATATATATAATATGTGGTTCATGGCACTGGATATCAGTGCTTGTTACATCCACGAAATGGAGCTTAACCTAGTGGGGTATCTTATGCATAGTCACTGGGGGATTTGATTCCCCGGAGACCTCCTGCTTACAAGAACAACTCTCAACCACTCAAGCTAACCCACTGAGATAAATACTCAATGCATATTAACTCAAAGCTTAATTAAAATACTTCTACATTCATTAACAGGCTCTTTTAAGATAGACCCTTTCCATATCTTTAGTCTAACAGTTGCATTTGATCACTGTAAGGACCTTGTCACAGGATTTGAACTTTGCTTGATTGTTAAAACTGCTATCTTACAATGGTCCACAAGTTTACTTAGATGAACAGACTCTTTTAAGAAAAATCCTTGCAATGTCTTCAATAAGAGGGCTTCATTTGACCTAATTCCTCCAACAATGCAAGTAGTTTGTTATTAGACATGCAGTTTGCTTAGTTTTTCCTACGAATCTCTTACAACATTGCCAAATCTCCTAAAATATTTTCTTTTAATTTCAAGTACTTGTCATGCCAATCTTTCTATCAAGCTTATTCAACTTTTGATGTAGTCATGCTATATGTCTCATATTTTCTTATTGACATCTAAAACATGTATGGTTTATTGACATTCAAAAGATGCGTGGTTTTACCACCTAAGGCGCAAGTAATTCTTAGCAGTGAAACCATAATTTTTTATGGTACAATTCTTTGATTAGAGACAATCTCAAAACCAGTCAAAAATCCTTATTAGAATGTTGTTGATCTGTTTAACCATGTTGTCTTCTTTGAATTCCCTAGGCATGGTCTTGACACATTATTCACTCGATTTTCATATCATGGGCTAACTCAGATCCAAATAACTATCAGACAATCATGGTTAGGCACACATTCTCAAAACTACATGTTATAGTTCTTCATATATGGCTTTTGGATGAGTTGGGGAGTGTTACTGTTACCCTTTAGTTTGCACGAGGATTAATGAGGGTATTGAAGATGATGATGTGCCAAAGAAATGTACTTGCAAGGTTGCTTCAACCAAAATTTTTGAAGTCCTATATATAGTGTTCCAGCTGTCCAACTTTGTGTACATAAAGATCTGGTTTTCAGCATATTTTAACTTGAAAATTGAATAGTTACTAGTGCTGGTTATGCTTGCTGATTTGACTTAACATTGAATAGATTTTGTTGAGTGAGTTAAAAAATATATAAGCTAAAGGGGAAAATTTACTGTTGTGATAAATATGTTGTTATAAGTTACCTTTAGATCCGTTATCTTAGAAAGTGTGCCCTAAAGGCGGGAATTTTTTCCATTGAGGTACTCTTGCTCAGTATTTCCTTTCTTGGGTTCCCTAGTGTATTTGATTAAAAAGAAGTGAAGTATATGCTGATGTAATTGTTATAGCGGATTTCACCACTCTAGGTGAATCACACTTTGTATGGCCTTCCCCTGTCCCGCTGCAGACTCTTTAGACCCCATGGACCATATTTTATCCTTTGATGTTACCTTGATCATCCCTAAAAACTATATAAAAGATGATATACGCGGCTTTTTACCCGATAACCGTGTACATACGTAGGTTTGACTCCTATAACCGCGTACATCGGGATGTGTACATAAGTCCAAATCCTTTTGGAGTTTTCCTTGACTTGGATCCGACTCATTCGACTCCTGGCCTTCCATATGCCTTGAGATCGCTCGGATTCGACCCTTCATTATCCCTGTGAAGCTATATAAGGAACCCCTTGGTACATTGAAGGAATATAGAGAGATATAGAGAGATTGAAGCAACGAAACTATAGTCCATTGTTGCCAGAACTATACTTGAGTCTGCATCCCTTTGTCCCTTTGGAGCACTGTTGTGTTCTTCCCAAGCTTGCCTTTGCTAGTGAGCTTGCTATCGAGAGATGGAGGATTGAGGTGGTGGAGGTCCAAGTGGGGGATTCATTTTCTCCGATTCGCAGACGTGCCGTCAGAGGTTGTATCTATCTTGTAATCTCTGATTTATATTAATAAGAACTATCTTTCCTTGTCCAATGATGTGTATTTGATTGAATATTGTATCCATTGGAATATGTCAAATGCTTTTACATTATTGATTATATATGCTAGAATAGATCTAACACCATGATATATAGTATGCTTGTATTGTTTACTTGTTGTTGAGGAAGTATTATATCAATTCAAGCTGAAGATTGGAAAGCTCAACGGGGATCCACTTCAACCGTCTGGAATAAGGTACGAGGTCTAATCCTTTAGTGTTAGACATTTTATTTCTATTGCATATTGGGAAAGATTGATTTCTGGAGTCAAGTATGTCTGATGTGGTACCCCAAGCCATAGGAATTTCTCTCCGTAACAGAATTGGCGACTCCGCTGGGGATGTCCCTTGTTTTTATTTGGGGTTTACGGGCACAATGGGCTTGATATTATTGACTTGCTCTTTGTTTCTCTTTGTTTTTGGGTTGCATTTTATAGTATGTTCATCCATTGACACTCCCCTTTATTTGTTTGACTTGTGGCCTGCTTTTTACCACTGCCTTCCTTGTATACGCAGGTTTTTGGCCAAAAGTCGTGTACATACGCGGATTTTTGGCCAAAAGTCGCGTATACACGCAGGTTTTTGGCCAAAATCCGCGTATACACTCAGGTTTTTGGCCAAAAGTCGCGTATATACGCAACTGTTCTTTAAACAG
Organism: Pseudotsuga menziesii; assembly: GCA_001517045.1. NCBI lineage: Eukaryota > Viridiplantae > Streptophyta > Pinopsida > Pinales > Pinaceae > Pseudotsuga > Pseudotsuga menziesii. Next base: position 628,707 of record LPNX010542581.1, on the reverse strand, counting down.
TCGCGCACACCCTCCCTTTTGGTGAGTTTGATGTTATGGGAAGTTGCTGGGTGGGTTGTGAGTGTGGTTGGGTCTTCCTTGGGTCTGATGTTGTCTGTTGGATGCTTCTTTTGTGACCAGAGACTACTTTTTCATTGATTTTTCTTTGAAAGTAGTTTTAGTCATTTATCCTTTTTTGTTTTGCCATTAGTGCATTACTCTTTTGTCTTGGTGTCTTGTTGGGATTGTCTTTTATACTTGCTGCAGAGACTGAGAGTTTTAGATGACTTTTATTGCATTTTTCATTCTTTTATATTGAAAAATACAAAGTAGTTGCACTCTTAGTTGCATCTTAGATATGGATTTGAGGAGGTACTTGCATTGGATTGCTTGGATGAGAGTTGTTTTTAGGCTTTCATATAGGAAGGATCACATTGACATTCGGAAAGGAATATATATTTATGCTTCTCATGTAGTGGCATACCCTATTTTTCATTTAACAAAGATTGCACTTAGCATTGTTTGTTATGGTGTGCACTTTTATTTCACTGCTGAGTCTTCATATCACTAGTTGCACGGCCATTTCCCTTTGAGTAATTACAGCCAACTAAAATCAACGCTAAATTAAAATGAATTACACTCTTTTCTTTTCTAGGGTGCACCAACAAGCTTAGGTTTTAGGATCTTGGAATAGTTCATTGTAACTCAATTCTCCAAGATCACTAAACAACAACATCTAGGTGTCTGTCCAGGGAGTGTGTGAAATCCTTGGTATAACCATTGTTCTCAAGATCCTCCTCTCAAATGGGAGTCAAGCACGAGGCAGTGTGAGTGGTTATTGATTGGGATGACCCCTAGTCATAACTGAGTAGCACCGGAGATATTTCCAGGATTGTATTCGTATCTGGGGGCTCTTTCGAGAGTTTCGGGCTTTGCTACCCTGCCCATACGGTCAATCCCACCTGCAAATGTCCGCCTGAGCTTTGATTATATTGAGGTGACCTTAGTGACCTTACCTAGGATATCGAGGGGGTACTTGTAGAGGTTATTCTGCAGGTGTCCCGACCAGGTTGGGGTCGGACAACATAGTCTCTTTACGCGTTGAAGCTGAGGGCCACTATAATTGGTTACATACCTCCGCCTGTAGTGTATGGAGTTTCGAGCCTCTCCTAGGTGAGACATACCTGCTACATTCGGGAGCTCACATATCCTCCCCTTGGTTTGTTTGTATTTTGGCTGTATATTTTCTTAGGAGTGTGCTCTTTGTGCGCTAGTTGGCCTTTGGGATCGTGTTTACTTGAGTATATTTATGCTCTCTTGAGTTCGGGTCCTTTTATTTTTGGCATGCCTGGTATCTTATCACCTGTCCTTGGTCCTAGTATAGACCCTGGTGTCAGACTTGGGGGCATCACAGCCCCTTACCGTGCTCATAGAAATGGGAATGGTCACTGCTTCCATCCTCTACTCCATTTGTGGAGGATTTTTTCCCTTCGCTCGGTCTTTACACTAGTGGTCACCCTCATGGGGGTGGTAGTGTATGCATGAACCTTGGGTCTACACCTTAGTTTCCTTTTTATGTCTCATCGTTCACCGCATTGTTTCCTTTGGGGTGCTATTATCATGATAATTCCTCCCTATTCCTTATAGTTTGGATTCTTTATTGACTATCTTGGGTTGTTTTGGACTAATATGGTTGTCATGTAGGGCCCAACTTTTGTACACTCTCTTCGAGGTTTTGACCCGTTCGTGCCTATCACAGGTATTATGTCTGAACTGGCATATAGGTTAGGATTTCACATCCGCTTGCACTTATGCATTTCCTTTTGACCGTTCCATCTTAACCTTAGGTACGAACCCATTCCATGGTATCACGGAACCTTCATGCTGCTGTTAGAATTGGTACTATGTGAATGGTAGAGCTTTCCTATACATGGGTGTCCTAGTTAACTCCCCTTTGCATTTGGTACCCATGCTGTGAGTCCTCTGTTAGGTCTGGGAGTCCATTGTATAGTATTGCCATGACATTTCGCAAGAGCCTCATACTCCTATTGATCTTATGTTGGCCTGTTTCCCTCCAGGACTCCCCTTATGTCAAGTTGTGAATGCATTATCATGAGCTTTTCCTGCCTTATTGAGCTTTATGCCGGCTCCTCTGACATTGCGTTTCAGCCATATAACCCGAGCTTGTCTCATGTCTAGCCATGCAGAGCCATTTTGTATATCCTTCGCAGCTTGATTCCCTTTTTACTGGGAGGGGTTTTCCCCTGAGTGTCGATATCCTACACATGTACCCTTGCATTGAGCATAGGTATGTTCCACTGCTTGGAACTAGTTTGTTTGCCCTCATGACACTTGTCTCCTCCTAGTTTGTAACTATAAAGCTAGTTTATTCTTTTTCAAGCTTTTCAAATAACTGAAAAAGTCCAAAAAAATAAAAAAACCAAAAAGCCAGAAAAGGAAAGATGTTATCTTTGGCAGCTGTCGAGTTGTGTCGCCTTCGAACAGAGCACTGTATATCACATCCATTGGTTGGGTTATAGTTTGAATTAGGAGCTGTACTCGTTTATCTGAGTTTATCTCCACCGTCTGGTTAAGCTTCCAGTCCCTATGGAGCCTCTGTTGATGCCTCCTGTGTCACAGAGATGTCCCAGTTTGTATATCGAGTCTATGCTGCCTTCATTTTGTCACCATACGCCGTTATGCTCTTGTTCGAAGGAAGTTGAAACCTGTGTCGGCCATTCCTCAGTTATCTTGACTTTGCATGTCGGCCATTCCCGGTATAGTTACTGGTTCGTGCACTTTATGATCGAGTCCTTCCACATTAGACAGCTTTGCTGAGTACCTCGTGTTGGATGATGGGGGATGCCTTAATGCCCTCCTTCCAGTGGATTTCATCCCATTGAATTCAGATCATTTATTCTGGGATTGGAATCTAGAGTCATTTTGAGTGCCTTGAGACTTGCAGTCATCAGTGGCAGGTTCTCTCGCCATCGACAGTTTCTTGGGAATACATCAATGCCCCTTGATCGATGGATTCTCTCATAAGTCTTGCATGTCAATTTTATCTTTTTTTCTTGAGTTTCCTTTTATCTCCTAGCTGCATAATATTATTGGTAGTTTCTTTCTCTTCTCTCTTGAGGATACATTTTATTTCTTTCTTCTTTTCCTCCTTTTCTTCTTGCTTCTTCTGTGCTACCATTCATTTGATGGAACTCTCATCTTTAGTGAGACTTGTATAGAGGCTCTCTTATTGCTTGCTAGTGGTATGGTTTTGACTTTTTTAATTGGGGGTTCTGTATAAGAAACTTTTTTTTCTCTCTTCCCAAAGGGGTTTGTAGATGGAGAGGGTTTTGTGGATGGATAGGGTTGGATGGAGGAGGAGTCCTGACTGGTGAATTCCTTTGAGGGGATGAATGTGAAGGATGTGGTTCCTCTTTATAGAAAACTTGTATTTTTCCATTATTGATTTTTAGGAAGGTTGACCAAGAGAGATGGAAAAAATATGTTTTCAAGGTATGACATACTATCAATTTAAACAAGATATGGTGGGATAGTGAGTCGATATTTCCTATATTAAATTGAATACTCATACAACAAAGAGCGTTAAATAGAGACCAAGGGATACTTATGTTTTGGCCTCATACTTTCCATCACAAATTCCTAAGAAGATTCAGAAACCAGAAATGACAGGCACGAACCAATGCGTACCTTCCCTTGCAGGTGAGATAATTTATGATAAATAAGGCTATTTCTCCCCATGGTTCTGGATATGTTTCTCTTTTCACACTTCCTTTCTCTTCTTTGTATTTCTAAGTGAACTTGAAAAAATTCCTTTTGTATTTTTGAGCCAACTCTCTGTCATCTTTTTTCCACTTCATCCCTTTTGGAATTTTTGTCACCATGCTCAATACGACCTCATTCAACTTTATCTATACCCCTTTCACCTTTGTGCTAGCAGTGTTTTCATAAATTTTCCTTAATTTCTTTGAGAATTCCTTATTTAAGCCTTCATGGTAATCATCCAGTTTCTGAAAATAATGCATCCATCCCGCGTCTTCAAAATACTTCTCTGCCTTTCAATCTCAATATAATTTGGAGTGGCTTGTATGCTCATGTTTTACAAATCCTCTAGTCATTCTTTCAAACTTATCCCCCCTCTTACATAAATAGAAAAAAGGTCACTTGGGGTCACTGGAATACCCGTTCAACTATAATCTCAATTTCTATGTCACAACCGACAACTCTTTTATGATGTTTCTTACTTGTACTGTGAGGTTGAGTCTTCCTTGCAAATAAAATGAATTAATTATTTGAAAGTCATGCTTAGCTCAGATGGGTTCATGTTATAATTACCAATTGTTCTGTCTCCACTTTTATTAGCATTATGGTCATTAGTCACCTTTGGAGTTGAGTGGTTGATTGTGGCGACGATCCTCACACATGCGAATTGTATTTTTGCATGCAGTTTGATGGTATGCCTGCTCATTTATCTCTCATATTTAGAATTTCTCGACCAAGTTTCACATGCCATGATTAATTTTAGTGGTCAAGTTTATCAATCACAATCCAAATTGAGTTTCCAACCTTGCATCCTTATACTTATACTATCCCTCCCCAACTTTGAGTTTTATGTCCACATAAAATTAAGATTGTAAAAAAATTAGGTAATATTTTTATGAGACTAAAAAGTATTTGTTAAGTTGAGAAATTCCTACCTTAATGACTTACTCTGGTTCATAGTTGGTGATTTGCATTGTTGCCATGAAACTTGGTAGACTCTTGTAGAGTTTCTACATTTTATAGAAAATTTTCAATTGGAGATGTTGCTTAGGCTTGAAGATTTTCTTGGCACCTAAAAGAAGACGTTTAGTCCTTCAAAAATCATGTTTTTTTTTCTCTTTTTTATTTATTATTTATTTACAAATTTTCCTTTGGACGGTTTGTCCCAAGCACTTCCTAGGAATATTTCACTCAAGGAACTTATATTTTTTCTTTATTATATTTATATATAACCTAAGAAATTGCCTCTATTTGGAGGATTTCAAATTTTTAGTCTGTCCCAGGCTCTTTAAAAGAAGTTTTTACTTGAGAAAATTTGTTTTCTCCTTTTTTTTTTATATTGTCTTACTAATTATGTTGTAAGAGGGCCTAAATTCCATGATATCAACTATAGCTCTGATATTTTAAGTTTTTCTGTGAATTATTCCTTGTTGAGAAGTTTGTTATATAGCTTTAGACGATGGCCATTGAATAGCATTGGTATCTGATCCTCATCTATAGTAGTGTTCTATCTAATCCATTTCCATAGATAATGTCAACTTGATAGGGGCCAAACCATCTCGTTCTTAACTTGCCTTTGAAATCCTTAAATTTGGAGTCATATAGTAAGTCCCACTCTCCTTTGAAATCCTTATTTTTTATAAATTTATCATGCCATACCTTCCTTTGATGTTGAACTATTTCTGTATGATGTAGTGGCTGTTGTTTGAGTTCATTTAGCTAATTGAGTTGGAGTAGTATTTCCTCTTGTGATGTAGATATATACATATAAAGGTCCACTATTGTCCTTAATGTTTTGATCTCATATTCTATAGGCATCAATATCTTGTTTCCATATACTAGCTCATATGGTGTAAGAACTATGGTATTCTTCCAAGTGGTGTTATATGCCCATGCTACTTCATGAAGTCTATTGAACCAATATATTTTGTGAATTTGTATTGTTTTTGTTAGGATATTCTCTATTTCCTATTGGTAACTTAAGCTTGGCCGTTTTCTTCCAGATGGTAGGATAATAATTTCTTGTGATTGAATTTGTTCATTTTGAGGATATATTCAATTGGTTTTGATGTGAATTGTTTACCTCTATCAGTAACTAACTCCCTAGGAGCTCCAAATCTAGTAAAAAATTATTTTGTCAGAAATTTGGCAATTGATTCCTCATTCGCCAATCGTAGTGCTTTCACTTCCACCCATTTATTTAGAGAGTATGTGCAAACCAATATGTGATGTTTCATGCTATATGGGGGATCTATAGGTGAAATGAAATCCACCCCCCATTTTTCAAAATATTCTATTGTTACCTAGGGATGGAGGATCATTTCATCTCTATGTGTTGGTTTCCCCATCCTTTGACAATCATCACATTTGGAAACATAATTTGCTACATATATATGTAAGGTTGGCCAGTAGTATCCTATCTACAACACTTTGTATGTTGTCCTTTTGGTTGCATAGTGTCCACTACATGGTTCATCATGACAAGAATGAAGAACTTCATGGACCTCACCTTCTTTTATGCATCTTCTCAGGATGTGGTTTGGTCCTTTCTTAAAAAGTTATTCCCGGATCCATGATAATGGAGCACTATTCCTCATGATGTTTCATTTTTCTTTGTAAGTGAAGTGTTGAGTAAATTTTCCGGTGGCCAAATAATTTGCAATATCAGAAAACCATGAAGTGTGTACAAACATGGCAAAAAGGTGTTCATCTAGGAATGCATCATTTATTAGTTGCTTATATTCAACATGAGTTAGCCTGGACAAGAAATATGCTACCACATTATGCTTACCTGGTTTATCCATGATAGTTATATCAAATTCTTGGAATAGTAAAAGACATCTTATTATTCTACAACTGACTTCTATATTATTCATCAAATATTTAATTGTTGAGTGATCAATATGGATGAATACATGATACTCAGTGATGTAGCGTCTAAAATTGTTGATGGAGTAGATGACAACAATAAATTCCTTCTCTGTGACTTTATTATTAAGCTATGGTCCTGAAAGATTCTTTTTGATATAGTAAATACCATACGGTACTTTGTCTTTATCTTGTCCTAGGACTGCACCAATTGCTTTGTCAGACACATCATAATGTAAGTGGAAGGGGATTTCCCAATTTCGTCCTTGTATGGCACGTGCTTCCATAATATTTTTTTTTGATTAGATCAAGTTCTTGCTAGCAGGCAACGGTCCATTGAAATTCTACATATTTAGTCATTAGTAAAAAATTGGGTTAAATATTTTACTATAATCTTGTATAATATTCTATAGTATCTAGATTGTCCTATGAAGCTTCTAACTTCTTTTAGCTTCCGCGGGGAAGGTAAATTGATTATAACTTGGATTTTTGCAAGATCAAAAGTGATTCCTTTTTAAAAAATTTTTTCCTAACACTACTCCTTCATCCATCATTGATTGGCATTTTTCATTACTCACTCAAAGATTCATTTCTATGCATATTTTAAGAACATTTTCCAAATTTATGAGAGATTCTTCAAGCTCATCTCTATACGGGGTAAAATCATCAATGTATATCTCCATTCGATCATGGATAAAGTTAGAAAAAATACTCAAGACTTCTATTTGAAAGGTGTATGGGGCATTGTAAAGCCTGAAAGGAAGGACTTTGTAGGTAAAAGTTCCCATGGACATGTGAACCTGGTCTTGTCTTGGCTTGTTGGATGAATTTGTAATTGGTTATATCCACTAAATCTATCTAGTAAGGAGAATAATTTATTCCCTAATAGGTTATCTAACAGTTGATCTATGAATGGTAACTAAAAGTTATCTTTCTTATTATCTTTGTTCAGTTCCCTATAGTTTATATAGATTCTCCATTTCCCCCCTTTATTTGGAACAATCACTAGAAGTGATACCCATTCATTATCTCATAAAGCATCGATGAACCCTGTATCAAGGATTTTCTACAGTTTTGTTTTGACAATATCCCTTAAAGTTGGATTCATTCTTTGTTGTGGTTTCCTAATGGGAGTGGCATCATCCTAAATGTATATATGGTGTTGGAAAATCATTGGGATCACCCCCTTCATATCTGGATAACTCTATGCAAAGGTTGTATGGTATTTAATGAGGATTTGGGTATATTTTTCCTCTTGTTTAGGTGTTGAATGGTCATTAACGTTCAATGTTATGTTAAGAGAAATATCTATGGTTTCGGTGGTTTCTTTTGTTGGTTCCATAAGACAGTTTCTTCCATATGGGACCTTCCTTCTTGATGACCTCAAAATCTGAAATGGAATGATCCTCTCCAAAATAGATGGTTTATCATAAAGGTTTCTAATAAAATTAGATATGATTATGTATTCCTATGGGGACTTGACTGCTAAGTCAGTATCGATGGTTAAAAAAATATTGATAGGTTGATCAAAATCATTTTCCTCTAACTGGCTTGAGATCTTTCAGTGTCCAAATGAGGTCTGGAAGGAGGATATAGGATTAAGGTTTTTGTCTCTTATCCATTCATGATATTCGTGTCACTTTTCCTACATCTAATATATGCATTATTTGTTGAAAGAGAAGGTATCCAAAGTATGAGTGGGTGTCCACTAAGTATATATTTGGTGTGGATAACAATGAATTTTGCTAGATATTGCCATGTGTCTATGGTTAGCATAATGTTTTAATATAATATTTCATCTAGAAAAATTGTAGAAGTATCTGCAAGTTGTATGACTGTAATAGTTTGCCTCGGTAAGTTTTGAATGTCAAGTTTGATCATGGTATCTTAATTAATTACATTTGTTGTTTCTCCTAAGTAAATGAGGGTTTTAGAAATTATATTATATGCTATGTAGATGTATACTACTGGACTTGCTAGGTCAACATATTTAGGGTTAATGACTATCCTCGGCACGAGGTTTGCTAATTGTTCTATGACATTGATAGCCATAGGATCTTTTCTTTTCCTTCCTAGAATTTTTATGTAGGTATATCTTATGCATTGATTATAGATAGGGATTTCCTTAATATCCTATAGAAGGGGAATTTTAACACAATTTTTTTAAAGTTTGTTCAGTATAGGATTTTTTTCAGATTTTTCAATTTGTTTGAATTGTAACCTCTGAGGAAAAGGTGGAATAAGTGATGGTGGACATGAGATATGATGTTCCTTTGTTACCGTTTATTTTTCTACATGTTCCTCCTATGAAGTATTATGTGTTGTAGGAGAGAGAGATATGTATCTCATTTGTATTCTAGTTCATCTATTGGGCGTGTCACTATTCTTCTAGAGCGCAGGTTCAGTTGATTCACTTACATGGTGTTTAGAGAGTACGCTAGATATTTGTCCACTTTGCTAGTATATACAGGTTGAACTTGTCACTTGTTAGGATTCAAAATGGTTTTTGTCGGTAGGGGTGGCCTCAAGAGGGTTAGGGTTTTGAACGCGTGGTTGAGTGGAATTAGGTACTAGAGGAGGCATGAGATTAGGTAGTTGTTTTTGTTGCCTCCACCCTGTAGAAGGAAAGTCTTATCCATATGCAAGACGTATCGGTTCTAGATTTTTCTATGGATTTTGCATAATTGTTTCCCAATCGGGTGTAGGGTAAGGCTGTTGTCCATATGGGTTTAACATATATGGTGGTGCGTAGGTGGGTTCAAATGGTTTTTGGTTATAAGGTTGTTGATATAGTGGACCATATTTCTGGTAGGATGGATGTCCTTAGAATTTTGAGTACCGTGGTTGATTATATAGGTTGGCATTTAGAGAGCCTAAGTAAGGACAATTATCTGTAGGGGTGTGTATTAGAACAAATCGCACAACATTCAAAATTTTTCACACTAACTTGCATGAGTTTTAGTGGGAACTCATTCCTTTTATGTTTCTTTCTACAATTTGGGTAGAAAACAACCAAATATTTGTCTAATTCTTATTTATTTAATTTGGCTTGCATGGAATCCATTTGTAATGCCATAGAGTGTAAAATATATGATTTCATATTGTCTAGAAAATTTTCCAAATATGATTTGGTGATTGTGTAACTGAATGTCTAGCTAGATGATTAGAAGGAACGCTTCCTTAGGTTTCTTATTTGTATATCGGGAGTGATTTCTAAATATTTGTCTTATCTCATCACAATCTTTCTGGTAGATGCATCCATTGGATAAAAGGTTTAAGGTTTCTAAGTGGTCTTCTATTACCTCCTAAAAGAAGTACATGTTTAAGATATTCCTCATCCAAAGTACAGACATGAGCTCGTTTATAGCTAAGTTGAAATCATTCCTCATAGTATTCTAATGACTCATTTGGTCCTTTCACCATCCTAAAGATCTCATCCTTGGTTTCCCTAGATTTACATTAATCTCTGTATTTCTCATTGAAAGTATTTTTCATTTGATCCTAGGTAGAAATACTATTGGGATATAAACTCATAAACCACCTTAATGCAGAGTTTTTAAAGTTGAGGGGAAGAGTTTCAACTTTTGTGCATCCATGGTGTAATTATAAGTTCTACAAACCACCTCAAATTCAAACAGGAAAGCGTCTGGGTCTTCTGAGGTTAGCCCATGAAAATTTGGTAATGAAGCAAGGATAAGGTTCTTCATCATGGCTTCATCATTAGGACCCCCTCTAATGGGGAAATAAAAAATGGGAGGTCATTCTTCATCGTTGTTTGACCTGTTGTGTTTCTCACCTCTTACGTTAGAAAATCATTAGATGAATCGTCTATTGATAAAAAAATACCTTGTATTCTTCTTCTCAGTGTCATATGCCGAGTAGATGATGGGTTAGGAATCTCAAGATTCTTGTCCTTCTCTCTCTTATGGTTATTATCGGCCAAACTCATTCCTAGCTCTATGCATTCATTCCAAGGTTGAAGTTTTTTTTTATGGTTTTTAATGAGTTTTTAAGGTTTTTCTTGTGTTTCCCAAGGTTTTTAAAAAGACTAAATATTCTAAAAAGAATGAAAAAATGTATTGTAGCAGAGATAATTACTTGGTAGCATTTATGTTTCGTGCTCGCTCTATTCCAAACACAACCTTCTAAATGCAATAACTAATTGATATTGTCAGGATCCCTTTGGTCTGGAATTCCTCCTTGACAATGACGCCAAAAAGTGGCAGGCCTAGTCAATCATCGTTAACATTGTATCCTATTAAGACAAGATATCAACAAAAATGGTGTTTATAAACCTTTTACGTTAATTGTCAAACCTGGGGATTCCTACAAACTTATGAGATTTCTATACAATTTATGCAACTACAAAAGAGAAATCGACAATGCCTACTAGTATCAAATTTTAATTTAATTCTATATAAATAAGTATTGGTAAAAACAAAAGGGAATTTTATATAAAATCTAGGAGTTGCAAGAAACATGGATATCCATCATTTAATCATGAACATATCCTTTGTTAGTTGGTTTCAGAAATAGGTTTTAAGAAACTCTTCCCTTAGTTTTCAACAAACCTTTTGAATTACTTACTAATTTACCCTACCATGGACATACCAATCCTAGAATGTTCTTAGGACTAATCTTGATAATAAAATCACATTTGAAAATAAATTAACTTTAAATTGCAGGAACGATAAAGGCATGATGAATTAAAATTGTAGAAAATAATTCATCAAGTATATATTATTCAAAACTCTCGAAATCTTCTACAGTAAATATGCTATCATACTCTATCTTATCAACATTCAGTTTTAAAACATTAAATCTATCTAACACACAGATTCCTGCAATCATCTATGTATGGGCCTTGATCCAAGGTGATACAAGATAAGCTAGAGAAATAAGGGTATTCATTCATATTACAAATATATGTTTAACATCATGACTTTGTTTTTTTCTTCAAACTACAATCAAAACTAAGTTTAAAACAAAAAATGAACATTAGCCTCACTAGTTTCTTCCTTCTGGTTTAAATATAAAAATGTATATATATTCTAACTACTAACCTCTAGTCTATGTACCATATTTTCATGTAATTGACGTTTAGTGTGTTGATGAGATCACTCAAGATCAGTATGGCATCTGTGTGCTCTTGCAGACCCGTGGACTAGGTCTCCAAGTGATTAAATATTTAAGTGACGTTGAATCTACTACATGCTTTCTCATTGCTGGAACTTGAGATGTTGGTTAGAACTAATGGTGCTTTATCTAATTGTATGCACCTTGTGACAACTACGACCAAGAGACCTATCATCAATTAACAGAATTGTCGAATAAGAATCATGCATGAATATGGCTTTCTTGAGTTATGATCCATACTTGCAATTGTAGAAGAATTGTTTGATATGTAAAATTGATTTTTGAAAATACTTTATTTTCGTCAATTCAAGTACTAAGAGATCATAGAGATGTGGAATTTCTTCTGAAGAAATTACCAGGTTAGATGACTAAGTTTGTAGGGGACAATTTTTTGAAATATTTGTTAGATCTGTCATTATAATAAAGAAATGATTATATACGCAACACTGTCGTTGGGAAATTTTAGAACATGGAGTATTTGTCTCATATAGTTTTCATTAAAAATAATACCTAAATAAATCAGCTGAAAATGGAATCCTTATCATTCCATTGAAGGTATTGAAAGACTTGCAATCCCACATGTTGGTTATCTTATAACTCGGATCTCTAGTGATTAACCAGAAGTTTCTAACATGGCCATGTAGATGTATAAATGGGGTTGAATAATCCTTGAAACCCAAAACCTGGTGTGACTCTATGGGTTGCATAAACTTGGGACTGCCATAGATAGTCCTGATAACATTATCGACAGATTCCTTAATTCACACCAGAGGTATAACTTATGAAGGAGAGGTAATGATGTTATGCAATAGCATATAGGTTGACGCTATAGCGCGTAGGTTGTGCCTGAGGAACAAAGGAGTTGAGTGCATACATATCATGTTTTATAAATAACTAGATCCATGTAATTCATTAAGTTGTTGGGTTTTCCTTAATTAAGTTTATAAGAAAGTTTTTATGGCCGAGGTCGAAGGAGTCATATATATATGTGTATGTATGTTTATAGGACGTGTCTTACGAAGGATAAACTATTAGAAAAATATTGAAAGGCACTACCACACATTAGTATCAAATTGGTATCCATTGTATGGATATATATTATATTTGATAATGTTTTTGTATAAATCAACATAGATCCATCTTAAAGGTGGCTCTACCAAGCTCCACGAGGGATCAAATCTCTCAAGGTGAAAACCCTTCCCCCTCTATCGAATCCAATAGTCACTCATTTTGTCGTTAAAATCATGTCTTCAACATAATATGTGTAGTTGAAAGGCAGGTTTATATGGATTATCATGCTATGAGGTATCCCTGCACATTATTGCACACTGTCATGGATGATAGGCGGAGGGGCATCACTTCATATATTTGATTGTGTAGGTAATATTTGAGGCAATTAATATCATATTGTTATGAAACTCTATTAATACTCTTATTACCTATGCAAATCAATTTGTTACCTGTGCAAATTAATTGTTGCAGTGGATGGAACATGTATTTATGCATATTCTTTTAGTCTCTGGAAGCATTTGAAATAAGCATCTGAAATGATAATATTGTTGCAGTGATCGGGAAGGAAGGTAATGCTTTTATTAGGTCATTAACTATCTGTATCCCCCAAGTATTAATCCATATTGTTGGAGTTTGTGCATCCACTGAAAATGATAATATTGTTGCACTAAACTTGCAGGTAGTATTTGTATATAATATTTGTATCATATCATTAATGATCAAATATCTCAATAGCTCAAATATTATTTGTATTACATAGTTGGTAGATATATTTTTAAATGGAGAATATGTTTAAACCACTTTAAACAACCCTAACTCGAGTTTCAACATGATAGTAATGTTTGAATATGGTTATAATATTTGAATGTTTTAATATTTATGGTTTTAAATATTAAGCACTTATTACAAGGGATTTAGAGAAAGGATTTAGACTAGATTTCATACTAGATTTCAGTATTTTTGTATATGATGGTGATGAGTGAATGATAAGAGGTTGAGTAGTTAGTGTGATAGAGTGCCTTGAAATGTGAAATTTGAGAACTCTAAGACGAAGTATATTAATTATTGTGCATGATTTACAATAAAAATCAATATTTCAAAATCAAAAATTATTTTTAAAAGTTTGAAAAATCACCACAATACTAATACCTTTAATATATATTTTAAAATGTTTGAAAAGATCCAAAACAATGATTAATGTAGGTTAGTTAAAATCTGGTTATTAAATTTAACCTAAAGCACTTGTTTTTTTTAATTTAACTTTAAACTGATATTTTTAATGTCATTTTAGTTTTTAAAATGTTATAATGTGAAAATGACAATCTCTAGAAATTTTATGTGTACATATAAAATTTTAATAAGAACATAACCTTATTAATAATATATAATGGTGAAGAAAAAACTATTAATATATTTAAAAACAAATATTATGAAACCATAGTTTGCTTACTTTCTAGGCCTCTGAAACGTTCTTAAACCATATTATTATTATTATTACTGAACCATATTTGGCAAATGAATAATATGAAACCACATGAAACCAATTTTAAACTTAAAGAAGAATATTAGATTTAAAAATTTGATTTAATATTAATTTTTTAAACTTAACACTATAAGAGTTTTATGTTTTAAAAGAAAGTTAAAATAAAGATTCTGGTTGATACATTTTTTATTTTGCAAAATAATTAATAAAAAAGTCAATGAATAGATTGTCATTGTAATAATACATATTTCCTTGAGGTTAATATTTCATTTTTAATTTAGTTTAATTGAAATTATCACATTAATCACGAAGAAAAATGATAATAGTAATTGTGTTTAATACGGTGAGATTTCTTTATCACAAAGAAAGTTTATACAATTTTTTTAAGAAAAAGTTTAAAGGAAATGTGAACCTCAACACTGTTTAAAGGAAACGTGAACCTCAACAGGCTTCATATATGGATTTATAATTGACTCTATTTTTATTATGTTTTGATATTTATTTTATTTTTATCAAGCCCACCATTTTTATTGTATATTTAAATTATTTTCTTTTATTTGAGATGATTATAAAACAAGAATGGGTTAGACATCCCCCAATGAAACCATATGAACCGAATATTAAACTAAAAGAAGAATATTAGATTTAAAACCTTGATTTAATACTAATTTTTTAAACTTAAAATTATAAGCCTTTTCTCTTAACTTTTAAAGGAAAGTTAAAACAGGTTTCTTTATTAGATAAAAAAAAATTGCAATTTTTTTAAGAAAAAGTTTATGTGATTTAGTTAGTTTAACATGTTAAGAGTGTTGAGGAAATGTGAACCTCAATATGATTCATATATGAATTTGTAATTGGCTCTATTTTTTTATTATGTTTTGATATTTATTTTAATTTTATCAAGCCTACCAATTTTTTGGTACATTCGAATTATTTTCTTTTATTTTTTTATTTTTATTTGAGCCGATCAAGAAGTTACAGCCCTACTGGGTTGTAGAATGCACCTCTCAGCTCAATAAATGGTTATGGGCTCTTATAAGGAATTCATCATGTGAATATCTTATGTTATGTTATGTAATATGCTTATAAATAAAATGGTTGTGACTATAAAATAAATCCAAATAAATCCATTATGTGATTCTTAGGAAAAATAATTGCTTAATTTTATCTTACATAAATTATTGATTAGAGCTATTTGTAAGTTTGTGAGGTGTCTGGAAAAATATATGCAAAATTGAGTCAACTGAGTATCCTATCAAATTGTCAAAAATCAATGTTTAAATAGATCTAATGATTTAGCTGTGTGTATACTTAACAATCACCCTTCAAGTTAATGAATTATGATTTCTTGAATATTCTCACAGTGTTCAAATAACACTATTCTCTTACTATTAAAAAAAACACAACAAATAAAGTACAATGCCCTCGAACGATAATCATCAGAATCAGGCTCTATGAATTCATCTAGTACACCCCATAAACGGAATTCAATTAAATCAAAATCTTCCACGAACTACTAGGATTATCAAGATGTTCAGGAGACAATCAATATTTGATCATTGTCAACAGAAGACTGGGATAACCATTCTTAGCATGTAATGAAATCAAGTAGACGAGAATCCTCTTATAATCTAAAAGGGCATGTAAATAATTTAAACATTCACAATTAACCCACAATATATTCAATTAGGACCACTGGTTCTTTAAACATTTGCGTCACAAATCAAGAAGTAACCTGTAGCAGAATTATAAGAAAACTAAATAAATTTTATGAGATGAAACTTCAACAGAAATAAAATATGTGATACACATCTTACTTGAAAATATCGAAACAAATACAAATCACCATTTGATACTGGAATGAATATTAATAGCTTGACCTAAACACACACACAACAATTGCAATTCTAATAGTACAAGTGTGACTTAGTGCAAGGGGCCCTCCTAACTGAGCGCATTGCAGCAAATAAGAGTTCAAGAAATAATTAAAGTAGAGTATTTATTGACCAATTGGAAAGGTACATTACAGTAAAAGAGTCTGAATTCCATGATACCATGTACACAAAATAATTACTACTGAGCTAAGCCCCCTACATGTCTGTTTCAGAATATATATGAATTTATATATAAGTAGTTACAATGGGGATACAGTTGTGGATATCAACTTCCATGGATATACATGAATTAAAAAACAAAGAGATTGTAAATAATAATATTCAATTTCATGCTTTGACAACATGAAATCGTAGTTGAATCTTGATTGTGTATGACTCCTTCATTATTAGTCATGAACCTAGTCAACATGAGTGTTAAAGATCTTGGCATGGATAGGGCGCATATGAAGGAACAACCTCCATCTTCTACTCGGGATTTAGATTATGCTTGGACGTGTTTAAATGTCTTGTGCATCAATCTCTGTGATTCTTGTAATACACGCTATCGAAACTATCATTGCAAAATTACTGGAACACCTGGCTCTAGTAGCCCGTAACCCTGCAATCAAGAGGATAGATACTACGATTCCATAGGATTTAGGCCAATCACCTCATAATTGAAAATAGGAAACAAAACACGACAAAGAAAGTATAATTAGGCATAGTTACCTTAAGTAAATGAGGTGATGATAGAACCATGTAAAATAAGGGAAATATAAAGGTGAGAAGCAAAAGGACAGGGAAATGGAAGGTAATGAGTGCAAAATGATAGCCATACATGTAGAAACTAGTAAAAAATGAGTCCCGGCATCTCCCCTAGCCCGAGCCCTTTGCATGTTCCTATGCAACGTGTCCCCTATAACTTCCTTCTAGATAGGCCTCTTGTCCTCTTGCTACCTATTTCGACCAACATATCAAGTCCAGTAGAGACGTATTAGACTGGTCACTATTTTCTCAACAACAATTTGATCTTCAATATATTGTTGTATCTTCTCAAAGTTTCTCTTTGATGATACCATTTCCTCCCCTTTATAAATAAAATTTACATTCAAGATCCTTCTTCTTAAAATTTTCTATGAGAGTTTCATTTACCTTTTTTAGGTAAGTATCCAACTTTTTATACTCCATATTCTTTCTAATCATTTTCAACTTCTTACTCTTTCTCAACTCCTAGATGGTCCCTTATAGATATCTCCTGCTCCAACATCAAGTTCTTCTTCCTCTGAGATCTAAATATGACAAATTAAGTAGGTTTCCTATTGACTTAGGGACAGGATCCTCTATGATTTCAGAAACCTCGACTCCTTCCTCAAGTGTGGTGTCCATATATGCTTGGAGACCAATTTATCATCATATTTTAATTCATTCAAAGATTCAACATGCTCCTTGACAGTAGGTTGTGAAAGGGGTTACTCTGTTTGAACTAACTTTGTGTCTAAAGGGGGTAATTCATAAATGTAGTCATTAAAAGATTCAAAGTTTTCAACCTTACCAACTACGGATGTCGGTTCTATCATATTCTCCTACTTATCTGAATATGTCTCGGTCTTCTGGTGTTTCTTCTTCATTTCCTAAGAAGGGGCCAAACTGTTTATGACCTCGATCTCATCTTCATCGGGCTCCTCATCATCCTGCCAAAACTATTGTCTAGATTGAGTCCTGGTGACTCTCATAGTTATCCCTGGCATCTACAATTCTTCCTTTGATTCATTTATCATATTTTTAGGTGTCTTGTTTTCATTTCTCTTCTTCTTAGGTGTCTTTCTATTATTGGAAATTTTCTTTTTAACTTCTTTTGTCTTGAAGGGCACACCTATACTATAAAAAATGCCTCTCTTTGGTTTTCTGTATGAGTAGAAGATTCAAATTTTCCTCTAGGAATTGATGAGTTTGCTGGTTCTTTTTGTTGTTTATCCTTAGATGGAATCTTAAGTTGTTTCATTAGATTTGACTCCATTTCCCTCCTAAGACTATACCACACAATATGCTAAACTAGACTCCCAAAAATAACCTCTTCTTGTCAAATTTCAGAAACTATAACATCCACCTCTACTGCAACCTAAGGCTTCCATCTGAAATTTAACTTTCTCATTGACACATTCTCTACTCTTTAGGTTTTGGACTTCCTCATTCTCTCCATGATGGGGATTCATGACAACTCCTAGAGGGGGATTTGGTTCTACCATGATTTCCACAATTCTCTCGAAAGTCTCCTGATCTCCTTCGTCCCGTTTTCTCCTTTTCTCTTGATACCTCTCATTGTGCCATATTGAAGGTTCCTTCACTTGCTCAAAGGGAGGTGGTTTAGAAATTTCCTTTTTAAAACCACCCCAAAAGAGAAAATGCCTCCAGGTTTTCCCCTTTGTCTTCAATTCCTCTTCAGTCAATACCCTGATGAGTCCATGGTGAAAGAAGCTAGTTTCCACATTCATAGGGTGCGACTAGACATGGGTAGACATTTTTGATAGGATTCTTAAGAGAAAGTAATGTAACTTCATCTTTTTATCTCCATTGAAATGCATGAGAAATCAAAGGTGGTACTAAAACGTGATCATGTACCTACCCTCACAAGTGAAGTATTTTTGAACTACGTATATCATGTCTCTCCATTCGTTCTTGACTGAAGCACGTGGGATCCCCTTGCTCCAATCAGGGTTTCCATATTAAGGTATCAAGAACTGGTTATAGTTGCAATATTTTACTGGTATACCCTTGAACCACCGCTGCCCTTCTAGTGAAAGCCCCATACATCGTGTTATGCGGTCCTCAGTTACTGTTATTGTTAATTGTCTCAGCTGCACTAAGCGACCATCAAACACCTTTGCAACTTGTTATTGTAACCATGCATCCTTTCACAGAATGAGATGTTGAATAATCCTTCAGGATTACATTGTAAATAATATTTCAGTTATTAGTTAGTAAATTCTAGTTAATAATCTCGTTATCTATATAACTGCAGATAATGGTTTTGATATCCTTTATATGTAACAACCATCTATGTAATACGATATTGATTTGCTGAGGTTCTTCACGGCTTGTGTCAGTGGTATCAGAGAAAAGACAGGGAAACATTGGTGAGAAAGACTTGGTGAGAGAGAAGGAGCCCGTGAAGGAGGAGCCAACAAAGGAGATATCACTAAGAAAGGAGAGCTGCTTAATAAAGATTGTGGAATAAAGACAAAGATTGCACATTAAGGGGAGACTACACGTAAATTGTTCTGGTAATTGTTTTGAAGAATTATTTTCTTTTAAAAAAAAAGAAAAGAAAAAGGAAGAGAGCCGCCATTTATATTTTCATGCAATGGTTTCTTTAAATTAATTATCAAATCTTTGGGGAGTTCTTTTCTGAAAATAAAAGTTTTTAAACAACCATTTATATTTGAGTTCAAGGTTTTTTACATTGAATTATTAAACCTTTCGGGAAATCTTTTTAGAAGATAAAAAGATTTTAAAGAACATTGGCTAAGAGGAAAAGAATATATCAGACTATATCTTGTACACAAAAATTTACTACACAGTAAATTTCAATGAATTCTTTGATTTCAATTGTTGGAGTTATTTTGTCTGGAAAAGAAAATTATCAGGACTAGTTTTGTAAAGTTAAAAATACCCTTTTTTTTAATGATATGTGGGATGGAATTTGTGAAAATGAGAATTTAGAAGATAAGAAAGATGGAGAAGCAATAGATGAAGTGGATAAAAGTGCACCAGTACCACCTACTAATGCCAAAGATTTAGCATTATGGAAAAGCAAGGACAAGAAGGCTTATGCCTTGATTATTGCCTCTGTAAGTGAAGAAGTACGTAGAAATTTAGTTTCTAGAAAAAAGTGCTTGGGAAGCATTAAATAAGCTAAAATATTTGTATGATTCACATTCTAAGCTTGAAATCATACAATTGTTGATGAAATTATTTAACTTAGAATTAAAATATAATGATCCAATGAAACTTGCTTCTGAAATTAGAGCCATTTTCCATGATATTGATGCAAATGGTGTAAAAGTTGACATTCAACTTACTGCATGTATTAAAGCTCTTTATCCTACCTATACTCATTATTTAGAATCACTTCAAGCTAGTGGCCAAATGAAAG
Organism: Pseudotsuga menziesii; assembly: GCA_001517045.1. Taxonomy (NCBI): domain Eukaryota; kingdom Viridiplantae; phylum Streptophyta; class Pinopsida; order Pinales; family Pinaceae; genus Pseudotsuga; species Pseudotsuga menziesii. The sequence continues at coordinate 608,423 of LPNX010542581.1, read as the reverse complement.
CTATGACCTTTGAAACACTTGTTGAGAAAATTGCAGAAAGAGAGAAAGCATTTGGGAAGAAGGAGTCTAAACCCAATGAAGAAACTTTGTGTCTTGCACAGAAAGGACACAAATCAAAACAAGAATTTGCAAATGATGAAAATAGAAGCAGAGATCAAGGTAGAGGAGAAAGTACAAGATAAAGGAAATGATAAAGGTAACCCTCCTGAATTTGCACGTTATGTTGTTGCACATTGTAATCTAGGAATTGAAGAAGCTTTCAGTAGTTCGTTTTCACGGAATGACATTTGGTTATTAGATACTGGAGCGACATGTCATATGAAATTTAGAAAAGACTTCTTTGAAACTTTTAGTGATAAAATTGATGGGGTATTACATTTGGCAGATAAGTCTCAGTTAAAACCTTCAGGAATTGGTTCTGTTAGATTGAAATTATCAGGAGTTTTTGATTATATACTTTCTGATGTTCTTTATGTTACACAATTGAAGAGAAATCTAATATCTCTTGTGCAAATTAGACAACAAAATCACTCAATACATATGTTTGATGGTATCATTGAGATTAAAAGAGCTTATGATAATGTGATTGTAATGACTGGAGTGGAAGATAACAAACTTTTAAAGTTGAATGGTACATCATCCAATTCACAGAATTCTGCAAATTTGATTTAGCATAATAGTAATTTATCTTCCAGCTTATTGTGGCATGCTAGATTTGGTCATATTAATTATGGCAGTCTCAGGATTATGAAACTGAAAGGAGTTCAAGGGATTCCTACTATTCCAAGACAACTTTCCCCATGTGATGCTTGTATCTTAGGCAAGCATAGTAAACAACCTTTTAATGATTCTATGTTTCGAACTTCAAGAAAGATTGGTCTTATTCACTCAGATTTATGTGGGCCCATGCCTGTTCCATCAAAAAATGGTAACAAATATATCATGACTTCCATTGATGACTTTACAAGGATGTGTTGGGTTTATTTATTAAAAAAAAATCTCAAGATTTTGATACATTCAGAAATTTTCACGTATGGATTAAAAATGAATCTCAACTCATATTGGAACCCTTCAAACTGATAATGGTGGTGAATATACATCTCAAGATTTTGAAAAATATTTGTAGGTGAATGGTATTAAACATCAAACAATTGTTCCTTATAATCCACAACAAAATGGTGTGGCAAAACGTATGAATAGGACACTCTTGAATATGGTAAGATCAATGCTGTTTTTTAAAAATGTCAAGTTAATGTTTTGGGGAGAAGCAGTTCTTTGTGTTATCTACATTAAGAATAGATGTCCTTCTGATGCACTACAAAACAAACACCTTATGAGATGTGGCATGATCATCTTCCGGCTATCAAGCATTTTAGAATTTTCAGTTCCACATGTTATGCTTTGATTCCTGAGCAACAAAGACATAAATTGGGAGCAAGAAGTCGGAAGTGTATTTTTTTTGGATATTCTAATACTTCTAAATATTATAGTTTGTACGATGAAGATAACAGGAAGTTTATTGTTTCTAGAGATGTTATATTTCTTGAATTTGAGAAATATGCACTCACTATTGATAAACAACTTGCTCAACTTGATAGATTTCATTCTAAAAAAAGCTATCATGAAATGGATAATGAACTTCCAAATATTGAAGGGGGGATTCCTATTCTAAGTCAAGTTTTGGAATTTCCTTGTATAGCAACAAGTTCTTCTAATGCACAAGTTGATGATTCTAATGCACAAGTTGATGAAACAGAAGATGAGACAGTTGATGATATTGTTAATGGAATGGATAAAGAAAGTATCATAGATAAATGTAGAACCTGCTCTTAAAGAAGAAACAGAGCAAACACCACAACAAGAATTTCGTAGATCGATACAGACTAAGACATTTCCTAAAAGGTATGATGATTTTGTAACGTTATATTGTGAATTAAAATTTCATGCATTTGATGAACCTGCATCTTTTCAAGAAGCAGTAAATAGTGATGTATGGAAAAGTGAAATGCAAAGAGAGTATGATGCTCTCATAAAAAATGGAACTTGGAGGTTGGTGGACCCTCCAATTGGAACCAAACCGATTGGATGCAAGTGGATATATGAGAATAAGTATAAGGCAGATGGGTCACTTGACAAACATAAAGTGAGACTTGTAGAAAAAGGGTATGCACAGAAAGAAGGCATTGATTACATAGAAACATTTGCTCCTATAGCTAAATGGGGCACCATTCGAACTTTGTTTTCATTAACAGCACAAAAAGAATGGAAGATACATCATATGGATGTTAAAACTGCCTTTTTGAATGGAGATTTGAAAGAAGATGTGTATATGGATTATCCTGAAGGATTTGCTATCAAAGGTCAAGAACAAAAGGTATGCAAATTGGTCAAATCTTTATATGGTTCGAAGCAAGCACCCCGAGCTTGGTATGAAAAGTTAATTGAACATATTCTCAAATTGAATTATAAGCACTTCAATCTAGATGATGCAACTTTATTTGTCAATAAAGTTGGAAGATCGGTTGTATATATAGTTGTCTATGTGGATGGTTTGCTCATCACATGAAATAATGATGGTTATATAGTATCTATCAAAAGAGAGTTGAAAAAGGTTTTTGATATGACATATTTGTGATTATTACATTATTATTTAGGAATTGAAGTAGATAAAAAACCAAAGCAGATTTTCATTTCTCAGAAAAAATATGTTGGAGAGTTATTAAACAAATTTGGTATGCAGGATTGTAATTCTGTTTCTACACCAATGGAGCAGAATCTAAAGCTTACTTTAAATGAAGGTAGCACATTTGAAGATCCAACAAAGTACAGGCAACTTGTTGGAAGTTTAATTTATCTTACTACTACTTGTCTTGGCATAACTTTTGTTGTAGGAATACTTTCCAGGTTTATGCATCATCCCTGTGAAGGTCATTGGAATGCAGGAAAGCGAGTGCTCAAATATTTGAAAGGCACTCAATCTTATGGCATTAAATATTCTAAAGTTTTAGACTTTCATCTCATTGGTTATTTAGATCCTGATTTTGATGGGGATAAAGAGCATGGGGTCTCTACTTCAGGTTATTTGATGAACCTTGGATTAGAAGCTATCACATGGAAATCATGAAAGCAATCTGTTCCTGCTAATTCTATGACTGAAGCCAAATATGTTGCATCAGATCAAGCCACAAAATAAATCATTTGGCTTCATAAAATATTTGAATACTTGCAGGAGAAACAAGTGACTTCAATGCCTCTCTTTGTTGACAACACTTCTGCAATTCAATTGGACAAGAATCTAAAATTCCATGATTGAACCAAACATATTAACACCAAATATCACTTTATTTGACATCATGTTGAGGCCAAAACTATTCATTTGATAGATTGTTCTACTTCTGAGCAAATTACAGATATCTTTACTAAAGCATTGGGCCATGAAGATTTTGAAAAATTTAGATCACAGCTTGGTATGTCAGATGTCCCTTCGGATTAAGGGGGGAACGTTGAATAATCCTTCGGGATTACATTGTAAATAATATTTCAGCTATTAGTTAGTAAATTCTAGTTAATAATCTTGTTATCTAACTGTAGTTAATGGTTTTGATACCCTTTATATGTAACACTCATTTACATAATAAGATATTGATTTGCTGAGGTTCTTCACGGCTTGTGTCACGAGAGCCATCCTTCTTTTCAGAAATGTTCTTTACAATTTGAATAATTGTCTAAAACTTTTGAATCTTCTGGCTCAAACCTAGACACCACCGAGATAGATTTTCTTTTATTTTTTTATTCCCCATCTCTACAACTTGTTGGGATAGATGAGCTTAGATTCTCTTAGATCCTGCACCATGTAGGTTGTAATACAAGGAAACAAATTGGATTTTCTCATCGTTTCAATTTATTCAGGTATGGATGGAAGTTATTGGGATCCTTACACTATTCCCAATCACTTACCATTAAAAGATAACACATGCAAAATCATATTTTCAGATGGGATTGACATTGATTTGCAAATAAGGTGGTACAACAACTATCATATGAGGTGGTTTGGGTAAGGTAACTAGTCATAATTATAAATGATTTAGCCATATTTTCCCTCTACTTTCCAAAACAAGGGACGACTCACAACAGGATTTGAACTCGAAATCCGACGTCAAAATCCGACATCATCCGACATTTCGCACAGATGTGTTGGACAACAATCACTGAAAATAATGCCAATAAAAAATGATTTATAGCACCGTTGAATATCCGACACAAAGGCGTCGAATATCCGATCCATATAGTGTCCGACCCTTAAGTGTCGGATCTCTGACGGCTGGATGTCGAATATCCGACGATAGGGTGTCGGATAACCAATGGTCTGTGAACCTAATAGTGTCGGATCTCCGACCCCTTAGCTTCGGAGATCCGATGGGATGTATAGGTTTAAAAAAAAATGTAAGGTTTACATGATTTTAAATTTATTGTCCCATATTTTCAATGGTAACTATGTTCAAGGTGTCAAATATCCAACGCATGGCCATTATAAATATAAATTGTTTATAAAGCGGGCTGGTCGTTTTTTGTGAGACACGATCCAAGGGGAAGGCCAGCAAATTATAACCTAGATTATGGTAATGAAGAGGGTTCTCTGGAAGAAGAATATGATGACGAAGAGCATGATCAACATGAGTTAGCTGACGATGATGATCCAACAGAAGATGTCCAAGAAATAGTTGAATCAGATGATGTAGCAGACAATGCTGATGAAGATTATTTCGACAATGACACGATGAGCATAACTGATGATGATGACGATGATGATATGGCCAATCCTTACAATTTTGACTATGTATCTGATGATACAGATGATAACTTGGATGAAGAAGATGATGACATGGATGAAGAAGACGATGAAATATATTGAAAGGTAAATATTTAATTAGAACTATCATTTTATCTTATTTTTTTTAAAAGAGTTACTAACATCATCGCCATCACAATCATCTTCAATATCATCATCATCATCATCATCATCATCATTTTCATTGTCGAAATCAACATCATAATCAACATCATCATCATCAACATCTTCATCATCATCGTCATCATTATAATCATCATCCTCATGATGATGATAATCAACATCATCAAGATCATCATCATCATCATTGTCATTGTTGGCATCAACATCATAATCATCATCATCATCATCGTCGTCGTCGTCGTCGTCGTCGTCGTCGTCATCTTCATCATTGTCGTCTTCATCATCATCAACATCATCATGGTCTTCATCATCATCGTCATCATCATCACACATCATCATCTTCATCATCGTCATCATCATCATCACACATCATCATCTTCATCGTCATCATCATAAGGCAATCGTCATCATCGTCATCTTCATCATCATTGTCTTCATGATCATCATCACCATCATCATCATCACCATCATCATCATCACCATCCTCATGATGATGATAATCATCATCAACATCATCATCACCGTCATCATCATCTTCATCATCATCGTCATCATCATCATCATTATCCTCATGATCATCGTCATCATCATCATCATCATCACCATCATCATCATCTTCATCATCATCGTCATCATTATTGTTAGAATATAATCCGTCAGGATTATTGTAAATAAATAAATAAATAGGAATTTGAATAGTTGCATGGGAAGGTGAAAAGGCTGGTTCTCAACCGCCTCATTGTAATGTATAAATTAATGTTTTAGCCATGAATAGAATTGAATCGGGAGTTATTACCAACAAGTGGTATCAGAGCAGGTTCCTGCCGTAACTCTTTCCTGCTACATTTCAGCCCTGGCATTCTGCCTGCCAGTCTGCTCTTTCAGGCTGCCTGCCCATCGCTAGTCTGCCCCTGCGCGCATTCATTATGTGTGTTTTCTGCTCATACGTTTGATGTATACGTTTTTATACCTAACCCTAAGTTGTAACCACGCTCTCCATTCATCTTCTGTTGTGTATGCTGCGTTGTGGATGTAGTGCAGTATTACAAATGAATTAACGCTCATAAGTTTGGTGTATACCTATCAGTGTATACCTAACCCTAATTCTTGCGATCTGTGATTTTATTCTAGGGCGTTTCTTCATGCACTCTCTCCTGTCTGCGTCAATGTTTTTTTTCCCTCAGTTTGTGAGGTCCTGTTGAGATAGTAAGTCTAAATTTTGGTGTGTATTGGAGACGACTAACTGTGCGAAGACTGACTGATTTTTAGAAGACTGCGTGAGTGATTGTGGCCTGCAAAAATTTCAGTGTTGCTGGCCGGACAAAATCCACAGAGCCTAGGCGAATCTTGTTGCAGAAGTTACGCGTTGAAGGAGAGACGGGGAATAATCTGTGTAAAGGAGAGGATAACCAAGAGATAGCCGTGAAACAAAAAAAAGGAGTCGCTGCTCATCATTTAACGCCAGAAATTTGAGACGCAACCTGTCGTAAAGAAATATAGTGAGCCATCAAGACCATTGGAGACTCAAGTTTTTTCAAGAGTTTGGAGCAAGCTGCTGAATATGAAGACTGACAATTTTCTGTAAAGATTCTCTTCTGAAGCCTTGTATCAGTATCGGTTGGCTTTCCTGAATCCTTCAGTCATACAAGTTACGGCCCCAAAAGTTATCAGCATTCTCCTTGCATTTCATTAGTTGAAATGTATTTCAGGGATCTTTCTCTTGTTAACATTGGCAGTTAATTTTCCTCCATTGTTTCTTCTGGGACGTTTCTCAAGTCTTATCATATTGAGAAAGTTGAAGAGGTTTCTCCAACTTCTTCATGTCGTTTGTTGTGGGAGTCAGTAGTATGTATAGAATAATTTGACCTGAATTAGGTTGTCGTGGAACAAGTGCTATTATTTGTGTTATTCATTGCTTTTATTTCTCGTAGTTGAAAGGTCTGAAGTATGAAAGAAAATTTCCAATACATTAGCATAAACCCTCACTTTGTATTGTGGCCATGAAGCACTACTTTCAATCTTTATTTTCCCTATAATTTGGGCCTGAGTATTTGCAGTCTATTGTGTCGCAATTTGCTCGTTTTAGATGTCAGAAAATGAAGACTGATATATTATATATTGCATGACTGCAAAATATTAAGACTGATATATCACACATATATTGCTGTGTTGGAGACTGTGTGTTGGTAACTGCTGTCGATTTGAGGAGCTGCGTAAACCCTAATTCCATGTTGAGTTCATTCTTGTGACTGCCTGTGTGAAGAGCCTAAGAGCTTGCCTTGGAGATTGAATACTGCACTGTGAAGACTGTGAAGTATTCTTGTTGAGCCATGATCGTTGATGAGTCGTGCATGCTAAGTATGGTGCCTTGAAGCACTCCTTTGATGTTGCATTGAAGTGGTGTGTTTAATTGTATATATGCTGCGTGAATATTGAAGTGAACCCTAATTTTTGAAGTGAATCCTATTTTTCTTGCAAAGTCTGGATTGCGTTGAGACTAATGCATTGCTGATTGATATATTGTATGATGCGTACTTGAAGACCGATCTCAGAGACTGAAGACTGAGATTGATATATTGTAGACCGATCTCAGAGACTAAATACTGAGACTGATATGTGCAAATTTTGTATGCTATATATTGCTAGTGGCTGATTTAAAGAAGCCTTTGTATGACTGACAGTGATATATTTTGTATCTACTGATATATTTGCTATAAAATTGCATTGTATTCACCTTGGCAGAGACTGTAGACCTGGAAGGTTATTATTTTTTATTTCTCTTTAAAAATTACACTAACAATTGTAAAAATGCAATCTATAGCACCTATTGTTGGTGATGTCCTCAATGGAAAGGAAACATATCCAAAATGGTCTAGAAAGATCAAGAAATCAAGCAAGCTTGTCGAAGAATCCCTTGAATTTGTTCAGAAAACAAAGAATCGGTTCAAATACCCTTCCAAGGGAGATTGCAGCAAGAGAGGCAGAGGGGGTAGAAACAACTCCAGAAAAAAGATCAAAGTGCAAGCGTTGTGGAAAGACTGGGCACACATCAGATCAGTGTTGGGCTTCGTGGGACTCCATCAAAGACAAGCATAACCAGAAGAAAGATGACTAAGATGCTAGTAAATTTTTTGATTCTTGTATTGTTGCACATTGTAATCTTGGATTTAATGAAATGACTTCTCTTTCATCTTACAAAGATTGTTGGCTGCTTGATACTCGTGCAACATCACACATGACATTTAGAAAAGACTGTTTTGAAGAACTAAATGAAACAATAGATGGCATAGTTTACTTTGCAGATAAGTCAAGTATTAAACCAAAGGGAATGGGCACCATTCGACTGAAGATGCCTGGATTCCCTGATTTCTTGTTGAAGAACGTTCTCTATCTTCCAGAGTTGCAGAGAAGCCTGCTGTCCTTGGTGGAGATTCGACTACAAGGCCATTCCATCCACATGTTTGATGGAATCGTTGAAATAAGAAATTCCTCTGACAACCAAGTCATCATGACTGGATATGAAGATGGGAAGCTGCTGAAGCTCAAGGGTTCATCCGCAAGATTTCAGAACTATGCCTACCTCTCTCAGCATGGAGAAGGTAATATGTCATCTAGCTCATTGTGGCATGCAAGATTTGGTTATCTAAATTATAACAGTCTTCGCTTGTTGAAAAATAATGGTGTATTTGGCTTGCCCACCATTCCTAAAGAGAAGAATAAATGTGATGCATGTATATTAGGGAAACATAATAAGCTGCCATTCCATGAATCTAATTTCAGAGCAAGTAGGAAATTAGAACTAGTGCATTCTGATTTGTGTGGCCCAATGCCAACTCCTTCAGCAAATGGGAATAATTACTTTGTGACATTTGTTGATGACTACTCACAAATGTGCTGGATTTACTGTTTAAAGACAAAATCAGAAGCATTTCAAACATTCAAAGATTTTCATGCATTGATTGAAAAACAAGCACAATAAAAAATTGGTACACTTCATACTGATAATGGGAAAGAATACACTTCAAATGCTTTTCAAGATTATCTTCGCCAACATGGAATTGCACATCAGACTACAGTTCCCTACAATCCTCAACAAAACGGTGTAGCAGAAAGAATGAATAGAACCATAATGAATATGGTTCGCTCAATGATGTTTTTCAAGAATGTAAAACTAATGTTTTGGGGTGATGCAGTAAAATGTGTAGCATATTTGAGAAATAGAGGTCCCTCAAATGCTCTTAATGACAAGACTCCACATGAAATGTGGTTTGGCCATCTCCCTTCAATCAGGCATCTCAGATTTTTTGGTTCCACCTGTTATGCCTTGATTCCGAAGGAGCAAAGAAACAAGCTTGGTGCTCGAAGTAGAAGATGCATTTTCCTGGGGTATGAAGAATACTCCAAGGCATACCATTTGTATGATGAGGTAAACAAGAAATTTGTTATTTCCAGAGATGTCATTTTTCTTGAAACTAATAAAAATGACTAGTCCATTGAGAGACAACTTGATCATTTGGAAAATTATCCTCATCCAAAGACATATTCTGAAAATGAATATGAAATTCCAAAACTTGAAGGGGGGATTCCTATTTTGGATCAACCTTTGGAATTTCCATATGAAGCACCAACTCCCCCGCATGAAGAAGTTCCTGCTACTTCACTTGAACAAGAGGTTCAACTGGATGATGTGATTGAGAGAATTTAAAGACTCTCAATCAATGATGAAGCACCACCAGCTGATCAACCAGGACCATCACGGAAGATTCCTAAATGGGACACAAATACACTTGAAAGTGTCCATATAGATGAAGTTGGAAAGATGGGAACGAGAAGTTCGAAAAGACATGAAGATGGAGGAGGAGCAGATAATTTAGGTGATGACATGGATGTATCATTTGATTGTGAATTTAATTTATCTGCTAACTTTGAACCAACTTCCTTTGAAGAAGCTTCTACTCGAGTTGAGTGGAAAGAAGCTATGTAGAATGAGTATGATGCACTCATAAAGAATGGAACTTGGAAGCTGGTTGACCCTCCATTTGGAACCAAACCAATTGGCTGCAAGTGGGC
>LPNX010542581.1:569876-590805 GCA_001517045.1 Pseudotsuga menziesii | reverse complement strand
AGAGAGGAGCTCAATGAATGGTAAGGAAGAATACATTAAAAAACATCTATTTCTATAATTTTAGTGTATAATTTTCACTATTGCTATTTGACTCCTCCACTAGAACTTGTTACAGATAGCCTTGAGAAACATTTCCATAGTTAAGAGGCAAGAAATGGTGTTTTGATTAGATTGATGGCCTTATATACATAATATTTTTGGTTATCCATGTTTTATTAGGTGATATATTCTTAACAATTAATTTACTTGAATAGTTGAATAGTATTGTAATTTACATTGTAATAGAATTGTATTTATTTAGATTGGTTTTGTTATTTTCATAAACAAACATAAATTTATTTGATAGGTCCTAACATGAAACTATTGCAATAGGACAAAAAATGAAGTATATTGAATTATGTTTTGAAAGGTAAAGCATAAGAAGATAGTGTGAAGATCCACAAATCAAGGTATAATTATGTTTTCTTTTGTTTGATTGAGCTATGTATTGGGTATTTATGCATGTGTACACACATACATTTAGTTGATGATGATGATTACCATACATTGAGGCGAACTTTGTTCTATCTGATCTAAACAATTACCTTAAATATTTTGATTTATCATGATAACTGGCCCCTTGGTAATACTTTACTAATACCATATAGCTAGGACAACAAAATTAAATGTAGGCATTTCATTACAAGAAATATGATCGGAATTTGAGTTTGATGGGAATATGAAAGGTCAAAAGACAGAAAAATATAGATAGACTTGTGAGGAAAATGGTATCTGAAGCGTTGTTTCCCTATTATTCTACCTGAGTATATTGTTATCTGCCCCAGTTTATCTTTCTCCGGTAGTTTTGTAATTTTTTTCTTAAACTCATATCTTGTTCAACTTTCATGTTTGATTGTGCAATGGAAAACCTATGTTTATATTTTTGCTTATCCCTGTAGGTTGTGAGTTGGGCATGGTCACACATTGGTATTTTCAGTTTCCATTGTAACTTTTCACCCCAACATCACTGTGCACTTTATTACTCATAATTTCTAATTTGTTACAAAGTCTTCTTTGTGTAAATCTTTTATTAGGAATTTATATATTTATGTATTGCTTCCAATTTTATCACTGAGTTTAAAGTGGTCACTTAGAGCAAACATCTCAACTCTGGAATACAAAAGAAGAATGTATGCATTAATAATTATGGTAACAAAGTATTGAGATCTGCTTGAAAAAATAAAGATCTATTTGCTACTTTATTTTTGGAAGGCATTGTTTGAATGCTTAAGTTATAAAACCTATTTATTTTTGTTGTTTTCAGGCAATCTTCCAGAGGTATCCATGGCCTGAAAAAGAGTATCAGTCATTTTCACTGATTTACAATGATAGATCACTAGATTTGGTATGACATCTTTTCGCTAAAGGCAACATTTTCACATTTGTTGGAAACGGTTTCGAGGTTCTTTCCCAAGGAAAATATGTTTTTATTGAAGAAAGCCCATTTGCAGCCATGAATTTTGGTGGTGTTGATCCGAATCACTTCAAGGGTAAACATCAATATGATCCTGTTACTTGAAATGGTTACTGGAAGGTATGTAATAGAATCATGTTAGTTTTCCAGGTTTAAGATTGACTGTATTTAAGGATAAACACATGCATAGTATGTTCTTTGTATGAGTCAATATAGTTACTAGTAGGTATGTAATGGGATTAATATACTCTAATAAATCGATTTTGCTATTTCCTTCAATTTGACATGGGAGACTTCCTCATTGATGATTAATCAACAGGTTAGCATACAGTCCATATTATTCAATTGGGCACATGATTGCTTCTACAGGAATCTTATGAAACTACTGATGGCATTTTATGAACATTTTGTTGCAGGTTTCTGTGCTAGAGGTTGTGTTTCTATTGCAGATTCTGGAAATTCTTTGCTAGCTGGTCCATCGGTAAAGCATGCATACCTTTGATATTTTGTAAATTTCTTGTATAATTTATTGGTGTTTTCTATGTCTGTGCACGATATGCTATTGTTGTAAAGCATAAGTGTTTCATAGCCACACCAAGGATATAGGACAGAAAAATCTATTTCAGAATCATAACCAACAGAGTATTATCATTTAAACCACTTTTCTTTGAAATCAACAATAGTAGACAATTTTATCAGCTAGCAAGTGTAAGTATTAACAACCATCATGTATCATCACATAGGCATTATTATCATCATTTAGATTAACTGCAAATACTACTGTATATCAACATGAATTACCAGCTGATTTAACCATCCTTTTAAGGGTTTATACAAGTACTCAGCCTGAAAAGAATGCTTTTAGAAGGCAGAATTCAATGATATTGTTGAGATTTCCCCATAACTCAAATATGAGACTAACTTGGTTGATTTTGCAGGTCTGTTTGATAGGTTTCAAGGCTATAAATGAAAGTAACATTGATCATTAAGGAAAGAATCCCTAAATTTCCATACTAAACAATTAAATGGGGTCGTTGTAAGGCAGAAAGAAAACTTTTATCAAGGCCAAATTATCCCAACCCCTGAAACATGTCAAATGTGAAACCCTAACTCTAACTTTTGACTGGTTTTTTTAGGTTGCTTCTCAAGTTCGTGGATGTAGACAAGAAGATAGGTGACACGCTAGAGGGTCTAGGGCTAAATAGGCACGCCAAAATTTGAGGGTGGCTTAGAATTTGAAAATTGTTGTTATTTTTGGATTATTGAATTTTATAAATTTCTAAGGTTTTCTAGTTTATAAAAACGCAGATCTAATCTAACACTACACTAATCACGCAAATGCGTCTATTTACACATGAAATACTAAATTTTGATCAAAATGACAAATCTTAGGGTTTTTGTGAAATTTACTTCAAACCCAAGGCCATGAGGGATGGTGTTCAGCCTCCCTCTTGGAATATTTCCATAAGGCTCACCAACTAGGACTTCCAAAAACAACCTCTAGGGTTTGTTGGAGGATCCTAATTAGGGAAAAATTTAGAGATCTAAGGACAAACAAGAGAAAAATCCTTCAAGAGGATGTTTTATAACATGTAAAAGTTGAAAAAATCTAGTAAAAAGCCCTAATTCAAAGAAAACACATCATTACAACCACCATTCAATCCATAGAAGCATAATTTCACCAAACTTTACCAATGGAGCAACCAAGAAAACCCTAGATCCTCCTTGTGCTTGTGTTCTTCCAATAATGCTAGCATTAATCTTGCATGTGCATGAAACCCTAGAATCCACCTACCATTTTACCATAAATGTGGAAATTGAACCCAGGTGTTAGAACAATTACACTCACAACAATTTCCAATTCCACATGCAAATTACTCACAAAGGAGACTGAATATGGAGCAGAAAACTAATATGTATTGAATAAGTGTACAATAGCCAACCCTGTGAAGTCATAGGCTGCCACAATAAATAATTACATGAGAGATTCGAGTGCATAAGGATTCCATTTGAATTTATTCAAAAGAAAGCTTACTAAATCTAAGAAAATCCCCCATAGGTGCACAAAGCACTTTCCAAATCTGTGTAGGAGCTCACGAATTGGAAAAATCAATTAGGCAAGCTAATAAGTGGTGGAAGGACAACTCATACATGATTTTCATAGGAGAAAAGAGTGGAGGATGTTGAGGACAAAAAACAAGTTAACTTCACCTAGTCAAACTTTCCCAATTGCCTTATAACTCAGAAAAAGAAGGCAATAAAGAAAAAAAAGTAGACATGCGCTAGGGAGGCTAGGAATAAAGCAGATTTGATTCCAAGAGGTTTCCCAAGCACTCCATGACTCAAATTTAGAAAGTTTGACCACTATGGATGTGTGGAGGACAACTTGCATAAGTTGGAATATGGAAAGTAGACAAATAAGACAAAAAATGGATTAATTAATGTCTAAGGTAGCTAACTATGGGTTGATTATTCTAACACCCCCCCTTAAGCCTGACTTATGAGTAAAATATTAGAAAATTATAGGGCCTAGCAACAAGGCTTAATCACCCTTTACATACTGCATGTCCATTTAACCAAGGAAAGAGGCTAAAACCCAATGGGAAAAATCCTCCCTTAAACATGGACAGTAAAACAAAATTTGGAAATCTTGTCATCACTCATGCTTCACAGCATGATCAGCAATCCCCAGTAGTGATTTGAGATTGCTGAATGTCTTCTCACAAAAAACTTTGGTGAAGATATATGATACTTGTTCTGAAGATGAACAGAAGAGTAGGTGAATGGTGCCATCATGCACAAGCTGTCTGATGTAGTGCATATGGATCTCAATGTGTTTGGTTCTCTGCTTCTAAACTAGATCATTGCATATTCAAATGGTACTCTGATTATCACAATAGATAGTATTTGAGTATTCTGATTCGAAGCCACACTCTCCAAGTAACCCCTGCAACCATAAACATTGATTTGCTGCATTTACAACTCCTCTGTACTCTACTTCTGTAGATGAGAGTGCAATGTCACTCTGTTTCTTGCTTGAACAGCTGATTGGCCCTTATGCAAGCATTAAAACATATCCTGATGTTGACTTTCGATCTGTGCTGTCACTTTCCCAATCACTGTCAGTAAACTCAATCAAATCAAGATCAGATTTAGCTTTGTAGAAGATCCCATGAGTCCTTGTTCCTTGAACAAATTTAAGGATCCTTTTGGCTGCTCTACAATGGATCTCATGAGGCTGATCCATGTATCTTGAAGCCACACTTACTGCATAAGAAATATCAGGTTTAGTATGTGTAAGATACAACAAACATCCAATCAATTTCCTATACAGTGTATTGTTTACCATAGGTGAAGAATAAGCTTCTTCAAGCTTAACTCCTGAAAGGAAAGGAGTCTTTCTTGGCTTGCAATCCTTCATATTGAATTTGTTCAGCAAATCCAAGGTGTTGTATAGGATTATACACCTAATAACCATAGGTATGGGGTTACCAACATACTCAATCAACTTGTAGACAATTGACTCTAAAGTGCAGTAAAGGAAATAGGAGGATTAGAAAGACTTACTTGATTAACGAAGGTCAATCCTTGCTAGTCCTCTTTCGCTCTGCTTCACCTTCAAAGTCTTCAAGGTTGTTCCTCTTTCACCTGTCAAGAGCCAATCTTCCAGATACAAGATGATTCATATATATGTAAGCAGGTTAGATAAATCCTATATAAGATGCAGAAACATAAACATTTATCAAACCAAGATACATGAAACACATATGGAAGAAGGATTCTCTTTATTATCAACAATGGAAAGAGTTCATATTACAACCCAATGCCTGAGACAAGGACTCATCTGCAACCAAAGGATTCTGAGTTCCACTGCTCCAAAGACTTCTGTATACAATCCACCAGCATAACTTTGCTCTCCAAGTCTATATATCAAACACCCTCCCCAAGGCCTGTATTTATATGGAGGAAATAAGGCAGTTTCGAAGGTTGAGGAGGTTGAGACGGTTAAGAGGATTAAAGTAAATGGCTTAACTAATCTCAAATCAGCGCATTTTTTATTTTAAAATGTTAAAGGACATATTCATGGGTATGTATAAGAACAACCCGTGAATGATTCACGACTTGCTATAAGAGCAACCCGCGAATACATCCATTCGCGACTTGCTGCAACCGACACTCGTGAATGATGCGCGAGTTGCACATGTAGAGAGTCGCGAATACAACTTAACATAGAAAAAATGGCAAAGTAACCAGCTGGATGGAGAAGGAATGTATTATAGTAAGCCAATCTATAGTGTTATGGGAAAACCTCAATCCATAGATGTCCTTTAGTGTGCCAACATGAGGAATGTCGGCACTCGGACGGAGAGGTGCCATTCAGATGGATAACACAAGGCATACTTGGACTGGTGTACTTTGAGTCCTTCTTTGTTTTGAGCAATCTCGAGCCCCAAGAATTGGCTCAATAAGCCCAAATCTGTCATTGAGAAGGCATGGTTCATTGCATCCTTCAAGGAAGCAATTTCATCCTTTGAGCTTCCTATAATGAGAAGGTAATCAACATACAAAAAATGATCATTAATGAACCATGAATCAGCTTCAAATATACATTTGGATCTGATTTGCATCGAACAAAATTCAGTGATAGTAGAAAGCTATCAATATTGGCATACCAAGCCCTGGGGGCTTGCTTAAGCCCATACAATGACTTCTTTATCCTGCACACAAGAGATGGGTTAGTAGAAAATCCTTGAGGCTGATGCATGTATATCTCTTTAGTGAGATCTCCATTCAGGAAATCACACTTCACATCCATGTGGTGTACCTCCCACTGCTTTGAAGCTGCAATGGCTAAGGCTAGATTGATGGAGTCCATATTTGCCACTGGTGCAAAGGTCTCATTGTAGTCTATGCCATGTAACTGTGAGTAGCCCTTGGCTACCAATATGGCCTTGTACTTTATAGGTGAACCATCAGTAGAAAATTTGGTTTTGTACACCCACTTACACTGAACTAGCTTCCTCCATGGGGGAATATCAACCAGCTCCCAAGTGTTGCTCTTCTGGAGTGAGCTGAACTCTTCTTCCATGGCTGTTTGCAATATTGGATCATTTGATGCATATTCATATGTCTGTGGGTCTGATTCAACCATCAGATAGCATTTCTCTACAAACATAGGATCTTTCATGCACAGAGCACTCTCAAACTGAGATCTAGTCCTCCTAGGATCATTAGGATTTCCAGCTAGTTCTCCAGCTGCATGAATGGTCTTGGCTGCCCATTTTGGTCTTGTAGGAATATTAGGATCTAAAATCAGATCATCATTATCAGACATATCAGAATCAACATGTTCAACTATCTCTTCACTTACATTCATAGGTTCTGGTGGTGAAGAGAATTCTCCAACTTCCACTGCTGCTAGGGGTTCTTCTTGAAACTGAACACACCTTTCAATGAAGGCTTTGTTTGTGCTAAAATTGATCGGCTTGTACCATTTTGAATATTCAGAGTACCCAACAAATAGACACTCTTGGCTTTGGGGCTGCAAAGCCTTCCTCTTTTCTGTTGGAATTCTAGCCCAAGCCCTTGAGCCAAAAATCCTGAAATGGGTCACATCTGGCTTGTGCCCACTCCATGCTTTGAAAGGAGTCATACCATCAAGCTGTTTATGAGGCACCCTATTCTGGATATAGGATACATAGTTTATAGCTTTGGCCCAAAACTTTGGTGGCAAAGTCTTAGCCTCCATCATGCAGGTTGCCATCTCTTTCAGTGATCTATTCTTCCTCTCAGCAACACCATTCTGCTGTGGTGTGTAAGGGATAGAATGTTGCATCTGAATACCTGCATCTGCACAATATTGAATGAACTCAAACTTGACATACTCACCACCATTTTCATATCTGAGGACCTTGAGTTTCCTCCCATAGTGGTTTTCAACCAAAGCCTTAAAGACTTTGAAGAGGCCAAAAACTTCAGACTTGTGTTTCAGGAAGTAAACCTAGAAATACCTGGAAAAGTTATCTATGAATGTCAATGCATATTTGGCCTGAATCATTGAAATATGAGGAAATGGGCCAGCAACATCACTGTGGATCAACTCAAGAGGTGCATAGGTTCTCTCATGACTAGCTTTCTCAAATTTATGCTCTGGGTGTTTTCCTAAGATGCAACCTTGACAGACTCCTTTGGAAAACTTAATCTTTGGCAACCCTATGACCATTTATTTTTCACTAAGATTAGAAAGATACTTGTAATTGAGGTGGCCAAATATTTCATGCCAAAGCTTGCTTGCCTCATTAGCATGACTCAGAAGAGCAGAGGGGTTTGAGTAGGGTAGGAAGTGTGAGAACATGTATACCTTTGAAGTGTGATTTGCAACTCCTTTTGCAATGACTTTACCACTTGAGATCTCTGTGATCTCAACTTCTTTAGGGGATAATATGACCTTCTTTCGAGACCCTGTGTGGGTCATATGATACACTGATAAGAGGTTAGAGGCAAGACCTGGAACATACAACACATTGCTGAACTTACCATGGTCAAGATCAATCCTCCCTTTGCCAAAACGTTCAGTGAGAGAGTCATCTCCCAGTACTATTGGTGGACCTTTTGACATGTCAAGTGAGGTGAATGCCTCCTTGGTCGAAACCATATGTCTTGAAGCTCCAGAATCAATGATGAAACTAGGTGAGATTGATGTGCCAGCAACCAATGCATGAACTCTCTCTCTATCTTCTAAATTTGATCCTCCTTCCCTCTTCTTTGAGCTGTCTAGAAGGGAGATGCCATTCTTCTCCAGGAGTTGGGTCAGCATGTCAATTTGCTTCTTCATGCAAGAGATTTCAGAATGATTTCCCTTACTGCAGTATGCACACTTGCTCATTTCTCCTTTGTTATTCTTCTTCTGGGGGTTCTTCTTGGAATCTTGAGGCTCCTCTGGAGACTTGTTCTTGTCTCTCTTTTTCTCAAGTGGATTTTTAGCTTTCTTCTTACTTTTTGAATCCACCCTCAAATCTCCAGCAAACAGAGCTTGGTCTTTGGATGGTTTGATGGTGCCCATCATCACTAATTTATCTTGTTCTTGTGTTAGAGATTCCATGAAATCTGCAAGGCTAGGCATTTTCCAGGCTTGAGCTGTCAACTTTGTGGCATAGAAGGTCGATACAAACACTAAATAATTAGGGCCAAGCTTCAAGAGTATGGCCAAAACCAGTTGTTCATCCTTCTTTTCGATCCCACATTGTTTTAGCTGCAAAACAAGTGCTTTGAACTTGGAAAAATAGAGTTGCAGGGATTCAAAGCTATTGGGACTCAGGGAGATCAATTCATTTTCAATTTGATGTCCCCTCATCTCATCTATCTTACCAAAAATATAAACAAGCTTCTCCCATACTTCATTTGGTGATGTCAATCCATCAAGATGGAAAATGAGGTCTTTGGATATGCTCAGACACAGGAGACCATAGGCCTCATCCCTCCTGTTGTGCCATTTAATCTTCTCTGCAGCTGCATTGGGCTCTGCTTCTATTTCCATAGTCACTCTGTAGAGGCCTTTCACTCTCAACAGTATCTCCATCTCTGCTTTCCATTCAAAGAAGTTAAATGGAGTCAAGATGATCTTCTGAGATTGATCCATAGCTCAGAAATTGTCCCTTTAGTCAGCAGAATGCTCCCAATCAATGATGTTGAACCTGCAATACAAATTGGAAGGAGAGAAATTGATATACAAAGGCTCTGCCACCATGTGGAAATTGAACCCATTTGTTAGAACAATTACACTCACAACAATTGCTAATTACACATGCAAATTACTCACAAAGGAGACTGAATATGGAGCAGAACACTAATCTATATTGAATAAGTGTACAATAGCCAACCCTGTGAAGTCATAGGCTTCCACAATAAATAATTACATGAGAGATTTGAATGCATAAGGATTTCATTCGAATTTAGTCAAAATCAGGCTTACTAAATCTAAGCAAATCCCCCATAGGTGCATAATGCACTTTCCAAATCTATCTAGGAGCTCACGAATTGGCAAAATAAATTAGGCAAGTTAATAGGTGGTGGAAGTACAAATCATACATGCTTTTAATAGGAGAAAAGAGTGGAGGATGTTGAGGACAAAAAACAAGTTAACTTCACCTAGTCAAACATTCCCAATTGCCTTAAAACTTAGAAAAAGCAGACATGCACTAGGGAGGCTAGGAATAAATTAGATTTGATTCCAAGAGGTTTCCCAAGCGCTCCATGACTCAAATTTAGCAATTTTGACCACTATGGATGTGTGGAGGACAACTTGCATAAGGTGGAATATCGAAACTAGGAAAATAAGACAAAAATTGGATTAATTAATGTCTAAGGTAGCTAACTATGGGTTGATTATTCTAACAATAAATCCAAAGAAGAAATAGTAATATATTTGATAAGTTTCCCCCGTGAATCCATAGGTAATCCTATATCAGAGCATCTTCTCCGCATGAAATATTTTGCTAGATCCATTGATTTCTAGATAATGGTGCTTCCACATGATTCAGTATTGTAATTGCAAGAGGAACTTCACAAACATTTATAGATTGTCAACCAGTTGCAAAAGGACAAGCAAGCATACATTTACCAGAATCCCAACAACTATTTAAAGGATCAAATACAATCACCTATCTCTTCTATTAAAGAATCATAGAGTGAAATTATGTTGCATATAACTTTATTTTAGCTGTGTTACTGGATCCACCACCCTAGTGTGTAGGATCCACTAACAATTGCAACAGGTTGATCTACCTTAGCTACCAAACTAGGCATATGTGTTGTTTCGGTGGAAGGACTGTTAATGTTCAAAGGTGCTACTGAATCTGTAATACTTCCAGTTGATGCACCTCTTCTTGCAATGGGGACCACTGAGAAGAGATTTTGATCTCTCTTGGCCAAACGAAATTGAAGGCTGAACCTGTTCATTCTGCAAACCAAGATCACTTGAATTGATTCCAGTCACTAAGGTACAAAGAGTTTCCATACCTAGTTGTTTCTCCCTTTGTTTCCTAACTACTATAGAGGATTTCATGTTATATGATGGTCCAAGAGAAGTAGTAGACACAGATACAAATGTGAGAGGTTGTGATAGTTCCCCTGATTTTGACAATGGTGTTGACTGCAGAGCACCTCTAACCTCTACTTTTTGGAATTCCCTGGAACTTTTGACCAATTTTATATTTTGGAAAAGGTCATGCCTTTTTTTACCCTTTTGACCTAGTTGTCCTTTTCTTCCTTAAGGCTTGATATGCTATTGCACGATATGATATAGCATATCAGTCACTTTTTCTGCACTTGTTGCATTTACGAAGTTCTTTGTAAATAACAAAAATTCTCTTTAGCCCTTATTTTTAATTGACAACTAAATTATTTTTCTATCCTTTATATTGTCCTGATTTCTTCTCAAGTGATTTATATCTCCATTGGGCATCCACAAACTAATTATATTTTACATTTTAGTCCTTCGGTTGACTTGGACTTGAGCATGCATTTTATTTATATGTTTGACAAAATGATTCTATATCATCACTCATTTGGACATGTTGAGTGAAAATATATCATATCTAAAACACTAATTAGATTATTTTGATGCATAAAATTCAATGATCACCGACAGAGTGTGTGCTCTAGAATGAAAAGGATATATAGAAGCATATCATATTGATATTTCGTAAGAGTTGTCAGGTAAAGAACTGTAAATGAAAAGGATATAGATTAGTTACATATTCATTGGAATAATCTCCACCATTATCTGTGTGAAGGATATTGATCCCCTTACCAGATTGTTTCTCTGCAAGAGCTTTAAAATATCAAAGAAAAGAAAACACATCAGCTTTGTGTTTTAAGAAGTAGACCCCTGTATATATAGAGATGTAATCAATGAAGGTTAGAACTTAGTATGTATATTTATTTATTCATAGATAGGTGAGGAAAGGGACCAGTAATGTCATCGAGCACAAAATCAAGAAGTAATGTGGCTCTCTTAGCCTTTACTTTCTCAAATCTCTCTTCAAGGTGCCTACCAAGAGTATGTATTGGACAAACTCCATCTAAGAAGGATATAGGTGGAAACCCCATTATGTCATCTTGTTTGATTAATTGATGCAATTAACATAAGTTAATATGCCCAAACATATCATGCCATAACTTACTAATATCATTAGAATGCATTAACAAAGCTAGAGTAGGAGTTTTAAGCAAAAAAACTTTGAAAAAACATGCAATTTATTTTTGTGATCAACTTTTCTAAGTGAAATCTTTCAAATTTTTTTTTTGTTAAATCTACCAACAGGTGTCGGTTTTTCAACGCTTCTGTGAAACATCTGACACATGAAGGCGACGATCAACCAATGCTTTGTATCAACCTTCTGACGGTAGTGTCATGACTCTGACACTTCATCCCATCAGACGACCGACACTTCATGTGTCGCTCGGGGTAAAAAATACGACGCTTTCTGGATATAAACACTGACGGTGACGCCATGCATCCGACACTTCTGCCATCGAAAGGCCGAGCCTTTAAGTGTTAGAGGGCGTTGGATTTCCGACGGGTTATGCAAGTTTTGATTGACACTTTGAAAGAGAAAACTGTCGAATAGGTGACACCATGGTGTGTCAGATATTTGACCCACTTTGATAGCATGTCGAATATCCAACGTCAGGCCACCGATGACAAAAAAAAGTGTATGTGTCGAAGATGCGATAGAGAAGTGTCGAAATTTAGACATGCAAGGCGTCAGATTTTGGGTTGAAATACTGTTGTGACCTTACCATCATTTACCTTATATGGAATCTAAATTTGGAGATCTCGTCATGTTCAAAAGAATGAGAATTTATCCCAATCACGTGGTTTTGGTAGTCGCTGCCAAGGATGAAGGCTGCTAGAATTGAATACTCGGACCTCTCCATGATTTTCCCATACCAAGGTGGTTAAAGAAGGATCTGATGTGGTGTCTTGATAGAGTTGTTTCCCTTTACTAGTGTCGACTCATTTAATAGTATCGCCACTACACCTTGTTAATTCTGACTTGGTGGATGATGTAGCTTCAAACTTTTAGTCAGAAAAAGCTTGGTGGTCCCAGCTAGAGCATACTTCCTTTTATGAGTTTTCCATGCTTTTCATTGTCAATAAATTCCCAACAAAGAAAGAACCTTTTGGAACACATTTTACACATGTCGAATATGGTTGGCACAATTGGAACAATGCCTTTCTGAACGAAGTAACACAATGAAACTGGGAGAGTTACTTTCATAAGAGTACTCTGGTTATTTTCTGTCCCGAAATATGGAATTCTACATCAGATATGGCATTTTTGTAGCCCAACCGGTCTGAGGATTGTGCCAATATGCTACAATAACAAAGGGTTCCAGTAATCTATCGCTTTGCTTTTACCTTATGTTTCTTTCTAGAATAAAATCTCATGACATGACCAAATGTAAGTTGGGGTCATTATGCAATTAGTATCTCTCTCATTTGTTCTCTATTTTGCTTACATCCCAAACTTCTAAGCATTTTATCTTACTGCCATCTTCCCAAAGTGAAACTTTTCTCTTCTCTCTTCCTTATTATTAATATGAGGACACAAATATTACTCTCTATATTCTTTATTGCGGACTCTTTTATCGATGATCATTTGAGCATTTCAAGATGATCAATATTTTCCCTGAAATAAGTACTAATACACATATTGAAAGCAAATAATTTCACATACGCCTTCTTCAATCCATCAAACCTTCTTAATATGTTAGTTTTCTTGGTCTGAATATCATACAATTTTCATTGCATCCTCAATCTTCTTCCTAGTTGAAGGAATCTCTAGTTGCTAAGTGACCCATATTTTCCTTTTTATTATAAATTTTATTTTCTAATAACTCTGTCATGATACCAAACTTGTTTATGCATTATTTTTAATCTAATTATACTTTTTTTGGAGAGTCCTTCTACTACTATGGTAATATACCCTACTACAATTTTATTAGAACCAAGATTCCTAATCTACTGTAATATTTCTAAAGTCTTCGTTTCATCCCTCATTCTTTGCAGCCTCTTTGCACATTAAAGATGAGATGATTCCAAATGTACAAGAGACTCATTGGATTATCATCCTTTAATTAATTTCATTAAAAAATGCCAGGCTCACCATCGTTAATGTAAATGGCAACCAAGGCACACCTGATGCATCCTAGTAGGTGTGAATAAATTGGTTGATCTCGAACACCCTATAGGATCCAACAGTCAGTAGGTGTTAATGTATCCCCACTGCCATTGGAAAGATGGTATGTCATGTAGGTATACATAACTCAAGGCATCATATGAGCTCTAGCTTAGAAACCAGATAATGTGCTATTGTCGATGGAACTAGACTTCTTATCCTCCATCAATCCAACTCAAGAAAGAACATCAATTTTATTTGGAAAAAATACTTAACTAGGAACCTTACCAGCAAAAATACTGACAAGATCCTATTGTCCTGTGTATTTTTCTCAATCACATGCTAGTCATTTCTCACTAATTTTCATCTTTAGGGAGTATGAAAATACTTAAGCAGACTCCATGGGGGTGTCTTTGTCATGTTTGGTAACCGAGCACAACAAAGATTTAATAGTAATCTTGGCACAATTACTTTTTCATAAATAGTCCACTCACTACGGATAAAAGATAAAACTACACTTAGTGGATGTCCCTCTACATGGTTTATTGAACATCCAAATAATAGAGCAAGATCAAGTTTATTAGTTAGAAAAAATAAATTTTGTTTTTATAAGAATTTATTTTTTATTTTTATATATATTTTTAGTTAGTTTTATTCATACCATTATCACAAATTTAAAATTGAGGAGTAGGAGGAGGAGGGTTACCATCCTTACTCACCACTTCCATCTCATTT
Organism: Pseudotsuga menziesii; assembly: GCA_001517045.1. Lineage (NCBI taxonomy): Eukaryota > Viridiplantae > Streptophyta > Pinopsida > Pinales > Pinaceae > Pseudotsuga > Pseudotsuga menziesii. The sequence continues at coordinate 576,432 of LPNX010542581.1, read as the reverse complement.
TGTTACATCACTCTTGAAATAAATTCCTCCTTTGACATGGGATTATGATACAATTTCAGTTTGTGCCCATACTCCAGGAAAGAAGTCTGATTTTCATCCATGGGCTTAATCCAAAATGATCCATTCTTGAATATATTATCCACTTCATATGGTCCCAACTAGTGGGTGTTGGAATTCCCCTTGAAATTTAAACTTCAAATCGAAGAGAAGTTCCTAGTGACTAGGGTGGAATTAATTTTTCTTGATCAATATGTCATACCAAATTTTTCTTTGTCGTTGAACCAAAGTGGCCTTTTGAAGAGAATCCTATCTAATCTCATCAAGTTGGTTCAATTGCAACATCATGTATCATTGAGCCTTTGTTATGTCTATTCTGAGCTCAACCACGATCTTGAAAGTCTTGATATGAAATTGCACCAAAATAAATACTTGTTTTCCATATACTAATTCATATAGAGTGAATCCCATAGCATTCCTCCAAGCAGTCATGTAGGACCATAATGCCTATGGAAACCAATCTTCACAATCCTTGTGATGTGACTGTATTGTTTTTGTAAGAATAGATTCTAGGACCTTAATTTTGGATTCAACCTAACCATTTTCTTGTGGGTGATGAGTCAAAATACCATGTCGAATTTGGTATTATTCACAAATAGAATTGATAAGTTTTGAGGTAAAATGGGTCCCTTGATTTGTAATAATCTCTTTTGGGACTCCAAAGATTATAAATATGTCATCGTACAAAAATTCAGCAACGGACTATTCATTGGATCTAAACATAGCTTTGGATTCTTCCCATTTGGTTACATAGTTAGTGCACACATTAATGTACTATTTCCATTTTTACATTGGAGTGATGGGCCCTATGAAGTGTAAGGCTTGGTTTTTGAAGAGTTCAACCAGCACTTGCGAGTGTAAAGGAATTTCATTGGATTGCACTGGTTTCCCCATTCTTTGGAAGTTTTCATAGTTTTTAACATATTTCTTCGAATCCCTAAAAAGGGTAGGCCGGTAGTACCTTGCATGTAGCACCTTATAAGTTGTCCTTCGATTTGCAAAACTCTACATGGCTGATCATGGAAGTTTGTCAAGATATCAATTGTTTCGTCTTCACGCACACACCTCCTAATGATGTTATCATGCCATGTACGGAATAGATCACCACCAATGCGTGAATAGGAAACACTCTCTCTAATGATATTCTACTTTTCTCTGTATGTCAAATGCGAATGAAACTTCCTTGGGGATAAGTAATTAGCAACATCAACAAACTAAGGAGAATGCATAGAATTTGCAAACAACTATTCATCAGGAAAACTATCGTCTAAAGGAAAAACATTACCTTCATGTTGCAATCTAGAAAGGAATTCAACAACCATATTTTCCTTACTTGGTATGTCCACAGTAGTAATATTGAATTCCTGCTGCAAAAGAAGCCATCGCGCAATCCTACCATTTTTTATGGGTTCGTTCATCAAGTATTGTATAACATAATGGTCAATGTGCACATAAACTCCATATCCTATAATGTAATGCCTGAATTTGTTAATAGCATATACTACTTCCAAAAATTGTTTTTTTGTAACAATATAATTTAGTTCGGCAACTGCAAAATTTTTGCTAATGTAATAAATGACATATTGGATGTAATTTTCTTTCTTCCCCAAAACAACCCCTAAAGAAAAGTTTGAGGAGTCATTGAATATATGAAATGGAAGATACCAATTAGGTTCCCTCAACATAGGAGTGGCATAAATATTTTCCTTCAAGGTCTCAAAATCACACTGACAGTCACGATCCCAGAGAAAGTTAGCATCTTTGGACAACAATTTAAACAGGGGGCATCAATCTGAGTGTTTTTCTCAATGAACCACTTGTATTACTCGACGTGGCCAATAAATATTCTTAACTCTTTCTTAGTTTTAGGGATTGGTATTTTGGTAAGGACTTCAATTTTAGTATAGTCCACTTCAATCCCTACAACAAAAATAACATGTCCTAAGACTACCCCCCTCGTTATTAGCATTTTGCACTTCTCATTGATCAAAGCAATATTTTTTTCTTGGAATCTAACCAATGCTTTTTTGATATTTCCAAAGGCCTCTTAAAATTTATTTCCATAGATGGTGAAGTCATCCATGTATACCTCTACACAATCATGAATAATATCTGAAAAGATTCCCAAAAATATCATTTCAAAGGTGGTGGGAGAATTGCACAGGACAAAGGGAAGACCATGATAGGAAAAGTTTATCCATGCACAAGTGAATGTGGTTTTCTCTTGGTCTTCTAGTGAGATTGGATTTGGTTGTACCCATTGAACCCATCTAAGAATGGAAAATATTACTTCCCAGACAAGGTATCTGAAAATCATGATCAAGAAAGGCAGGGGGAAATAGTCTTTCATAATAACCTTGTTTAGTTCTTAGTAATATATGTAAATACACCATTTTTTTTTCTTGTGGACTACAAATAAAGTTGAAACCCACTTACTTTCTAATATAGGGTAGATAAAATTGGCATCCCACAATTTCTGCAATTCCTCTTTGAACACCTCCTTAAGAGATGGGTTCATCCTTCTCTAGGGTTTCCTGACAAGATGGGATTAAAATTAGTTGTAAATGTGATGGGAACAAGTCCTAGGATCAATTCCCCTCATATCATGATAATCCAAAGCGAAGGAATTCAAATGTTTACAAAAAAATTGAATCAATTTCTCTTTGAAAATCATATAGTTGATTACTAATATTCAAGATCTTACTTGGTTGAACCTCCACTAGAATTCTATAACAATTTTCATCTTGCATGGAAGGCACGCTACAAATCAATACAATATCATTAATTTGATAGTCTCTTGAATATATTATTCCATGGTATGATTTGAAGGAAATAAAAATGGCTGTGCTGACTGAAAAATCAGAACAACAAAGAAAAGCATGAACCTGGTTATCCTCGGTTTCTTCTTGAAATTTTATCCTCTGTAGGAACCTAAAGTCTACAGGATATGTCCATGAATCCAAAATCCAAATCATGTCTTCTAAAATCCCCTCTTGTTTGATCTTGGAATGGTTAGAAAGTTTTAGGATAGTAGGATTTGGACGAATATTCATCAAATTCAAACGTTTCATAGTTCCCATGGTCATAATATTAATTTCCACTCCAAGGTCAATCAAGGTGTTAGGAAGGAAGGATCCATTAATTTGCACATAGACAACAAGATTCTTAGGATCTAAGTACTTCTCAATGAGGTTCTTGCCACTTATTAAGTCAGCAGTATCTCTAACAAAATGAATGGTGGGTGGGTCTTTTTGTTTTCTCCCTAGATGTTTTACACATAAATCCTATATTGTTTTAGCATAGATCGATATATATTTTAAAGTCTATAGTAAAGGGATTTTAATGCAAAAATATTTAAGTTCAGTAAGCATGTCCTAATCATGAGAGATCATCGGCTTTTTTAATTGTAATTTTTCTAAATAGGGTGGTTCTCTCGAAGAATATGGATGCTTCGGTAACATGACTGTTTGTTTATTTATAGTTGGGGTTCATTGTTGATGATTACATCAAGAATTAATTCCTCCTCTTCTTATTCTACAATTATAGGGTCTGGATTTTGAAGAACCTTCCTAGAATGTAATTGAATATCCTATAGTCTTACAAGAGTAACTATGTATGTTGGGAAGGGATGCAACTCATATTGAAGAATAGGTTGTGTTGGATTATTATTTGGTTTAGCTATTGGTTGGACAGGAATTTGGTTTCTACTAGGGGGTTGCGGGGTAGTAAACTGAAGTAGTTGAGGCTACATAGCCAGTAGCTGTTGTTGCATAGGAAATTGTAAATATTGTTGAGATGAATACTACTAGGATGTATGTACAAAAGGTGAAGAAGGTCGAGGTTGTATGGGATAAGGATATGAAGGCATAGTCCCAAAGATAGACCCTATGCATCCTCATTTCCAAGGATGGGGATGAGTTGGTTGTTAGGGACATGTCTTCCATGAGGATGTTTTATCCCAAGCATGTTGTTTTCCAGGAAAATATGTAGAATTCAAATTAGTGGGATTAGTGGGAATACCTGGTGGTTGAGGCTTCTATGTATTTTTAGATGCCAATGTACATACTTTCTTTGTGACCTCTTCTTCTCCTTTGTATACTAATTTCAATCCAGGGAAGAATGGGCACTAATCCGTAGGATGATCATCTGCACAAATGCCACAAATAGAGACCTTATTTAAAGGATATTCCTTTATTGCATGTTTCTTATGAAACATCGAACAAAATATAGCCAAGGATGCATTCTCTTCATCTTGTATTTTCTTAGTATGGAATTGATGCAGGAGAATCTGGCTCTCCATCCAAATCCAAGTCCGATGTACAGACCTAGAAGGGGTCTTCATTTTCTAAATTAATAGTTCTTGAACTATTATATTGTAAATAAAACTATATTTAGGTGATTGTTACGGAGAGAAATTCCTATGGCTTGGGGTACCACAACAGACAGCTAGACTCCAGAAATCAATCTTCTCCAATATGCAATAGAAATAAACAATCTAACACTAAAGGATCGAACCTCGTACCTTATTCCGGACGGTTGAAGTAGATCCCCGTTGAGCTTTCCAATCTTCAGCTTGAATTGTTATAGCACGTCCTCAACAACAAGTAAACAATACAAGCATACTATATTTCATGGTGTTAGATCTATTCTAGCATATATAATCAATAATGTAAAAGCATTTGACATATTCCAATGGAAACAATATTCATTCAAATACACATTATTGGACAGGAAAAGATATTTCTATTAATAAGAATCAAAGATTACAAGTGAAAACCTCTGACGGCACGTCTGCGAACCGGAGAAACTGAATCCCCCACTTGGGCCTCCACCACCTCAATCCTCCATCACTTCGATAGCAAGATTACTAACAATGGGCAAGCTTGGGAAGAACACAACAGTGCTCCAAGGGACAAAGGGATGCAGACTCAAGCATAAAGTTCTGGCAACAATGGACTATAATTTCGATGCTCTCAATTTTCTCTTATGCTTTCAATGTACCAAGGGGTTCCTTATATAGCTCTTCAAAGGGATACTGAAGGGTCGAATCCGTGCGATCTCAAGGCATATGGAAGGCCAGGAGTCATATGAGTCGGATCCAAGTCAAGGAACAGTCCAAAAGGATTTGGATTTATGCACACATCCCGATGTACGCGACTATCGAGGGAATATCCGCGTATGTACGCGGTTATCGGGGAAAAAACCGCGTATATCAATATTATAATGTTTTTTGGGGATGATCAAGGTAGCATCAAAAGATATAAAGTGGTCCAAAGGGGCTAATGAGTCTGCAGCGGGACAAGGGAAGGCCATACAATGTGTGATTCACCTAGTGTGGTGAAATCCGCTATAACAGATGCACATAGGAAGAACAAGGCATTGCAGTAGATTCACGATTAGCTTGGTAAGCAATCATAACTGCAGGCAACGGCATACTCGACTCGATGGACTCACTCGAAGGGCTCGGTGAAGGAAGAACCCAAAGATCTTCCATATGATTCGTGCGAAAGGATACCGACTTCGTAGACGTGGAAGCTCCACCGACGCTCGATCCTACCATGAGGATAGGTGCAGAACAGCTAAAGGTTCCCATAAGGGATGGATACATTCCTACACCCACACTCCCAGTTGCCGGCTGGGAATGCTCAACCTTCGGAACCGAAGCTCCTGACGATGCATTAGGAGGCGGATTCTTGAATGACATCTGATCAATCGTCACAATCTTCCCATTATGAGGAAAGCTTACAACGCGAAACACGGAAGACGCGACGGCTTGCATACTATACATCCAATTCCTTCCCAGTAAGAGATTGTAGTCAAGGGGCGCATCAACCACCTCAACCTCTATCGCAACGGTCTTCCCTCCCAAACGGACTTTAAGAGAAGGAATAATTCCGTGCGGCCTAAATGATCTCCCATCAAAAGTAGTTAAAATGGTCGTAGATTTGGACAACTCAGGAGAACCAAGACCCTTCCAACATGACAAAGACATCACAGAAGCAGCAGCGCCCTCGTCAATCACAGTTCGCTTGACGATCATATTAAGACATTCTACATGTATCAAAAGGGACACATAGCAGGGAAAGCGAGGCTGATGTCCTGTGGTTTCAAATTTGATCATTGTAGGAGAGTCATCACCACTCACACCAAGAGCAGAAAGCAAAGCTTTCCTTTGCGACGGACAACTCTGAAGCACCTCCAATGCAGACATCGCACAAGGAGTATGACCCAAGTCCTCGACAACTGAATAGTTCTGGGCGGCTCGAGCATTTGGATTATGCCCTGAGCGCTTAAGTACCCCCTTAGGAATGCGAGGTGCAGCTTCAGGTTTATCCGCAGGCTTATCCACAGGTTTATCCACCGGTTTAGGGGCCGGTTTCTCAATGCGCAAAGGAGTTCCTGGTGGATCAGGTTCTTTACCTGGGTCGGGTTGTGACGAAGTATAATCTTTCGCACGCGTCACAACTTTCACAGCACGAACCATGTTAATGCACCCTTG
>LPNX010542581.1:396618-566510 GCA_001517045.1 Pseudotsuga menziesii | reverse complement strand
ATAAAGTGGTCCAAAGGGGCTAATGAGTCTGCAGCGGGACAAGGGAAGGCCATACAATGTGTGATTCACCTAGTGTGGTGAAATCCGCTATAACAGTGATTCACTAGGTGAATGAATGAATGATAGAGTCAAAGTGTGAGTCATGTAACAAATCCCTCATCTAATGGAAGCGAGTCATAAGATAGGCTTAAGAGTTTTCCTTAGTTAGAATTAATTAGCATATTGTTGAGTGTATTGAGGATCTGAACCTGAATTGGTTCATGAATCCTGTTGTATATATTCTGTAATCCTTCGAGGAAATAGGATGTAGCCAAAAAATGTAAATCTAGCTAGAGGTGACCAACCAGTGAGAAATCAATCCATGGGCACTGATTAGAGTTGTACCATGTCTATAAAGACTAGAACGTAGATTCTGGATCAATGTGAATGCAAAAATTCCTAATATTGAGTAAAGGAAAACCTATTTCAGCATATCTCTGAGTAATTAAACACAGTTCTGTCTGAATGTATGAATACATGACTTGAATGATTGATGATCTCTGATAATGGTTAATAGATCTGTGTGTACTGTACTATGTAAATTAGGGCTTTTGAGGTTACAGAAGATGTCTAAGCAATCCCTGTGTATGGTTTCTTGTGTAATTGATGTGTTTGTTATGTAAACATTGTATCGATGCCTCGATGAATAAATTTGTAGAGTTGCATGAAGAATGAAGCTATGGAATCTATGGATAGATCCAACGAAGAAGATAAACTACGGAAGAAAGTAGATCAAGTTTATTGAACAATCTTCTGATCAATCAACACAATATTGCAGAGAGTACATCCAATTCATTCGACAAATATTGGACGATCCATATTAAAGGAGGATATATGGATTGATGGTGGGAAAATATTCACGAAGTGAACTTGCACGGGAGATAAGACATCCACAAAGGAAAAGTGAAGATCCACAACGTTCAAGTGAGATACATAGTTGATCTCAAATCAAAGGTCGAGAAGGAGCCGACAAGAAATTGACGACTCTAAGAATTTGTGGAAATAGATTTGCGAAAGCCCATTTTGGGAAAAAATGATGCCACGTCTACAATCTGCAATCTGCAACCCGACTGTGGAAAGAGACTTGCGGAAGGAAAATTGCAAAATACTGATTTTGGGAAAAGCAGGAAGGTGGATCCACAATACACAATTAAAAATCCGATTACGGAAAGGATTGTTGCGGTTGCATGATTGTGGAAGTCAGGTTTGGAAAACTAGAAATTGCATACTCACAACCCGCAATCCGTAATTATAGAAAGGAGCTTGTGGAAAGGAGATTGCGGAAAGGTTGTTGTAGAAACTAAGTTGTGGAAACAAAATTGCGGAAAGATTGAGTTGCAAAAAAAATGAGTTTGCAGAAGCAAGTTTGCGGAAATCTAGTTTGCGGAACAGGAGTTGTGGATCGAGTTAGTTGAGGCTCATTGAGACATTCAAAAAAAATATTTGGCTGAGAATCCAAATTTAGAGTTTGCTAAATGTAGAGAAATATAAATCCTGGGGAAGCAGTTGGGATATGGTGTTTTGGGGTTCCCCTCTACATCATGTGGTGTCAAAGATGAGATATCAGAGCATCAGTTTGATATCTTTCTATGAGTACTCATGCTGATACCATCAAGTGGTATTAGTGCAGATAAATAATTATGCGAGAAAGTAGCAGAGTATAGAAGATTTTGCGTGAAGATTGTTAGAGCTCAAATTAGAGCCAAGAGGTAAATCAAATTCTTATTTTTAATTTATGTTAAAATTGAAGACTAAAAATTGTGTTGAGAGGGTTGGTCAGGTGAGATTATTTAGAATTGATTTAAATCAATAATTGGAGACAGGGATATGTTTTCAACCAACTATACAATTGGAAAAGTATTAAAGGTATGGACTTATTGATGTTTTATTTAACTTTGGTTATAAGAATTCATTGAAGCAAACATGAAAGGTTTGATAACAGTAATGGAAGATGAGGATATATGTCAAGGATAATTGTATTCTTGATGAAGAGTTTGTAAACTCTTAGAGGAAAGAGAAAACAATGGCAAAACCTTAGGATCCAATAAAGGTTGGACAAGAAGGGAAAAAGTTAAATGTTCTTAGAGGATAAGTGGATAAGGAGAAGACAAAAGGAGCAAAGGAGGTTTCTCAAAATGTTATAGAGGAGAATAACCAAGAATACCAAAAGGACAGGATCAAGGAGAGATAGCTTGTTGAGGTATAGTAGCAAGTATGGAGACTTGGTGAAGGTGAAGGATTAGCTGCAATCCACAAGTGAACAAGATGAAGTTTACAAAAAAAAAGAATATGGAGATGATAATTACTGGAAGTCATTGCAAAGGATTAAACAAAATCCACAATAGAAGAAACGATGTCAAGGAAAAAGACATCAACGTGATGAGTCAAGAAGAGTATGACAGAGAATTAGTTGGCATAGGATTGCAACTTATTCATTTGGATATGCTACTATAGAAAGAGGACCAGAGGTATGGTTGGATCATGAAAATGAATGTAAGATGGCATTCACTGAAGGTGAAGTTACAACAAAGGATGTTTTCCAGGTTGAAGGAAGAACTCATAATAGTTGAGTTTGAGATGGCTATTTTGGTATGTGAACTAGAACATGGCCCATTGTTGGGAGAATATGTGAGTGAGGATGCAGAAAAAAAGAGACTAATTGAAACTATCATAGATTCCGTAAAGAGTACACATCAACTTATGGAGGAGATGCTTGTGAGGCCAGATGAAACCAAGAGGTCCTATTTTTTTGAGACTGATGATTTGTTTGTGATTAGAGGTTTTGTTGCAGATCATAGGAAGTCTTTTGAAACTGTCTTCAAATTTAATGAAGTCAAATATGATGAAGAAATTATCTCAAATGAGAAAAGGTCTGAAGTATTTCAACAAAAGGAACTCATTGATGAGTTGCTTGATGGAGAAACACATTCAATTGGATATGATCTAAAGATGAAGGTAGAAAAAGAAATGTGCAAATACATTTCTATAGGAAAGAATCATAGTGCATTTTGATGAAGGAAAAAGTTGAACAATCACCTTGGACTATCATGAAGTCTAAAGAAAAAGAAGATGTGCTTTCCAAAAGCATGATGGAATAATATAATTCTATTGTATTAAGAGATGAAATGGTATCCTATAAATATTGTATGCAACCTGTAGCTCAGATTGTTGAAGAAATTGATGATGGTGAAAGTTTGATGTTGTGTTCAGAAAAACACAAAGAGAGTGTTAGCACTGGAATTGAGCCAAACGTTGCGGAAGGCCCGCTCCCAGGTAATAGCAGAACCACTTTCAAAGAGAGAACTAGCCTTCTTCTCTTTCGAGAGCGATCTCTCACCAAATATTAAGAATGCCAGATATGTACAAGTGAACTATAAATTGTTTGTAAAAGGGTTGAAACAAGACATAGAACCATTAGGCAATGGAGTCAAGAAGTGTAACTGAAATGAACAGAACTTATGTAGACTATTTCAAAACAGAGGCAAGATATCCATTCAATCATAGTCAAATTATAATTGTCTGGTGGGAAAGAGGAACATGAACAAACCATCAACACAGAGTATTGGAAAATGAATTATGTATTAACTTTAGAAGAAATCTTTGGTGAATATCTGAAATAATAGACGAAGCACAGCATGTATGAATTCCAAGTTATTATACTCTTATTTCAGACACGAAAGAAAACATAATGGAAGAGATAAACTGGAAAAACATTCACATGAGAAAAGAAGCGACGGACGGACTTCCTAGGCTGACATCCGGGAATCAAAATTTGTTACAGCTGAAAAAAAACTTCTAACAAACTCGTAGGTGACACATCGGCCAGTATTTACATAAAAAACTGGAAAGTGAAATATGGATTGCAAGAGAAAATATGCACGAAATCTTTTTATGTTTCCATTTGGTGGGTGACAGCTGTACAGAGTTCTGGGAGAGGTGACCATCAAAAACTTTCCCGCGTACTATCATTGCCACTTCTATAGATGCGTTTTGAATTTGGCTGACCCGTATTGTTGAATGGCTCTCCATAAGTCAAGACCAGGTAGAGTTGCCATGGCCATGTCAAATGCTTATGCTTTGAGCTCCATCTTTTCCGGGTATGAAGTTTCAGGGACTTCGGCATAGGTGGCTTTAAAGTCACACAACAATTCAAATTCACTAGACAACTTATCAAAAATGATCTTTCCTAACAATGATTGTTGCATGTCTCCAAACTTGTTGTTGTCTAATCGTCATTGAACCATACATTCCTGATATTGTTTTTGGGACAATAGAGGATCCTTCTCCTCCCAGAAGAAAGGGATCCCTCGGTCTACTAGCGGCTTGAATAAACTGATAACCTCCTTGACTTTGTGTTCGATAACATCTATCTTGGCTCGTATAGTCTCCAACATTCTGTGTTTAGCAATTACCTTTCTAGCTCCGGAGACAACAACAAACCTATTTTGGATGCCATACCAATCAGCAAAATTGTTTGACAAGGACCTTAGGAAAGCAATGGCATTTTTCGTTGTTTCCATAGGTCTTTTCTGCATTTCCCCTAATACTGTTAGGATCTTTTTCTTGGCCTCTGTCATGGTGTTTTCCTGGTCTTCAATGAAATCTAGATAAGGTTGAAACTTATCAGCCTCTATAATGATCTGATCCCAGATTAAATGTCTAGCGCCTTGAAAGGAAAGTTTACCAACCACCTGTTGGCTTAACTTAGCATTTTGTTGGATTAGTCCTTGGCATTTTTCTTCCATCTTCTTCTTTCCTTGTTTCTCCTTTCCTTTTTCCTTTTCTAATTCCTCAATCTGTTGTTTTGATTTAACAAGCTCTATATCTTTCAGGCCTATCTGGGACATTGCTCTAGACAGAAAACCAGTTTCTATCTCTCCAGCTACACTTACGGGATGAATTGCACTTTCAAGATTCCCACTTTGAAGCTCCCTTTCCTTTGTGGCCAATCTGGCTTTTAATTCCACTTCATTTTTCTTCAGAAGCTGGGTGTCTTCTTCCCACTTCCTTTCCTTTTCTTCGAGCTTTAGCAGCTTGGATTTGCAGTTTCTAAGCTTAGCGTTTAATGTTTCTTTCTCACTTTAAAAGTCAGCTAATTCTTCTATCTGGGCGAGCTGGGTAGCAGGTATTTTCGGATCTCCTTTTCTTTATCATTGAGCAACTTCTGGGCCAAGACTCCTTTATGTGCTGGTCCCTCTATTTTCATTGCTTCATTTTGCAAATTGTTGATTTGGGTCTTGAGTGCTTTGTTCTCTACTCTTACCTTCCTCAAAAAATTTAGAGTCTTTGTTTTGCTCTCCTCTAGCTTGGACATCTGTATGGTGGCCTTAAGCAATCTAGAATTCAAGATGTCTCCGGTTTCTTTGTTGATATGTATTATATCAGTAGTGGGAACCTTTGAGAGGTTCGCACTAACCTCTGACACCTTATCTCCCATCGCCAAGGCTAAACTAAGGGTGTCAATGGCATGATCCCTTACTTTATTCAACACCATATTTGGGAAAGGCAACTGCATTGCTTCGTTGTAAACCTCTGCTATCTCTTTAAAATTTTCATCAGCCCTTTCCTGGTAAGATCCTATCCAGTCTTCTTTAGATGCATGCCTGTCTGGAGTCTTCCCATCAAATACGTATTCTTGGATTTGTATTTTGGTTGCCTCGGGCTCTTCTAGCTTCTGTTTTTTCTCCATACTATTTTTCTTCATTTTCCCCTTTGTGTTTCCCTTTTTAACCTACACTAATTGTTTCCCTCGTTCTATCTTCTACCTTTTGGGCATGTTGGCCATGTCCACTTCTTCAGTATCCATAGGCTCTGAACCCCCTCTTTTCACCGAACTCGCTGAATAGTTGACCAATGACAAGATATCCCTGGCTATTGGAACTATTTTAGCCAATTCTCTTTGGGGAGAAGCTCTTCCTGGAAAGTATGAACCCGTGTCTTGTTCTATGCTAGTATCCATTGGGGTAGGATTAGGGAAATCATCCCAGTTTGCTGCTTCCCTGAGTCCGACTATCTCAATGTGTTCAAAAGGATTGCATTTGTGAGCCTTCCTTCTTTTGGAAATTATTTGATGAGGGTCGTAGTTTACTACTTGTCCTAGAGAAAACCCCATGCCTATGAGAAATTTGGTAACCAGTGGTAAAGTAGCTCTGCTCCTGACTATGTATGGTCCCACTTCCCAAGGGAAAACCAAATTTGATCTCTTTTTATTGCTCAAGAAGTTCTCTTCCTCAACAATGAGTCTTTTCTAGATCAATTCCAGGGAGAAAACCCTGGTGGTTAGAAAGGCTGGTAGAATGTAGGGTTGATGCATAAATCCATACAATCTTATGGTCATTCTAAATTCTGTCAGGAACCAGTCCCCTATCTTCTTGCTATTTGACAGTTGCAGCATTTGTCTCATCTCGGGCAACACCCTAGGTAACCTTTCCTAAAAGAAAAGGTCATATATTTCGGCCATCAATTGGTTCATGAACTTACAATAGTCCGTGGCCATATCAGCAGTGATTTCCAATTCAGGCACTTATAGGTCTTCTTCATTATAAGCAATAAGCATTTTCAGTAAAAAGGACTGGAATCTAAACACTTTCGTGCCGTGGAAATTTGCCAACTGATAACGGATGTTATCGGCTAGGAATTCATCAAACTTAAGGCAGCAAGACTAATAAGATTGAATGGGCAATTCAGGTTCGGCCGGACAAGTGCTCAAGATGAACAACAAACTCAACAATGACTCTGGGACATAGGCATCGGTATCTAGACCTAGAAATTGACTGGCGAGGGATATACACCACTGAGTTTCTTCATTGAATTGGTTAAGGTCTATAAGGTATGACAGGTCAATGGGTTCGCCATTGGGTTTAGAACAAGCCTTCAGGAACGTTTCTTTACTTTCATGTATAGACTCTCTGAAACAACATATAATATTTTCTTCCTGATATTTTTGGGATATATGGACAAATTCATCTAGGATATGCAGGGTTTTGTGGACGACAGAAGCCTAGACTGAACAAAGGATTTTAGACTTTGATTTATTCATAATGACACCTTCAACAACAGAGAAATTGTATGCACACATTCAACAAACTCATGAAAATGGGGGGTTTGGCCAATGGAAAAGAAATGGAAGAAGGATTTAAAAACACCGCTGGTATCCCTACCTCGGTCCTTAAGGATTTGCAATTTACCTCTGGCAATTTCAATGGCTTCTCTCTCCAGGATGGTATCGAAAATATCGGCATTCTCATCTACCAGACATTCTTCTGCCCTCCAACATGTGACCTCAGGTTCTACATTATCTCTCACCCCTACCACTTCTACTACTCCTATCACATCCATTTTCAAATAGCACTGAGGGGGTGTCAGGGGCCTACCTTTTTCTGTAGAACAGTCTCCTGGTTGGTCCATGTTGGTGCTCTGTATGTGGTTGGATATTCACTGGCTTCGAGGTTTTAGAAAAGACAAACCTTTCCAACTTCACGTGGACCCATTTATAGCTTATCACACAACATAACTTTCGTGCCCTTCCCAGGCAGCTCGTACCATGGATATTACTCCTTGCAATCTGAACCGTTGGTATGTGAGGTTCTTTATGCTACATCCTTCATCACCTCATGCATGTGCAGCTCAACCATCGATCAAGATCACTTTTCTTCACAACCGTTGATCTGATTGGACCCTACCACTCTTCGCAATGTGAGATTCTGGTCCCCTCCATGCTAGTTTAGATTGTGAAATGAACTACGATCGCTGATTTCCCTCCGCTCTTATAGTGACTGTTGATCTAAGTGACCCGTACTACTTTTCACAATCCAAAATCACTGTTGCATCCTTGCTAATCTGGGATGTGAAATCACTTACAACCGTGGATCTTCTAGGATCCCAATCTCGGTCGTTAGATGCCTCCACCCTTTAACCCATTTCACAATCGGGAAAAGTGGCTTTGGCCGGGCATGTTCGCCATGCAAAATGTTTTGATGCCATTGATCTACCATATGATCAATCTCAGCCTTTGATTATGACTCCCGTTTAATGCCTTCAGCGCATCCGACATTCTCTTCTTTACCTTGCATCCCCGACCCATAGATGGTCTTGCTGCTTTCGATATTCACCACTCCAGAGAGGGGCTGTCAATTTATGTTGTCCTTTCCTCCATTTCCACCATGGCTTATTCCAGTTGCTGAATGCTATCTCGTATATGCCATCAACCCTTGCTGCAAACACTAGGATGCCTTCCCAACACCTCTTGACAAGGCCAACATTCCCATGTATTTCTTATATTAACCAAGAAACTTAATAGAGTGTTAACAGGGAGGATGCCAAAGAAAATATCAACAGAGACTTCAGAGCCTCATGTTTTTGAAACTGATTTTTGGTGTTTGTTTACAGGTACTAGAGAAAGTGAATGTAGACAGAGGAATAAACCTGTCATCACAAAGGAAGATACCATATTGTCTCAAAAGGGTGATTAGTACCTAGAGGAACTTGTTGTTGCAGAGTTGGTTAATGAAGACAAAGATAAATTTTCTAACTTCAGAAAGTATGATGAAGAGTTAGAAATGTTAGAAGATTGGTTGATCAAACCAAGAATTGACAAAAATGACTCCTCAATGCTTGATTGTAGCATTGGAAAAGAGTAGATAGAAGGTCAAAACACTGAATTTTATTGTAATGATATGATTTTGTTGCAGCAGTCAAGTACAATTTACTGCGAAGGAATGGTTGAATCAACTGATTCAAAGGAACACCAGGAGTTTCAGAACAAGAGGATGCAAGCATACTAGCGAAAGGATAGATTGGACATGGAGATTGAAGAATTAAGGATGTTGATGGTGAAGGTGTCTCAGAGAAGGCATGAAGAAATAATTTATATTTACATCAGTAAAGAAAAGAAACAAAAAACAATAGAAGGAAGATGACAGAAGAATATTGTAGAAGCAAAGCTAGTGGAGCATTGCAACAGAAAATATGGAAACAATGAGAACTAAAGATGACAAAAAAAACAACATGATGATATGAATTCCCATATGCAGAACAAAGTTTGGGATCCTGGTATATTGAATACTAAATATTATGACTAGGAGGTCATAGTTATTTCATCTTGGGGAGTTTGATGCGGGAGCATCCTTCTCTCCATCCAAATCCAAGTTCGATGTTTGTATCAGACCTAGAAGGGTCTTTATTTTCTGAATTAATAGTTCTTGAACTATTATATTGTAAATAAACCTATGTTTAAATGTGATTCTAAATGGGTGGTGAGTCATTTAGGTGATTCAATAGGTGAATGAATGAATGATAGAGTCAAAGTGTGAGTCATGTAACAAATCCCTCATCTAATGGTAGTGAGTCATAGGATAGGCTTAAAAGTTTTCCTTAATTAGAATTAGTTAGCAGATTGTTGAGTGTATTGACGATCAGAACCCAAATTGGTTCATGACTATTGTTGTATATATTCTATAATCCTTTGAGGAAATAGGACATAGCCAAACAATGTAGATCTAGCTAAAACGTAACCAAACAATGTAAATTTGGCTAGAGGTGGACAAACAGTGAGAAATCAGGCCAAGGGAATTGATTAGAGTTGTATCAGGTCTATAAAGATCAAAAAGTAGATTCTGGATCAATGTGAATGTAAAAATTCCTTATATTGAGTAAAGGAAAGCCTATTTCGACATATCTTTGTGTAAACACAGTTCTGTCTGAATGTATGAAGACATTAATTGAATGATTGATGATATGTATTAATGGTTAATAGATATATGTGTACTATACTTTGTAAATTAGGGATTTTTAGGTTACAGAAGACATCTAAGCAATCCATGTGTATGGTTTCTTATGAAAATCTTGGATCGATTCCTGGATGAATAAATTTGCAGAGTTGCGTGGAGAATGAAGCTATGGACAAATCCAACGAAGAAGATCAAGTCCGAAAGAAGGTAGATCGACTTGACTGATCCATCTTCTAATCAATCAATGCAAGATTGCAGAGACTACATTCAATTCATTTGACAGATATTGGGCGATCCAGATTAAAGGAGTAAATATGGATCGACGGTGGGAAAAGATTCAGGAAGTGAACCTGCACAAGAGATAAATGATCTGCAAAGGAAAAGCGAAGATCCCCAATGTTAAGGTGAGATCCACATCTGATCCCAGATCAAAAGTCATGAAGGAGCCTACAATAAATCGATGACTCTCAAAATTTGCGGAAATAGATATGCATAAGAAAATTGTGGAAGCCCATTTCGGGAAAAGTTGAAGGATAGTCCACAATTTATAATCCGCAACCTGACTGCGGAAAGAGACTCACAAGAGACTTATGGAAGGAAAATTATGGAAGCCTTATTTTGGGAAAAGTGGAAAGGTGGATACGCAATCTGCAATCCATAATCTGATTGTGGAAAGGAGCGTTGTGGTTGCATGATTGCGGAAGTCAGTTTTGGAAAGCTGGAAATTGCATACCCGCAACCTGCAATCCGCAATTGTGGAAAGGATCTTGCAGAAAGGTTGTTGCGGAAATGGAATTGTGAAAAGATTGAGTTTTGGAAATACTGATGTTGTGGAAGCAAGTTTGCAGAACATGAGTTGCAGACCGATTTGGTTTAGGCTGTTTTAGACACACAGAAGAAATATTTGGTTGAGAAGCCAAATTTAAAATTTGCTAAATGTAGAGAAATCTAAATCCTAGGGAATCCAAGGCCCGCAGTTGTACAATTTAGGATTCAAGGGGGGTGTTAGGATTTATTATCCTCCATTTTCCAAACTATCTATTAGATTATATTAGCCGAACTTAGGATTCATTTAATTATTATTGGTTCCACTAGCACCATTGGGCCCGCTTGGCCTAATGGGGCCACATGTACCAGTCACTAGAGTGTGGGGAACACCAATAGAGGCTAACTAAGACTGAAAACACTTGCATGCATCATTTTAGGCACCTCCTAGGCCAATCCATACAATTTAGGATCCACTGGCAGTGCCGACACCAACCTCCTTCAGTTGTTTCCAGTTGGTAACTAGTTAAGCTTAGTTATGATTGAGTTACATTCAGTTAGTTATCCTCCAATTCAGTTAGCGTCAGTTATGCATTGGTGCATGTGGGAAGGAGCCATTTCTCACCTACTTCTCACCTACCACTACAGTTAGACTAGTTTGATTTATTGTAACTGATTGAGAGACTGGATTAGACATCTGGAGTTAGCCAGTTGAACTTCGATAGTGATTTAGACATATTTAGTTAGCCATGCAGTCAGATACAGTCATGGATTCAAATTCATCCCTAATAATTTGAATTCGTCATTATGTAACACCATTGTAACACCAGATACTGTAATGAAGTTTATACTATAATTATCTAATCGATACTTGTCTGTTTCCTATGAGATTTGTTTTGTTCAATGTGTATTATTCATTCATTTTCACTACATAATAATTAAGAATATGATTACACTCATTGCATGAGGATCTAATGGCACAATAATTCTAATATGGTATCAGAGCCTCCTCAGGAAATATTCAAGTCTGTCTACTCTCCATTGTACACCAGAAGCAATTGGGTTTCCACAGAAGTCCTGCAAATATTTCCTTGCTTCCTTTGAATTTATTCAGAATGGTGGTGCGGGCATGACAGACCCTGAGAAAGTGTACATGTCGAGAGGGAAGGATTGATTCTAACATAGTGAGAATTATTTTTTGTTTTGCAGTGATATTTTGTAGGTTCAACTTCATATGGATTGAATATTATCAGTTCCTCTTCTTACTCCATCCACAAGATATTCAGAATGGAAATTGAATATGATTGCATCTCTAAAGAGACAAGGTATCTATGAGGTATCTATTGGACTTGGTAAAGAATATTATGAATATGAGAATGAATAGATAAATGAGGGTGATATATATTTTGCAAAAATATGTATGGCCTTTCCTCCAATATTGCACTACCTTATTGATTCTGTTGAATACCCAAAGGATCTCTAGATAGAATTGGATAGAACATTTGGAAAGCACAATGAGGATCATTATAGAAATTTTGAGAGCACACCCAGAACCACAAGAGTTATTGATTCAAAATTCTCAGCCTCTACCCTTTCTGATGACTTTTTTCAAGATGAAGAAGAAACATAATATTCCACATAGGCAATTTGAATTGAAGAAAGTCTCATTGGAGTGACTCCTTCTCCTGTTGCTACTGAAGTTTATGAGATCTATGATATATCATCTTCTCATATGGATGATATAGAAGAAGACATTCAAATCTCTATTATTGAAGACAAAATATCCTTCCATTCTATGCAAAAAGTTTCCAGTGATTCTTCTATTTTAAATTATGTACATAGTTTACCAGTGAGTGTTCCAGAAAAAGAAGAGGAATTTAATTTCTCTATCTCTAATTATTTTTCTAGTGTGAAAATAAGTAATTCTTTGGATATTTTGGAAATAATATCATATTTTAGGAGCGATCCATTCACTCTCATTGATCTAGATCTTCCAGCAAATTCCTACATGATTACATGCACCAATACTCATAATTTTGAGAAGGAGAAGATTGTGCATCTACCATTTCGGTGGAGCACACTATTGGATATGATATGAAAGTATTTGTATCTGATATGATATTTTTTAGATATGCTATTATATTATTTGGTTCAATTTTTAAGTTTCAATAGCTTCCAGTGATGCATGTAGCTGTTCTCATTAGTTTTTGTGTGAAGAATCAAGTGAAAAAAGTCTCTTTCAAAATTGATGTCGGTGATTTAATGTCAGTTTTATCTCATGAGTTTGCTGATATTATATTTTATGAATATTTGGATATTTTTGAAATAATATCGTATTGTAGGAGTGATTCATTCACTATCATTGATCTAGAGCTTCCAACAAATTCCTACACGATTGCATGCACCAATATTCATAATTTTGTTGAAAAAGGAGAAGACTTTGCATCTACCATTTCAGTGGGGAACTTGGAACCATTGTTCCACATTGTTGGATATCATATGAAATTATTTGGATCTGACATGATATTATTTGGTTCAGGTTTTAAGTTTGGTTCAGGTTTTAAGTTTCAATATCTTTCAGTAATGCTTGTAGCTGCTCTCATTGATTTTGGTGTGAAAAAAAAGTACCGCAAGTCTCCTTCAAAATTGTTGTTGGGGATTTTATATCATTCCACAATCTTGGATATGATATGAAATTATTTGGATATGATTTGATATTATTTGGATATGATATGATATTATTTGGTTCAATTTTTAAGTTCCAAGAGCCTTCAGTCATGCTTGTAGCTAGTCTCATCAATGTTGGTGTGACAAATGAAGTACCGCAAGTCTACTTCAAACTTGTTGTTGGGGATTTGATGCTAGTTTCCTCTTATGATTTTGCTGATATTTTATTTTGTGAATCATTGGTTAATTCTGAAGATATATCATATTATGTATCTCAAGCATTTTCTCTCCACAGTCCCATGGGTTCTCTACATATCTATTTGATCACATGCTCATCTCCTCATGAAACTAGTAAAGATGGAGACATTTTGCATTCGTCTGGATGCTTGCTCCTAACAATTGGGGCTGATTACACCTCACGGGGTTTGATGTTCAAGGATGAAATATATCAGTTTCTTGGGTGTTCCTCACATGGTTCGAATTCTCAAGCAATTTTTCTCTCTTATCAGTTGATTTTAGTTGCTCTACATGGGTCTAGTTTTCATCTAGCAGTTGTCTATATTTCTGATTCAATTGAGCATATTCTTCTTATTCCAAAGGGGAAAATTCCTCCAGACACAACCAATAGTTTACACAGGTTCACTTGCACAACTTCATGATGATGCTGCACAGAAGAACCATACTATTGCATAGAGCTGCAAATTTGTAGCATAGTTTCTGCAAGTTATTTTCTAAGGAGGAAACTTCTTTTCTTCTAAAAATAGCTTGTATTTTACTGTTCCTTCTTATTTTGAAGGGGGGCGGGTTCCCATGAGGGTTTCCCCTATTTCCTCGGTTTATTAAGAAACATTTCTTATGTTTTAGAATGTATATGGGTGAATTTTGGCCTTGTTGCAAGGGCCCCCAGTTGTCCAAGTTAGGATTCAGGGGGGGTGTTAGGATTTATAATCCCTCCTTGTCCAAACTATCTATTAGATTATATTATCCTAACTTATGAGTCATTTAATTATTATTGGGTCCACTAGTACCATTGGGTCCACTTGGCCTAATGGGGCCACATGTACCAATCACTAGAGTGCGGGGAACACCGATAGAGGATAACCGAGTTTGGAAGCACTTGCATGCATTAGTTTAGGCGCCTCCTAGGCCAATCCCTGCAATTTAGGAGCCACTGGGAGTGTCTTCACTAAACTCCTTAAGTTGTTGGTAGTTGGTAACTAGTTAAGCTTAGTTATGCTTCAGTTACATTCCGCTAGTTATCCTCCAGTTCATTTAACACCAGTTATGCATGGCTGCATGTGGGAAGGTGCCAGTTCTCACCTACTTCTCACCTACAACTGCAGTTAGACTTGTTTGATTGATTGTAACTAATTGAGAGACTAGATTAGACATCTAGAGTTAGCCAGTTGAACTCTGATAGTGATTTAGACATCTTTAGTTAGCCATGCAGTCAGATACAGTCATGGATTCAAATTCATCCCTAATGATTTGAATTCATCCTTATGTAACACCATTGTAACACCGTATACTGTAATGAACTTTATATTGTAATTATCTTAGCAATACTTTTCTATTTCCTGTGAGATTTGTTTTGTTCAGTGTGTATTATTCATTCCTTTTCACTAAATAATAATTAAAAATCTGATTGCACTCATTTCCTGAAGATCTAATGGCACAATAATTCTAATACATCATCTAGATTCGACAAAACCATATACTCATTGAAGCAAGCATGTGCACACGTTATTACCTCTCATCTTACCTAATGACCTTGTTGTGTTATAGGACACCAAAATTCCTGCACAAAATATAAGTTATTATTCACACAAATCAAATCAAAACAAATAAGACCTAGTTTGTTGACACGTCCCCAACAATGACGCCAAAATGGTGGGAAAAATAATTGCTTAATTTTACCTTACACAAATTATCGACCAGGGATATTTGCAAGCTTGTGAGGTGTCTCACAAAATATATGCAGAATTAAGTCAACTTATTATCCTATCAAACTATCATAAACAAATATTTAAATATATTGAATGATTTCACTGTGCGTATACTTAACAATCACCTTGCAGGTTAATGAATTAGGATTTGTTGAATATTCTCACAATGTTCAAATCATACAATCTGTTCTTACTATTAAAACCACACATTAAATAAACTACAGTCCCTTGGAACAATAATCATCATACAATATGAATTCATCTAGTACACCCCAATACCAAAACTCAATTAAATCAAATTATTCCACCAATTCCTGAGATTATCAAGATATTTGGGAGAAAATAATTATTTGATCATTGTCAACAGAAGACTTGGCTAACCATTCCTGTCATGTAATGAAATAAACAAGATAAGGATCCTCTTATAATCTAATAGGGCATGTAAATAATTTAAACATTCACAATTAACCTATAGGCTTTCATTAAATTTTCTCCATTGGTTCTTTAAACATTTTCAATACGAATCAAGAAGTAAACTGGAGTGGAATTATAACCAAACTAAATTAATTTTTATGAGATGAATCTACAACAAAAATAAAATATGTGATAAACAACTTACTTGAAATCCTGGAACAAAATGCAAATCACCATTCGATGCTAGAGTGAATCTTAACAACTTGAGCTAAACAAAATTACACACACACATGATCTAAGAGGATCTCCCATTTGATCAATTTTCATATTCTTCAATTTCTTAAGGGAAGGTTACAATTGCATAGAGCTTGCCAAGAGATTTTCGACAATACCAATTTTGTCAAATTTAAACTTCAGATGTAAAAGTTATGTCACTTTGAAGTTTTTGGCATGGAGTAGTAAGAAGTAGAAAGTCGACGTGCTTATTGCTGGTTGATTGACAGTGCCAACTATCAACCTATGACATCAATAGTCGAGATTTTAGAGTGTATTTTATTTCTGATTGGATTGACAATGTTGACTTCCATTCTCTGATGTCAGGGTCAAAACAGTAAAAAAGTTGACATTAGAAAGCTAGCTTCAAAAAGTTGGCATTGAATAGTTGGGGTCGCAATGGCATATTGTAGCTCGACAGTACAGATGTTTTGTGACACTTAGATCAATGGTTCCAATTTAATCTGGATATTTCAATTGTGGATTTGATTTTCTAGATTTGTAGAGATTTTTGGACAAGGATATTAGGATTTGATCCTCATTTCATGCCATTTTACTCCTGATTTGAGCATGGATTTTTATCCTTTAGGACATATTGGGCATTGAGACTGATTTTGTTCCAATTTGGGCACTTTATCCATGGAGATCTATCAGTTAATTCCTTATATTTAAAAGTTGTGAACAAGGTTTTTCAGGACAACAGGATAAAGGAGAGGATGAGTAGAATTAGTAGATAAAACATATATACATAGAGAGCATTGGTCATACTTTCATGCAAATTGTGGACGACTTGTGGTTCCCATGCTTGAGAATGTTGGATTGCACATGAATGCTTGAGGTATCACATTGGGTAAATTGTTGTTCTTAAGCACGGTATTGTCTCTAAAAATTCTCAATTTCATTGCAACCTTTTCAGTTGAAGAAATAATCAATCGGTCGCACTGAAAGTGGAATCGGAGACGCAGGCATTTTTACGAACTCCGTTATCAATTTTTTGTCTTCAATTTTGTGGTTGTAATTCTTTGTTGAAGTGTTCTCCTTAAGACTGTTATGTCCTGTTAATTCAACATTTGTCACAATTCACATTTTATTTTCTTGATTGGTTAACTATAAAGATCCTAATGTTTCTGGATAAAGTGGTATTAGAGCTTGTGCTAACCAAATAACTATGAGTATGTGAATGCTAACTAGGGAAAAGCTTCACAATGGTAAATGAGAACTTGAGGCATTTATTCCAGAAATTAGACATGTGCATCAGAGAAGGAAAATGATAGAATATTATGGAACAGAGGATGAGAAGGATTTTTATAAATCTTTCTACCAGATGGAGGACAGGGTAGAGAAACTATTTTCAGATTATCAAAGAATATTGGAGAAGAAGATAAGGAAGAAGATAAAAGTAGTAGGGAGTACCTTAGAAAAAAAAGGGTAATGGAGGATATCCTCCACATACTCCCCCTTATCAATAATCATCATCATCATCTTATTCTTCTAATAAATATTATGCATGTACTTCATGAAATGAACATAAAAAGAACTCAGAGAACATTGATCTGAACACCCCTTTGTCGAAGATTGACATCAAGTATAATTTATCTATGTTTAATGGAGAACATTATGATAAATAATTGGATGGATAGGTTAGGAAAATAGATGATTATTACATAATCCATAAGTTGTTAGGAGATGAAGCCAAAATTTAGTTGGACTCATTATGACTTGGAGGCACTACTCTTGTATAGTGGGAGAGAAAACCTTAGGAGGACTTGCTTACTAAAGGTAAGATGAATTCCTCATGGTATGAGTTTGTTTCGGCATTGAAAAAATAGTTTTATCCACTTGGGTATATGCAATAGGATATGATTAATTGGAAAATATTGAGACAGGAAAAAGGACAGAGTGTTCAAGATTACACTCAAAAGTTTAGTAAAAGGGCTTTAGTGTTGATATTCCTCTCTATGACCTAGAAACCCTTCTTAAATATATAGGTTCTTTGCATGGATAATCAAGGCATACTATTTTGATGTTTATTCCTAAAAATCTAGATGATGTATGAATACAAGCCACTCGTATTGAATCTAAGGAGAAGAGTTATGCTGATAACTATTCTAAGCATCCTTTGAAGCCAAAGGAAAGAAAGATCAGCACATAATCACTATTAAGAAGGAAGGTGAGAATACCACATGTTCCCATTGCAAGAAGGAATGTGATGTTTCACAATGTTGGAAATTACATCCAGAATTAAGACCAAAGAAGTATGGAGGGTACAAGGATAGAGGAAAAACAAAGAATGTTGGTGTAGTGCTGCAAGACATTGGATCAAAATCTGGTGACGAGTCTAAGGTTTCAAGCATTGCAATACAAGGTAAGGATGAAGGTATATATCTTTCTCATAATTCAAACACAAGTGAAAATGCACAGTATTCTTCTAGTCAGGATGAAAAGAAAAGAGGTGAACTCTTTCATGTTAGAGTCATTAGAAAACATATAAAAATTGATACATTATTTTATAGTGGGCCGCAAGTCAATTTAGTTTCTAAAGAGGTGGTAAATAAACTTGGTTTAGCTACTATATCTCATGAAAATACATATCCACTAGGATCAGTTACTAATGATTCACAATTGCAAGTAACCAAAAAGTGCATTTTAAAGTTTGTAATTTCTGATAAGTTTAAGGATGAGATAGAGATTGATGTAGTACCACTGGATATATGTGGCATTGTACTTGGTAGCACTTATTTGTATGATTGTAAGGCTATATTATACATGGATAACAATCAATATAATATTTTTAAGGATGGTATTGACTATGATATACATGCACATAGAATGAAAACAATCCTGCCACTAGTCTCTATAGGTAAAATGAAAAGGTTAGTGAATTCTAGCAATAATTTTGTGTTAATGATGATTGAGGTCAAAGAGAATCATGGTGATGCATATAAAGCCTTTGTGGGGAGTGATCCAAAGAATAAACATGAAATTTTTAAAATAATTTATGAATACGATGAAGTATTTTAGGAACCAACAAGATTACCACCCAAAAAAGCGATTCAACATGAAATCCAGTTGTAGCAATATGTGCCACTTCTAAACATTGGAATGTACCAAATGTATGTGATGCAAAGTTAGGGGTTCAAGAAGCATATTCAGAACTTGGTTGGAAGAGGAATTATTAGACCTATCACTTCACCATGTGGTTCACCAATTGTGTTGGTGACAAAGAAGGATAAATCTTGGAGAATGTGCATCGACTACTAGGATTTGAATAAGATTGCGGTAAAGAAAATGTATCCACTTCCACGTGTTAATGATATGCTTGATAAATTAAAACATGTAGTTTATTTTTATAAGTTATAATTATGTAGCGGTTACTGCTAGGTTATAATTTTTGAAGATGATATATGGAAGACTTCTTTCAAGACAAAAAAAAGTTGTACGAGTGGTTGGTTATGCCTTTTGGGTTGTGTAATTCCCCAACTAATTTTATGAGATTGATGAATGATGTCTTCCATCCCTTAATTGATGATTCTGTCATTGTCTACTTAGATGATATTCTTGTTTTTTGTCGCACTTGGGAAGAGCATGTTGCTCATGTGAAACAAGTGCTTGATGTATTAAGGAGGAAAACATTATATGTAAATATGGAAAAGCATGAATTTACTAAAACATCTTTAGTGTACCTAGGCCATGTCATTGGTGGAGAGAAACTCTGAATATACCCTCCCAAAGTTGAAGTTATTGTAAATTGGACAAGGAAAAAAACAATTGTAGAGGTTAGGAGCTTTCTTAGTGTAGTCAAATATTGGAGAAAGTTCATAATCATTTTTTCCTCCATTTTCATACCATTACATTATTTGATGAGTGTGAAGATATATTTCCAGTGGGGAGGAAAGAATCAAATATCCTTCGACTCTTTGAAGGAAAAGATCAACACAACACCATTTATGGCGCTTCCAGGCTTACAACAACCATTCGAAATTGATACGGATGCTAATGGTTTTTCCATGGGAGTTGTTCTTATGCAGGGACGAGGTTGGTTTGTTACCATTTTGAGAATTTTTCATCTATGGTAAGTAACTATCCTACCTATGATAAATAATTGTATGCATTGGTATAGAGTGTTCAAAAATGGAAACACTATCTAATGGGAAAATAAACAATTATACACACTAATCATTAGCCATTACAATATTTTCAATCACAAACTAAGTTACAACAAAGTAGACATTTTAAATGGATGGGGTTTCTTCAACAATTCCATTTGATTACTAAATATAATAAGGGTACTTAAAATAAAATCATAAATCTATTGTCAAGGCATCCAATAACAACCATTAACATATCTATAATTTTACAAACAAGTCCTTTGGCTCGTGACAACTATATTGAACAATATGCTCAGGATGAAGATTTTAAAGATGAATATGAATATTTAATGCAGGTAACTAAAACTGAAGAATTGAATTATCATGTTCATGATAAATTATTATATCCTCTTGGAAAATTTGTATTCCAGAGAGTGAAATAGTGCATATAATTAGAGAATCTCATACTTATCTTATATCTGGTCATTTTTGGGTAGGCAAGACAGTAGCTCATCTTCATAGGTATTGTTATTGGCCTCATATGAATGAGATTGTTTTCAAATATGTAAAGGGATACTATATTATGTGTCCTACAATTCAGACCATTAATATGAAATTGGGTTTGTACACACCACTCCATGTACCTTCTTGTCCTTGGGAAAGCGTGTCTATGGTCTTTATGGGAGGATTAACTATGTATAGAAAAGGTCATGATTACTTGTATGTGGTTGTGGATAGATTTAGTAAGATGTGAATTTTAATGCCTTGTAAGAAGCATGTCACAACATAAATGACTACTCAATTGTTCTTTCAGTTTGTATGGGTTCATTTTGGGTTTCCAATTTTCGTTACATTTGATTGAGATTCATGTTTTCTTGGGAAATTTTTATCAACTTTGTGGGAACTTATGGAAACCAAGTTGAATAAAAACACTACTTTCCATCCATAAAGAAATGGTCACACCAAATTAATCAACTGCATAGTGGTACATCTACTTCACGTTTATTGTTCCAAGCATCCTAATATTTGGAATGAACAACTACACTATATTCAACATGCCTACAACCATGCCATACACTCTTTGACACAAATATAACCATTTGAGACATGTTTTGGTTATTTACCAAAGTATCCTTTATAATTTGTATATGGGAAAGATCCTGTGGAAAATGGGCAGGTTGAGCAAACAAGGACTTGAAGTTCATCCAACGGATGTAGTTGATACACTAGACAGTTTAGGAGCAATTGGAAAAAAGCCAAGTCAAATAAAAGTCCAATAATGACAAGCATCACATGGATTCTCATTTCCAGGTTGGTGACCAAGTACAGATTCATATCAACAAAGATCGACTTACATACGAAGGTAAAAAACTTAAGCCATTGAGGTATGGACCCTTCACAATTTTAGAAAAGGTTGGTAATAATGATTTTCACATATATTTTCCTCCATACATGAATATTTATTCCATAGTGAATGTGAACAATTTGAAATTGTATGAGCCTCCGATGATCATCGATTAAGAAGAGAATTTCCATGTTCCATTTGTTGACGACTTTTCACTTGCATACCTTCATGAGCTGCAGAAAGACATCATTCTTGATAGAAGACTATGAACTTCATGAAGAGCAAATGTGGAATACATTCATGTGGGTCATAAAGGAATGTGTCCATGCAAGGTTCAATGGATTGGGACCAGAAGGGTGGGGAAGCTATACCCTCACTTAATTGCTTATTGATTCCAGTATTTTGGTGGTCCAAAATATTTTTAGTGGGGAGTTTTGATACAAGAGGATCTACCATTTGATTAATTTTAATCTGCTTCAATTTCTTAGGTGAAGGTTATAGTTGCATATATATCTTTGATAGATTTCCAAGGATACCAATTTTTTCAAATTTGTACTTCAGATGAAAAAGTTATGTCACTTTGAATTTTTTGGTAAGAAACAATTAGAAGTCAGAAGTCAACATGATTATTGTTGACTAAATGACAGTGTCGACTACCGACCTTCTACATCGGTAGTTGGGAGATGAGAGTCAGAGTGTATTAGATTGTCAATTGTATTGACAATGCCAACTTTTGACCTCTGAATTCGAGGATAGAATGATCAGAAAGTCGACATGGGAAAGTCGGGTTCAAAAAGTCAACATTGGAAAATTAACATCGAATAGCCAGGGACAGAATGATGGATTCCAGATCAATAATCCATATTTTTCGGACACATTCATATCAACGGTTCTAGTTTCAAATATGGATTTGATTTTCTGAATTTGCAAACATTTTTCGACAAGAATATTTGGATTTGATCCTCATTTCGTGCCATTTTACTCCTGATTTGGGCATGGATTCTTATCCTTCAGGACATCTTGGGATTTGAGTTTGATTTTGTTCTAAGTTGGGAACTTTATCCACAGATATCTACTGGTTAATTCCTTCTATTTAATAGTTGCAGACAAGGTTGGTTAGGACAAGAGGATAAAGGAGAGGATGAGTAGAACAAGAAGATTATACAAAGAGATAGAGAGAACATTGGTAAGACTTTCATTTAGACTGTGGACGATTTGTGGTTCCCATGATTGAGAACGTTTTGTTACACATGGACACATGAGGTATAACATTGGGTAATTTTTTGTTCTTAAGAATGGTCTTGTCTCTAAGAATTATCAATTTCATTATAACCTTTGCATTTGAATAAATAATTGAAAGTGGACTCAGAGATGGAGGCATTTTTTTGAACTCCGTTATCTATTTCCTAAATTAAATTTTGTGGTTGCAATACTCAATTGAAGCGTTCTCCTTAATATTGTTAAATCCTGTTAATTCAACATTTGGCATAGTTTACATTTTATTTTATTTATTGGTTAACTATAAAGATCCTATCATTTCCATATCAACACTGCAACTACAATTCTAATGCTACAAGTGTGACTCGGCACATGGGGCCTCTCGACTGAGCAAACTGCAACAAATAAGAGCTCAAGAAATAATCAGAGAAGTAGAGTATTTGCTAACCAATTGGAAAGGTACATTACAGTAAAATACTCTGAACTACTTGATACCCTATTTACAAAATAATGATTACTGAACTAACCCCCCTACATGACCGTTTCAGAATGTATATGAGTTCATGCATAATCAGTTACAATGATGATACAATTGTGGATCTCAATTTCCATGAGTAGACATGAATTAAACAAACAGAGATATCGTTAATAATAATATTCAATTTCATTCTTTGACAACATGAATTGTAGTTGAATCTTGATTGCATAAGAATCCATTATTATTCATGAACGTGGTGAATAGGAGCAATAAATATCTTGGCGTGAATAGAGTGCATATGAAGGAACAACGTCCAACTTCTACTCGGGATTTATATTCTTTCTGGACACATTTAAATGTCTTGTGCATCAATCTCTGTGATTCTGGTAATACATGTTGTTGAAACTATCCCTGCAAAATTATCAGAACACCCGGCTCTGGTAGCCTGTAACCCTGTATTCAAAAGGATAGATACTGCAATTCCATAGGAGTTAGGCCAATCACCTCATAAATGAAAATAGGAAACAAAGCACAACAAATCAAGTCTATTTAAGCATAGTTACCTTAAGTAAACGAGGTGATGATAAAACCATGTAATATAAAGGAAATATAAAGGTGAGGAGAAAAGGGATAGGAAAATGGAAGGCAATGAGTGCAGTAGACTAGCAATAAGACATGTAGAAACTAGTAAAAAATGAGGCCCACCAATGGTTAAATAGTATGTTTTGTAATGTTTTTTATATGAATAAAATATTATGTCCTTATACAAGGAATCCATTGCGTTGATATTGATGTACCACAATAGATTGACCATGAAATTATTTAGAATTCAATACCTAACAAAAGGTGGTGTTTCTGCATAGACTTTGTTGAATGTATGGAATTTTTATATGAATGTGTCTCAGATGATTATAAATGCATTCCAAATGGTTATTGTAAGAAAAAAAAAATGGTTTATTATGTTTTGTTAAATAATAACAACTCCTGACATAAGGAGTTTATTATATTAAGTACTCTTAGAAGTATAATACTCAATAGGATAATTGGATTAAATGCGCATGTACTAAGATCCATGGACGAGGTTAACCATTGATCATAACTAACGGAGTATATCATTGGGGTGAGCCTTCATACATAGCTCAATATATAGGTTACCCAAGTTTTAAAATAATTAAACTCAATCCCTACAGGTTATCAACATATATAGTCGAAATGTGGAAGTATTAACACCTAATGGTGCCAAGGTCTCAAAAAGGGAAGAGTGTCGCATGCCTCTCTCTCTATATTGATAGAAGCATAAACCTTTCGTCGTAGAAGAATGTACAATCTATAAGAACGTAATTAATTATACCTACAAGAAAAATACGTCATCCATGACAGGTGTTACATACTTAAGCATCATAATAGGATAAAACCATGAGAAAATACCATGGGTTACCCAAAACCATGGGTTAATAAACCATTAATACTAAATATACTATTTATCAAATCAAGGTTATCATGTATCACTTTCTAACCCAATGAATATTAAACATAATATATTGCAATCAAAATATCAAATGCAGTTGTGAAATTCTATCCATAACTTGTCTCACTTTGTTTTTTAATCATCCACTTCAATAATAGAATAAATTCAATGAGGAAATCATATAATACAACTATGTTCCATTAAATATTTATATTTTATTGGTGGTGTTTGTTCCCCTTAAATATTGGTGGTGTTTGTTTCTTTTAAATATAATAAAAGAATCTCCCATCTTAAATTTATCCTTAAAAATATATCAAATTGAATGAGGCAATAATATTATATCCTTCAATTATGTACATTATCTCTATTGGGTCCATGAATTGTCACCTTCGTGTTCACATATTTACCTTGTTCTAAGCTTCCTCGAGTAAATTTCTATTCTTTTTTACATCATCCTTGTTATCATGTAAAATGGCACTTCTCCATTCGAGTACTGACATCCAATATATTGGGACACAAAAGGACAGACTGGATTGAAGTAGCCAAAAAACTATAGATGTGCATGACTATTTATACATCATCCCTTGACCAACTGAATATATTTTTATTTGGATATTAGGGTTTCACACACGACTATTTGCATAGCAAACAACGTGTCACACGCGAGTATGTACATTGCAACTCACATGTACATTGAAAATGCGGGTTTCCTTAAAGCAAGGGTCATTCATGACTTGCCTAAATCAATACTTACGTGTACCTTAATTTGAAGTTAAAAAATATAAAACACGATTATTCGAGAACAGTTGAGTCTTTAATCATAACTTTCTCAACCATCGAAACCTCTCTTTTACCTCATGTATAAATAGAGGGAATGGGATGGGGCTAATCAATCATTCTTAGAAGAGAAAAGTTATGTTGGTGGTATGCCTTCAGACATCTTGGATTATAAGAAATCAGTGTCCTTGGTTGGTAGAGGATTCCTTGTTTCAGAAGTTGAGTTGTAATCAAACCATCTCTGTTTATTAATAAAGAAAGTTCTTCCAATATTGTGCACTCTTTTATATGTTGATTTCTAAAGTATCTTATAATTTCATTATGAATATGTTATTTCATTAACCATTGATATATATATATATAAGATATTTGTAGGAAGAACTTGTTCTTTGCAGGTGATTGGAGAAGCCCTCGAAGATGTGGAAGCAACTGGAATAGGAGAAGAAAAGCTAGAATCAACCATCATAAACTATGTTTGCTAAGTTTTATTCCTATTACTATTTCAATTTCTACATGGTTGATTGTTTGGAAGTATAGCTTAGTAAGTTGGTAACCCCAGAGACCCTAGGTTATAAGGGTGTGTTTTCCTGAACAAAAGAACTGGCGACTCCGCTGCGGAGTCTAGCCTGTTGTGGGTCCTTTTCTTTAGGTTTCCTGACCAATCTTTTCTCTTTTTGATTCTAGGTGTGATTTGTCTTCTTTTTCCTTTGATTTTTAGTTTGTCATGTTCAGGGCTTGTCTGCTAGTACTTTTTTTATTTGAAAAATTTTAGTAGTACACGTGGGTTGTCATGTTGAAAATCGCGTGTCACATGTGGGTTATATTTATAACAATCACGTGTTCCTATATCTTTAGTTCATATGGTTTTTGCTTGTCCATGTTTTGGTGACCTCTCAGAGGCTGGTGAAGGTTCTGTTTCTGACATGATTCTATAAGTCTTAGGTCTGTACATCACATATTTTGCTTGATATTTCAAGTCCTTGGGTTCTTTTTGTTTGACATTATTCATTTGTGAATGTTGTTATTCCTCTTACTTGTATTTTGGGGTATGAATCCTTGGTTTCTAGGTCATTGATCAGTCCTTAGGAACACTTTATTTTTTGCATTGTTGTTTGTAGTCTGAGTTTGTATTTCTCCCTGTTGTGGATCTAGTAAGATTTTAAGTATGATAGTTCTGCCAAGTTTGATTTTCATGCCATTTATTCCTTCCTGGTTGAAGTGTGTCATTATAGGACCTGCTTGCATCATTTACTTATATATGTTTAGATTGTTCAAACTTGTTCAAGTTTTCATTCACTTGCATTGCAATTTTTAAAGTTTTTTGAAAAGAAAAGACAAAAATATTTTATACTTTTTGCATTTAGTTTGCATCTAGTGTTCTTTTCGTTATTTTTCAAGAAAAAATTCATAAATTTGTTTAAAAAGAATTGTAGTTTCTCATACTTAGTTTACATTCATTATCTTTCATTTTACAAGAAAAATAAAAGAAAAATTGGCATAGTAGTTGCATTTTGCTTTGAAAATCTAGTTATTACATCATTTTTGCTTTATTTTCCTGAGTCTATAACACCATACAGTTTCGTCCTATTACCTCTGGCTAAAAACATCCAATTAAAAAGAACGATTTAATTAAAAATTACTAGTAAGTTTCTTTTTTCTAGGTTCATACATCAACTAGCTTAGGCAAGGATTCTAGACTAGGGAGTTTAACTGTCCAGAAGTATTTGACTTCAGACGTAGTTGGCATTTCACTAGGTAAATCCTCCTCTACATGAGACCATCTGGAAAGCTCCTCTCACACAGGAGTTAAGCACAAGGTTGTGTGAGGACCTGGAATGAGGAGATAACCCTTTGATTCCTTGTTCGAGCATAGATCAGTATTTTTACGCGTTTAGGGATCTTGTCAATACCATCTCTTGGGCCTCGTGCGGTGCCGGTTTTGACATGGTATCAGGATTTGCTACCCTTCCCACACATAATATCAGGCTTGCGACTGTTCCTCTAGACTCTCAATGTATTTGTGGTATCCTTTAGTCTCTTAACACTAGGGATCATACATAGGTAAATCCTAGAAGGCTATTTCTGGTTTACCTTGGATGGGCTTGGAAGGTAACCCCAGTAGACAGTTTGGGAGGGAAGTTGGGTGATTCCTCCACTTGTACCTAAGAAGTTATTCATGAGATTCCAAGTAACCATATATCAGTTCTTCATTGGTTGGACTTGGGCCTTAACCATCCCAAGATTTCCTTTGGAAGGCATATCTTATACCTGTTGTGTCTGTTTGGATTTAGGAAATTTTTTAGTGAGTGTTGTTTGGTTTGTCTGTATTTAGTTATCCTTTAGGTGTGTGTGAGTCAAGTTTTTAGTTGTGGAGGACCAACCTCTCTGTAGGTCAATAAGGTTGCAAAAAATTCCTCCATTTGATACAATGGAGCCTCCACCACCCCCTCAAAGGAGGAGACTAGATACTGACGGTTCATTTGAACCGGTAGGAGTTAGTAAAGTTCTAGGTGAACTGGAACTTAGGACTAATCAGGTAGATACAACTGTAGTATAGATTCAAGACTTGTAAGTTGATGAGTTTGCAAGGAAATTTAACCCACCTCTGACTGACTTAAGCGATCTTGTAATCGTCCAAGTTATTCCCTTTGATTCACCTGTTATTGGTGTTCCTATGAGAAAAGTTATGGCTAGCTCTGGAGAGGGTATTTCTAAGCCCACTTCAGCCGTCTTGGCTAGAGGAGTGCCACCTCCCCTGGTTGGTACTTCAAGACCAAGTGCATATACTGCACCTTTGTCACCAAGTAGTCGAATGGTCCAACCATGGGCTTCCTCCTCCTTCTAGTGGGGTGCTCTCTAGGATTCCCAGTGCACCTTTTGCTTCCCCCTCTTTTATGCATACTACTCAGAGTGCTCCTAGTGGATCCTCCTCATTTGTTCAGGGTTTCCCATGGAATGGGGGGCACATTCCCCCATCCACTCCTTATGTAGGTCCTACACCTGAATATGTGGGCATGCAGTTTGGAAAGACAAACACTTTTGGTCAAGGTTTCCAAACATCGGTTTCGACCCCATTCATGAGCTCTCCCTTTTTCTCTTTTTAGCGAAGGGATACCTGCTCCTATATTTCATACTCCAGTTTCATCTGGAGTGGATCAAACCACCTATACTGCACTGCACACAAGTAATCCACTGTCTTACGGGTGGAATCTATTTCAAAGTAGTCCAACTAATTCACAACCGGTGGCTGGGGGAAACCCCACCTTTACATTTGGGAACCAAGGGGAAGGTCCTTCTACATCCCAGACTCATGCTTTTCAAGCTCCGGTTAGGCCTAAACTTCCTTTCCTGGAAACTTTAAACTTGCTATATTTTTGTAAGTTGATGAATGACCCAGTGAGGCATAGTGACACATGGACGCCTGTTCCTATCAAATTACCCTCAGACATTCCCAAGTTTGAGGGAAAATATAGGGAAAATCCAGGTGCCCATATCACCACTTTTCACTTATAGTGCTCTTCAAACTCACTAAACGATGACACCATTCGGTTGAGACTTTTCCAAAGAACCTCGACTAGTGTTGCAAGAAAGTGGTATATTGAACTGCCCTCTGCTACATTTGACAGTTTTTTAGACTTAGAAAATGTGTTCCTTAATCACTTCCAGCTTCTTTTCTGGTATGATTCTGACATATACCTATTGTCTACCTTTTGAAAAGACAAAGCCACACATATCTCAGATCATATCCAAGAGTGGCGAATATGGAAGAGGCTTATCAAAGCCACCATACCCCCTGAGTTCTTGTTAGAGTGGTTCCTAACATATTTATTGCCTTATATATCTAAGGACGTATCCACTTCGAGGGTGACCACTGAAGAAGAGGCTATCCTTAAGGCCCAACAGATGGATTTGATATTGCTCAGTCTGGGATATTATATGAATTCATACCTGAGGCATTGTGGTCTACCGATAGTGTCGAGAAACCCAAGCCTGGACCCCATGCCAATGGTGTGGTTGGTTCAGTAAATTCTCCCACTATAGAGTCATTGGCCAAGAAAAACCATGAGTTGTCAATGAAGCATTCTACAGCAAAGGAAGGAAAGGTTTCCCCCTCACCTCAAAATGCTAACATTTTGCACAATCTTCTCAGAAGGGAAATCAACATCCCAGTGGGAAAAAGAAGAAAGGGAAGAAGGGTGAGGGCGATCAAAACAAGCAAAAAACCATGAATAATGTTGATGTGGGTAAGAAAGATAAGAAGAAGGTGAAGTTTCCTTGTAAGTTTTTCTAGGGAGATCACTAAACTCATCAATTCCCTCTCATAGATCAAGCTCATAAGTTTCTTAAAAATCAACAACCAGCTTCCCTGAAGGATTCTTTTCCCCAAGGACAGAATGCAACTTCTATTTCTATTGTATCCGAGGGAACTGCTAATGCTACACCTGACTAGAATTATATCGACATGGTACGATCTAGTGCCTTACTCCAGACAAGAAATAAAAATTATGATATGGAGGCTCTTGAGAGGGGTAAGTCTATCGGTGAAATCTCTAACCCTCTCATGATTGAGAAACCTGCTGACCCAATTCCTATAATACCGAAAAGTGTTTTTAAAAAGGCATTTCACAATCCAAATTCTAGGGCTGCTTCTAACTACTTTGTGGTGGAAGATTCAGCCCAAAATCCTTGTGCAATGTCTGCATTGGAAGTGTTACAAAGCTTTCATGCTTAGTGGGATGCCCTCTTAGCAGCTTTAGGCAGCATGGATTCCCTGAGTCTGTTGGCGAAATTCAATCCGTTAGATGTTAATATTTTCCTGCAATATCAAGTGGATTTTTCAGTAGATGTCGTTCATGGTGGAAAAACCATTGGATGTATAGTTTTTTATGAAGGTGCTTCCATGTGTGTTATGTATGTTACTTGTTGGAAGGCTTTGGGTTCCCTAGAGCTAGTTCCGCTAAACACCTTACTTACTGCTTTCGACAGGAGGTCCTTCTGCCTGCATGGAATCCTGCCAAGTTTTGAGATTAAGTTGGCAGGGAAAGAAATGGATGTTGAAGTCGATGTGATTGGTCCTTCTTTGGACGGTCACTTGCTTTTATGGAGAAACTGAACTTATGCCATGTGTGAGATTGCCTCAACTTTTCTTCGAGTGGTGGTTTTTCCACATGAATGGAATTTGGTTACTGTTGAACAACTCAGCTTCACTCAGAAGGGTCATTTGGAAAATAATGATTCCTGTACCTTTGGTTGATAAGGTTAAACTGAATAATGATATCTTCGGGGTTGGAATGTATTCATCATTAATGGGCACTTTTGATATCTCAACCCTGATAAATTATCTAGGTTCTACGAGTGTAGGGAAGTATATCGTGACGGTCATCGATAGAACTGGTCCTTGGGTCCTTCCTTCCTATCATGAACCTCAGGTGCATTTATCTATAGTGGAAGTGGCTTATCAAGATATTGTAGACACCACTATTGATTCTATCGTGACTCCTTCTACAGTCTCCGAGGAGTCAAAAGAAGCTTACCTGCCTGCTTGGGAAGGGAACTCTTTATATTTGTATGACTACTTGGAAATGGTTTTCCCTTCAGATGAAGCCATTTTGGAAGTCATGAGAGGGCAAGATAATATTTGTGAAGATCTTCACCATAGCTCCTAATTTCTTCCAAAGTTGAGTAGAATTGAAAACCAAGAGTTCCATGTGAGACTGGCAGGAGATGTTGATTTACCGATTAATCCTTTGCCGAAGGAGGGAATATTTACTGAGGGGAATGTGATGAATATCTCTGTTACTATTCCTATGAACATCTTTGTAAACCCTGACATTGTTGAAAATGTGCATATCGGTGCAAACTAATCTCCGAAGGAGATTGCCATATATACTTCCTTATTTAAGGAATTTCGCGAGGTGTTTTTTTGGTCATATGAGGAGATTCTAGGAATTGATCCATCGATTGTTGAACATGAAATCCAAACCTATCCTGATGCTAAACTAGTTCGACATAAGCTTAGACCTGCTAACCCACGTAAAGCGACAACCATTAAGGCTGAAGTGGAAAAATTGTTGAAAGCAGTGTTTATCTACCTGATTTCTCTAACGAAATGGGTATCAAATCTCGTTCCTGTTTATAAGAAACAAGGGAAAATATGTGTATGCACTGAATTTCATGACTTAAATACATTGTGTCCCAAGGACAATTACCCCATTCCCTTTATAGATCAAATCATTGCTGCTTGTGTGGGTAGTGAAGATTTTTCGTTTATGGATGTTTTTTCTGGATACAATCAAATCCAAATCAAGCCAGAAGACCAACACAAAATGGATTTTATTTTTCCATGGGGTACCTTTGCATACAATAAAATGCCCTTTGGTTTGAAAAATGTAGGGGATACCTTTCCGTGGGCAATTAATTTTTCCTTCCATGACATTAAGAACATTTTCGAGTCGTACCTAGATGATATGCCTGCTCATTCTCGTAAGAGGATTGACCATCCATATTGCCTTCGCTTAATTTTTGAACGATGCAAACACTACAAAATACGTTTGAATCCCCAAAAGTGTGTTTTCTTTGTCGATTTGAGATGACTAATCAGGTTTATAGTGTCAAACAGAGGTATTCAGGTGGATCCTTTGAAAGTAGAGGCCATTGTAAATATCCCTCCTCCTCGTTCTATCAGGCAACTTCAGAGCCTGCAAGGAAAATCTAATTTCCTTCAATGTTTTATCGTTAACTATGCCAATATTACTAAGGGTTTCATGTGTATGCTAAAATAGGACACTCAATTTGTATGGGATGAAACCGTGCAACTTGCTTTCTAGGCATTGAAAAATGATTTGATGTCGGCTCCTTTGTTACATCCACCAGATTACTCTAGAGACTTGATATTTCATCTCGTTGCATCAGAGTCAACTATTGGGTTAGTATTGGTTCAAAAGGACGACAAGCTCCAAGAGCATGTTGTCTATTATCTTACTCACGCATTATCTGGTCCCAAAATTTGATACTCCCACATCGAGAGGTTAGTTTTAGTAGCTGTTTATGATGCTTAGAAATTATGTCACTACATCCTATTGAGGACCACTATAGTGGTGGTGGATGTTAATCCTTTTCAATATGTTTTGTCCCGAAGCATAATCGGGGGAAAATTCAATAAATGGATAGTCATTCTCCAATATTTTGACTTGGATTTTTAGTCTACTAAATCTAAAAAGTCCTTATTTTTTGCAGAGCTTATTGCGCAATTTCCTATGGAAGAGAATGTAGTGGTTGAAGAGGACTCATTCCCAGATGAGTACATATTTCTGATTTCCACCTCTGATCCTTGGTACAGAGATATAATTATATATATCCATACTTTGAAGTGTCTCACGTCCTCCTCAAGGGAAGAGCGACGTAAACTACGTATACATGCGAAAAACTACCCGATCATCAATGATACTTTATACCATAGAGGGGTAGAATATGTTTTGCGTTGGTACCTCACCCACGAGGAGGATGAGTGTGTCCTGAATGATTCCCACAGTGGAGCATGTGGGGGTCATTTATCTGGGTTAGCAACGGCCTAGAATATTTTATGTTCCGGTTACTTATGGCCCATGATATTTAAAGATTGTGTAGAGGCTGTGAAGCACTGCCATCCCTGTCATCTCTACACTAGGAAAATGCGGTCACATCCTTCTCTGTTGTTTCCCTTCATTGCGATGGGCCCCTTCACTAAGTGGGAGGTGGATTACGTAACGTGCAACCCATTTTGAGCTAGAGGGCACAAATATATCATTTTAGTTGTTGATTACTTCACTAAGTGGGCAGAGGCAATGGCTGCCTTCAAAGCTAATGGTGAAACTACATCTTTCTTCGTGTTCAACCAAATCATTACTCGCTTCGAAATTCCAAAGGATATTGTCACTGACCAGGGCAGTCACTTTCAGAATAGAATGATGACTGAATTGACTACTATGTTAGGGTTTAAGCAAGATCACTCATCTTCCTTCTACCCAGAAGAAAATGGTCAAGTAGAGGTAGTCAATAAGACCATTAGAAGAAATTTTGGGTCTAAAATGGGCCTTATAAGAAAATGCACGAACAATAAATTTTGTGAGCTAGAATTTAGGAACCAATAGAATTTCAATAAAATGAGTCAACCGTAATGGTTAAATTGACATATTTGTCATAAAAGAAAACTACTTTTTTTGTTCGTATGTCATCATCACGTTTTTGCAGGTATTTCTTATTTTTGGGGTAGCGGGGTCTGTCAAAAGTATGTAGTGTGGCTACTCGTTGGATGCGGAATTGAATTCCGCATCTAATGATCTCTCCTGCTCAGAATTTGAGTAAAACCACAGGGATATATGTTGAAAATACGAACAAAAAAGTAGTTTTTTCATTCTTCCTCCAAAATTAATAACTATTATTTTATTATTTTAACTATTATTTTATTATTTTTCTTAGGAGGCCCATTTTAGACCTCAAATTTCCTCTAATGCCTTGAATACCATTCTCAAGCGTACAATCAATGCAGCTCAGTCAAATTGGCACATTGAGCTATATCCTGCACTTTGGGGATATCAGACTAATGTCAATACTGCCACGGGTTTTTCACCTTTCCAACTCGTTCATAGGGTGGAAGCAGTCACTACAGTTGAATGTGAAATTCCATTGCTTAAAATAGACATTCATGTACTCCCTGACACCACAGAATTAGAAGAACTTTTTCTACATTTGGAAAATCTAGATGAATAATGTAGAGATGCGTTGACGACAAACAAATCTCATAAGAATAGGACTAAAAACCAATATGACAAAGCTGTTAAGCCTAGAATTTTCTTTGAAGGGGAGCTTGTATTGCTCTGGGATCAAGACAAAGAATCCCTAGGGGCAAGAAAATTCAAGTCCCTGTGGTTAGGTCCCTACATTGTGTCAAAGGTATTGAATAAAGGAGCATATGAATTAACTAACTTTTATGGAAATAAGATAAATGATCCTAGAAATGGGCTCTACTTAAAGAAGTACTACACCTAGTCTTAGTGCTTGTTCTTGTATTTTTATTGTATGTACTTGTATGTACAAAGTTGTCTGGTTAGTGTTTATTATACCATATGTTGGTTGTTACAAATTTCAACTAAGTGGTTCATAGGTTTTGTGGATGGCACTAGTCCTCATACTTGTAACCTTACTTTAGCCGCGTGGATCATCAATTCACCCTTAGAATAGCTAGTTGCCTCTGGAGGTGCTTGCTTAGGTCCTGCTACTAATAATGTGGCCGAGTACAGGGTTGTTTTTGAGTTGTTGTGGGATTCCTTGTCACATGGCATCACCTAGTTATAGGTTAGACTTGGCTCTCAACTTGTCGTTTCCTAGCTCAATGGAGCATATCAGGTGTGAAACCCTACCTTGTTATGTTAGTTTTTGTAGGTTAGATTACTTAAAAGAAAT
Source organism: Pseudotsuga menziesii (assembly GCA_001517045.1). Taxonomy (NCBI): domain Eukaryota; kingdom Viridiplantae; phylum Streptophyta; class Pinopsida; order Pinales; family Pinaceae; genus Pseudotsuga; species Pseudotsuga menziesii. The sequence goes on along the minus strand of LPNX010542581.1, from coordinate 531,863 downwards.
TTCGATTATATTTCATTAAATCACATTCCAAGAAATGAAAATAAAATAACTGATGCATATGCAAACTACATTATAGATTGGAACTTAACACACATTTTGTAAAATAAACATAACATATACATTTGAGACACATGTAAATAACCAGGAAAAATATATATGTATATATATATGTAAAAAATGTCCATAGATAAGTCGATTTTTTATCCAAGGATCCAGTCATAACTGTATAAATATAGAAAAAATATTATCGTAATCCATAAAAATGCCTATAGATCTAGGCATGATGCTTAACATCATCAGCTGCAGTAGCCTCTTCGACCTCCCTATAAAAAAGAATGGCCCTGGCTACCCTCCTCAGTAGACGTATCCAGGTAGGTGGAATTCCTACTACAAATTCTTGCATGACAATAGGAATCCGCTCAATCTGTATGGTGGAGACTCCCTAGGTCAAGCTAGCCAACTTTCCCTCGAGAACTCTAAGTATACCTTCGTCCCCACCCTGTACGGGCCGCACAAACATCCCAGGGTACCCATTGGGGTGTATAGGTCTAATATCTGCATGTCAAAAACATTTAAATTGGATTAAATTTTTTATACATATGTATATAATTTTCTGATTAAAATTCATAAAAATAAAAATACCTAGCTCTCCCCTGGTGGAAGGACGAGATTGTTGTCTCCTTGGAAATCCAATTTGGATTACGGGAACTGTTCAAGAGTTGAAAACTTTCACTCCCACCATACATAAAAGTCATCGTCATAGACACTCTGGATCGATCCTCCGCCACTTTGACAGAGGAAGACCTCTCCCCACCTGGTCATTCTAAGCTGGTGAGGAGAAAATGATGGTAGTGCTACTACAGGACTAATGGCAAGCACTCTCTCATTGAAGAACGCTACCAATATGATTGAGTATCCAAAGTTTTATCGGCGTCCTCTCTTGCAGTCAGAGAGATGCTTCCTCATAATAGGGATCATACCTGAGCACCAGTCAAACATAGTACCCTACACAAAATCCAACGCAATCTTCATCTGTGTCTGAGTAGCTAGATGCAATGAAGATGATCCTACAACCCTCACCACAGTTCTTACCACTACCTGTAATGGGAAGTTGGTTATGTGAACAATAGGGATGCATGATCCATTCTTATGAGTGCTTGGTGTGTAGTAGGTGTCAATCTAGTCCTGGACACTCATAGGGTTACCACCCCTACCTGTACCCTCGAGGTTCACAGGCATACCTCTGTGAGACAACTCTATAATGAAGTACATGTCTTCTACTGTGACTTCCAAGATCTCCCCTTGAATATCAAAAGCACCAAGATCGTGATCCCAGTAATTGATCAACTGCTCAAGTAAATGGACATTGGCCCGCATGTTGGAAGTAAAGAAGAACTTCAATAAACCACTTTTTCATAAAGCTTACAAAGTTGGGGCATCTTGTAGAGCATCTCGATCCATGTCTTTGTGCTCTCATTCCCTCCACTCTAGCACCATCTTGTACCTTCCCATTGACCATTATTGAACATTAGAACCCATTGAATTCTTTCAATTTTGGCCATATTTCAAGCTTTAATAGGTTGCCCAGAACACGCTACTGTGCTTCAAGAATGTCGTGTGTCATACGCGGGTTTCTCTCTAGAAATTCACATGTAGAATGCATGTACATGACAGTCTTAGTATCATACCTACATGTACTACGTAACCCTTTTAGCGCTGGCACAAAACCTTAAAATTTTTCACACAAATGAAATTTAGAGTGAATGAAATGAAGGAGAGGGGAGAGCCAACCAACCTAACACTTGCAGATTTTTAATTGGTCCACTAGTTTTTCCTCGTCGAGCAATTCAAGTCAGAGGTGAAAACTTGTCAAATTGGGTAAACTTGTCAAATGGTATGTTTTATTTACATTTTTGAACTATATTAAAAATTTCAAATTTTTGAACCTATAGTCGATATTTTAAGAATTATTTTTATAAATGAACTAATACCATGACTTTTTTCCTCAATGCAGCAGGTTCGAAGTCTTTAAGAAGTTGTTATCCACTCATATAGGGTAGGATTTGGTCCTCCATATGTAATTTTGTGTCTATACCTTATCCATTTTTAACCCTGGGATTACCTCTTTGACCACGGACTATGGTGTTTAACCATTTTTACCTAGTCTACATCATTGTTCTTCTGTGGATAGGGCCTCCTTTCCACGAGTACCCTAGTTTAGAACACTTTACTGTCTTTTGATATCCATGTCACAATTGTGGTAGGTTTGCGGGAGCCTTCTTAGTAGGTTTTCATGACAAAATGAACCTTCGTTTTGCATCTTTTTGTGAGCTATATTTGTTTATAAGGATCCCCTCCCTTATGGAGTTTCTTTAGGCTCAGGTCTATCTCCTCAAAAAATACTTGACTGCTGAGTAAACTTGTTCGTTCAGACTCGTTAAGAATAAGTGAACGAGTATCCACATTGGTGGTAGTTTATCGCTTTTTCAAACCATGTGAAATATTTACAAAAATGAGAACTCTCTTTTCTTCGGAATTGAGAAGAGTATTCTTAGGAATAGGTTTATCACTTTTCTGGACCTGAAGGACTAAACTTATGGAAAAGGAACACTCAGTATGAGCTTAGTTTTCTCTTTTTTGTGCTATGGACCCAAACATGAAAAATATTCTGAGCGTATTATATGTCTTTGTCATGCTCGCTAAAACTTAAGTAACAAAGAATCAAGTTTATTGTTGTAATCCCCATTTCTCGTAATCAAACAGATCTTTCTAAGTGATATTTCCTTCCTTCACACTTGTTAAACTTAGTCTTTCTGTCGCTTCTGAAGGTGCATCGGTCTGGTATTAGTTTACCCCTTTTCCGGACCTTTCCGACTAAGTACCAAAATGGTATACCTTAGTCCTTTGGGAGCTAAGAGAGTTCTTATATGGATTTTTTTATACTTTTCCATCCTTAGGAGACTAAATTGTACAAAAAATCACCCCCCTAGAGTCTTCTTTGGAGCTTTCAGACTCTCAAAATATGAAAATACCAACGACTATGTACTAGCTCGGGCTCGTAAAATCCACGAATCAGTGACATTATCAAACATTATTCTCTCCCCTCTTCAAACTTGTAAAAAATGAAGAGAGACATGAGTTGTCTTTCCTAGACTCGTTAAAATTTAACAGGAAAGATAAGGAAGAATTACTCTCTTTGAGTTATAAACAATGGCAGTATGTCCTCCTTGAACATAGCACTCTCTGAAATTTTCGATACTCATGTCTCAGTTTACACTTTCAACTCAGCTATTAATTCTAGTTTTTACTCCTCCACTTGTCCTTTATACACGGGGAATATGATCATGTCTCCAACATGACAGATAAGTCTAGTTGTCCTATATGCAATTCAAAATCTTCCTTGGTTCATCACTCTGTCATTCTCACTGTTCAAGGATCTATCCCTTCAACTAAGTATTATCATGTTTCCATCATTATCCTATTTGAGAATTATTTTTGTACACCTTCCCGTATCCAGTTCCTAGTCACTCTTGTGATTCGTTGGAGGATTCATAGTTTGGTTTCTCATCAGCAATTCTTGAAGACAAAGACCTAGATTTTTTACAATGGTACCTTAGGATTCACTACCATTATCGGTGAACTCCTTTTCTTCAGTTTTCAGTTTCACTCATTTTCCAATATCCTGTTGAATTCCTTCCATGTTCAACTTCAACACATATATTAACATGATAGGGATTGTACTAGTTCCTTTGGATTTTGACGAAGACCTTAGGTTCACCTCTATAGCCTAAGTTGCACAATATTGTGTTATGTTCAGCTACACAGCTTCCAATATTGTGGCTTCGATCCACCTTTGTAATATATGTGGTCTTGTTACCCATATCATATGATGTAATCAAATATTGTAGAGCTAGAGTTCCATTATATTGAACATGGCATCCTCATACATGACCTTGTATATGAATATATGTATATGTTTCAGGTATCTCCTCTATTGCCTTGGACACTTGAGTTCTCCAAGATTAAATATTGTAATGTATTTTGGCATCGCTTCCCTCTGACCTCACACATTAGGGGGCATCTGTTATCATGTGAAATGGCACTTATCCATCCGATTACTCACATCCAATATGTCGGGACAGAAAAGGAAAAACTGGATTGAAGTAGCCAAAACACTATATATGGGAATGACTGTTGATACATCATCTCTTGACCACCTGAATATGTTTTTATTTGGATATTAGGGTTGCACACATGAATATTTGCACAACAACCATCGTGTCTCATGCAAGTATGTACATTGCAACTCACATATACATTGAACACACATGTTTCCTTAAAGCAAGGAGCATGTCATGCATGACTTTCCTATATCAATACTCGTGTGTGCCTTAATTTGAAGTTAAAAAATATAAAACATGATTAGTTGAGAACAATTGATTCCCTAATCATAACTATCTCAACTATCTCAACCATTAAAACCTATATTTTACCTCATGTATAAATAAAGGGCATGGGATGGGGCTAATCAATCATTCTTAGAAGAGAAAAGTTATGCTAGTGGTATTCCTTCACACATCTTGGAGCAGCAAAACTCAGTGTCCTCGGTTTGTAGAGGAGTCCTTGTTTCAGAAGTTGGGTTGTAATCTAACCATCTCTGTTTATTAATATAGAAAGTTCTTCTTCCAATATTGTGCACTCTTGTATATGTTGATTTCCGAATTATCTTATAATTTCATTATGAATATGTTATTTCATTAACCATTGATATATATATATATATATATATATATATAAGATATTTGCTGGAAGAACTTGTTCTTTGAACATGATTAGATAATCCTTGGAAGTTGTGGAAGCAACTCGAAGAGGAGAAGAAAATATAGGATCAACCGTCATAAACTAGGTTTGCTCAGTTTTCTTCCTATTCCTATTTCAATTTCTACATGGCTGATTGTATGCAAGTCTAGCTAAGTTTCTTATGTTTAATTTCTTAACCCAATGTACAACCTCTTTGAGTATTGCATTGTTTTAAGTTATAATATAAATTTTTTAAAGTAGTTTTGTACTTGTGTTTATATTATTAATAGAATTACTCAGGACTATATGTAGGTAGGGTAAGAATAGGTCAATCATCTGTTGAATAAATAATCATTCTACTTCTCCACGTTTTCAAGAATTAAGTTATATTTGGCTTGTCGATACCTACAATGCTGCCACTTCCCAAATTCTAGTGGTGTCATCATATTATGACACTCGATCATTTGGTCTTTGATTGGTGCTCAAGTGTGGATCAGACAAGTGTCATCTTGGAAATATTCAGTTATCTGGGATATAGGAGTATCAACATTGAAACCATATTTGGATGGGATCATGAAATTCCATATGTATTTTTGTAATAAAATTGTAACAACATTTGTGAGTAACATATCATAGATTATAATTTGTATGAACAACCTTGATAATCTTTAATTCATTCAACTATTATATTTTGAGGGAGTTGTTTCTTGAAGATTATATAAGAATATGAAACCCTAATCAGTCGAAGGTTACTTGGAGTGTTACAGCTGATTTTACCACACATGGTAGATCACACATTTATGGCCTTCCCTGTCCCTCTATAGAATCTTTGGACCCCATGGACTATATTTGTACCTTTGATGTTTCCAATATCATCCCTAAAAACACATGTTATTTGCCATACACGACTTTTAAACCCTTTCTCGCGTATACACGCGGATATTACCCTTAAACCCGCATACATCGGGATGTGTGCAAAAGGCCAAATATTTTTGGAGTTTTCCTTGATGTGCATCTGAGTCACTTATCTCCTGGACTTCCATATGCCTTGAGATTGCTCATATTTGACCTTCCATTACCCCATTGAAGCATTATATAAGGAACCCTTTGGATACATTGAAGAGGAGGAATTGAAAACCAAGAAAACTATAGTCCATTGTTGCCGTGGCTTATACTTGAGTCTGCATACCTTTGTCCCTTGGAGAAATTGGTGTTCTTCGCAAGATTTCCTTTGCTTGTGAGCTTTCTATAAAGTGATGGAGGATTGAGGTGGTGGAGGCCCAAGTGGAGGACTCAGTTTCTCCGGTTTGCAGACGTGCCGATAGAGGTTGTCATTCTTGTAATCTATGATTTATATTAATAGAAATATCTTTTCCTGTCCAATGATGTGCATTTAAATGAATATTGAATCCATGGATGCTTTTAATTGCTATACATTATTGATTATATATGCTAGAGTAGGTCTAACACCATTACATAGCATGCTTGTCTTGTTTGCTGATTGTTGAGAGAGCCAATTGATAACACAAGCGAGATTGGAAAAGCTCAATGGGGATCTACATCAACCATCCGGAATACGGTATGTTTCGAGATCATTTAGTGTTATATTTTTTATTTCTCTTGCATATTGGGAAGGGATTGATTTCTACGGTTACTCTGTCTGTTGTGGTACCCCCCAAGCCATAGGAAGTTTTCTCTGTAACAGAATTGGTGACCGTACTGGGGACGCTCCTTGTTTTTCTTTGGGGTTTGGGGGCACAATGTGCTTGATATTATTGACTTTCTCTTTGTTTCTCCACATTTCTGTGTCACCTTTTATAGTATGTTCATCCATTGACACTCCCCTTTATTGGTTTAACCCTTGGCCTCCTTTTTACCACTGTATTCTCTGTATACGCAGGTTTTTGGACAAAAGTCGTGTACATACATGGATTTTTGGCCAAAAGTCACGTATACATGCATTTTTTTGGCCAAAATCCACGTATACATGCATCTTTTTATCTAGAAGTTGCGTACATATGCAACTATTCTTTACACAGTCGCGTACATCCTCCCTTTTGGTTGAGTTTGATGTTGTGGGAAGTTGTTGGGTGGGTTGTGAGTGTGGTTCGGTCTTCCTGGGTTCTGATGTTGTCTGTTGGATGCTTCTTTTGTGACTAGAGACCGTTTTTTCATTAATTTTTCTTTGAAAGTAGTTTTAGTCATTTCTCCTTCTTGTTTTTCCATTAGTGCATTACTCTTTTTGTCTTGGTGTCTTGCTGGGCTTGTGTTTTATACTTGTTGCAGAGACTAAGAGTTTTAGATGACTTTTATTTGCATTTTTTATTCTTTTATATTGAAAATACAAGGTAGTTGCATTTTTCCATATGGATTTGAGGAGGTACTTGCATTGGATTTCTTGGATGAGAGTTGTGTTTAGGCTTTCATATAGGAAGGATTGCATTGGCATTCAAAAAGGAATAAGTTTACATGCATCTCATGTAGTGGCATACCCTATTTTTCATTCTACACAATTGCATTTGGTAGTGCTTGTTAGGTGTGCATATTTACTTCATTGCGGAGTCGTAAATTCATTATTTGCATGACCATTTCCCTTTGAGTAATCACAGCCAATTAAAATCAACGCATAATAAAATGAATCACACTCTTTTCTTTTATAGGGTGCATCAACAAGATTAGGTTTTAGGGTCTTGGAATAGTTCATTGTGAGTCAATTCTCCAAGACCACTAAATAAAACAATTAGGTGTCTATTCATGTGAGATAGTGAAATCCTTGGTATAATTAGTGTTTCTTAGGATGCTCCTCTTACACGAAAATTAAGGACGAGGCAGTGCACACGATTGTGATTGGGATGACCCCTAGTCACTTTCTGTGAGCACCGTATATATTTCCAAGATCGTATTCATATCCGAGGACTCTTTTGAGTTTTGGGATTTGCTACCCTGCCCATATGGTCGATCCCACCTATGACTGTCCACCTGAGCATTGGTTATATTGAAGTGACCTTAGTTGCCTTACCTAGGTATCACAAGGGGTACTTGCAGAGGTTATTATGTAGGTGTCTTGGCTAGGTAGAGGTCGAACAGCATAGTCGCTTTATGCGTTGAAGCTGAGGGCCACTATAATTGGTTACACACCTCTGCTTGTAGTGTATGGGAGTTTTGAGCGTCTCCTAGGAGAGAAATACCTACCGCATTCAGGAGCTCACATATCCTCCCCTTGGTTTGTTTGTATTTTGGTTGTATATTTTCTTAGGAGTGTGCTCTTTGTGTGCTAGTTGGCCTTTGGGATCATAATTACTTGAGTATATTTATCCTCTCTTGAGTTTGGGTCCTGTTGAGGCCTGGAAATTCACAGGAAACAACAGTAAGGGATTACCCCCAGTCAACATTCCCAACTAGCCCATTGACTGTTTGGTATAGGGAATCCGTCTGGTTTACGGTCCGGCTACCGTAGGTCAAGTGCAAAACAAAGGTTTTACCGGTTACGGCCCGGTCCACTGAGTTTTTGTATTTTTGACTTAGTTATGATATGCAAGTGCCTAATTAATCATGCAGGGTGATATGATGCAAGGAGCAATCACAATGTGATGCGCAGGTTCTTACCTCTTGTCTTAACTCACTAGCATCTAAATCACATACAACAAGGAATTAAAACTAACTACCTAAACTATCCCTAGGGAGCCAGATTATCACTCATTGGTGAGTAATATATTTTGTACATGCATAATGAAAAGTTACAGATAGCTGACACTTCTTTCAAGACACCTGAACAATTGTATATTTTTTAACAACCAGTTAGCCAATTGTTTTATGAACAACATTCATTACTCACAGTGGAAAAAATATCGCAAAAAATATACTGAAAAGAATTCAACAAGAACATAGGTTCAGGAAGTTAAACACTCTCACAGTTAATGAAACACAACTGAAATGAAATAGTTTCCCTTCAACATTGTTCATTTAGTCACGTTGATACATTCCACATTTCGCTTTCTCCAGCAGGCAAAAATTGCAGTTTCTGATTGTAAAACGAAATAGTTCCTCTTACAAGCAAAAAGGTTTACAAGTTCTTCCAGGGAAAAAGTCCTTTGTAACTTCTAACTTTCCAGTATTTAAACAAAACAATAAATCATTTGGGTTTCCCCCCCAACGCATGACCTTTTGGTTTCTCGAGCGTTTCGTATCCCTTTGTCTTTCCGGCGCATGCCCAGGATTGGCTACGTAACTGTCGGACCTTTCAGAGCTGCCCCTTTATCACCATTCATTTTTTCTTCTCTTTGGTTTGTCCATCTTACACTTCTGTTGGTTTCTCTCTACTTTCGCCAAATGATCCGCCTCCGTTGACCAAACTCTGGAAACTACCTGCAATCAAACGTTGAGCATCATTTGTTGGAAACGGATTTAAATAACAGCAGCAAATTAAACTGACTGAACGACTAATCCACAGGAAATGGTCTGGTGCACTACCATCATTTTACAAATAAACCGGCGGCGGAAATCGGGAGGAAACCAACATCGGCAGCCAAATCGATTTCCTGGCCACAACAGCGGAAGAGTCAATGCTACCGGCGTGCGACGGGAGGGCGGGAAAACTGTAAATCGGAAATAGGATGGATTTCCCTTTCGGAAGCTTAATGACTCTGAGAGCCGCAACGACGGAATGGAAATACTGAAGACATGCGACGCGGGCAGGAAAACTTTAAAATCGGAAGTCGGATGGTTTAGACATCGGAAGCGGAACGAATTTCCCAGCCGCAACGTCGGAAAAGAAAAGACTGCGGGCAAGCGACAGTGGGAGGAAACTCAATCGGAAGTTAGATGGCTTTACACTTTGGCAACCAAAGGACTTTGAGAGCCGCAATGGAGGAAAAAGAAGGCTAAAGCCACGTGATGCCCAGTCGAACGTCGGACGGATTTCTACTCCGGAAGCTAAATGACTTCCCCAGCCGCAACGGCAGAAGAGAAACGGCTTCGGATCAAACAAAGAGACACCCGGTCAGTACAAAACTAAGTGGTTAGACAGCTTTAAAAATCAACAATGGACAGAAACCCGTTTTACCTCGGCGACGACGATCCAAACAAAGAAAAACCGATCGACCAGCAAGCAGACTCAAAACTGCGGCCCTCAACAATTTTCATCACCATCAAAAAATGATAACCCGGGTGAGAGTTAATCTATAGAATCATCCAAAATCAAACATGACCAAAATTCGAAGGATCCAATCGATTAGAAAACCATGCTAAATCTTGAGGAGGGGTCCAAAATTTAAGAAATTTTGGGAGAATGGTTGCAGCTGCAACAATTGGCGATTACCTGGTGAACCTAGATCTCTGGGTGATTATTCTTTGAGTGACAGACTGTTTAACAACAAATGCATTCCATTGATTTCTTCCAGCTATCTGGAATTCTCGAATGCCGGAAGTGTGTACCTTTAATCATTGATGATAGTCCGATTTGGGAGAGTGGAAACCAAGATTTTCAAGTCCAGATAACTCTGCTGAGGCCAGAAGATGAGTTTCATTATTACCTTTGTCTTCAGGTAGCTAATAGCTTGGACACCACAGGATTGTGGCACATGGTAAACAGAAATATTCATTTGTTCCTCGTTCCCATGCCATTTTAGCACTTTTTCATGCTTTTGGACTTTTGTCCCCTTTTCAAATGAGTCCTCCTACACACCTTTCTTACTGAATTTTAATTCAGGATCCTCTATCCCATAGTGTCCTTTTGTGTGAGTGGTGTACTTCAAGTTCCAGCTCACAGACGGAGAGGATCTTTCGGCAATTTAATACTTATGATTCAGCACTTGCTTTGATTTATGATGCTTTCATAGGAGTTTTTGACTCTTTATTTTCTTTTTTGTATTCGTTTCTTAGCATGGGATCATTTATATTTAATATACTGTTCACCTGGCTCCTTTCCATGGGTCCTCTACTGTTGCTCCTTAGAACAATTTAATTGTGACGTGGATGGAGCCTCAACATAGTATTCCAGTCTCTTTGAATCCGGTTTATTTCACAGGGGTTAAGCAGGACTTCAATGCACACAGAGTTTATTCGAGAAAACTGCTAAGCTAGAAGAATTTATTTTAGCAACATACAGTCTGAGATTCAAAAATGTCTATCCTTCCCAAACATTCTGATGTTCTCCATGCGACCGCGGGTTCATTCCCTTTATTGAAATCCGTAAAACTTAAACTAAAACAAACTGAAAAACATGACTCAAAAGACAGCTAAACAGCTTATTTATATACAAAACAGAAGAGCTCAAAGAAACTCAAGAAAAATAAGGCTTGAGAACCAAACCATTCATTGGTAAGTTCTCTTCCCACCCCTGTAGATCCTGCAGCTTGTAAGTAGAAGGGCCAAGTTTTGCTGCAATCTGAAAAGGGCCTACCCACAACTGCTGAAATTTAGTGTGCTTTCCTTTCTCGTCATGGGGGTGATCCCATTTGAGGACTAAGTCTCCTACTTCAAATTCTTTTGTTCCAGCTTTATGTTTGTCGAACCATCTCTTAACTAGCTCTTGCTATTGCTTAAAGCGTTCTCGGGCTTTAGATCTAGCCTCTTCTGCTTTCAGAAGATTATATATTCTTATTTGCAAAACTTCATCATCCGACCCTCTAGACTCTTGAGCTAGTATGGAAGATGGTAGCATGATATTGAGAGGCAGGATGGATTCTTTACCATAAACAAGGGTATATGGAGACACTCCAATTGCAGACTTGGGGGTGACTCTATCGGCCCAAAGGGCATTGGGTAATGCTGAGTGCCAACTCCTATGGTTTTCTACTATAGTCTTCTTTAAAATTCTAATCATATTTTTGTTGGAGGATTCAGCCAGGCCATTTCCTTGTGGATAGTAATTAGCAGAATAATGCAATTTTATTCCTTTATCATGAGCAAAAGCAGTCAATTTAATTGATGAAAAGTATTTAGCATTATCAAAGACTAACGAAACTGGAACTCCAAACTTGGTCATGATATGATCTTGCAGGAAGCTGATAACTTCGTCTTCATTTATCTTGCGTAGCGGGATAGCTTCTACCCAGCGAGTGAAATAATCAGTAGCAGTCAAAATGTACTTGTGTTGCAAAGAGGATTTCGGTTTTATTTCTCCAATAATGTCCAACCCCCATTACTCAAATGGATCAGTGATCATCACAGGCTTTAGAGGCGCTGCTGCTTTAGGCTGTCTCCCACTACACCTTTGGAAAATATCACACTTCCTGACATGTGCGTGTGCATCTCTAAAGAGCGTAGGACAGTAGTAACCTACCCTGAGGATTTTGTGGGCTATGGTATCCCCTGAATAATGTCCTCCAGTAGGACCGTCATGCAATTTTGCCATCACTTTCTTCGCATCTTCCTTTTCTAAGCATCTGAGAAGAACCCCGTTGTAATTCTTTCTGAATAATACCCCTTCCAAAATCTGATAAGATGATGATTTAAGACGTAGCGCTCTTCTTTGCTTGGAATTCCAATGTTCAGGTAACAACCCTGCCTGCAGGTAATGTACAAGGTTTCTATACCAAGACTCGGGAGCTATAAATAAAGGACATACATCCATTACATGTAATTCGACCTCATCCCCCCAGGCTTGTTCTTCATTGTTCCCACTTTGAGTCATCAATTTTCACAACCCATGACCTTTAACTATAGAGGCTAGCTTGAATTCAAGGTCATACTCTTGAAGAGCTGTTACCTAGTTTCCTCTTCTTTCTCCTAACTCCTTATGTATAAGAAGAGATCTTACGGCTGGGTAGGGAACTATTACCTTGGTTCGATTCTTTAATATATAAGGCCTGAATTGTTTTACTGCTTTGAATACTGTGTAAGCTTGTTTATCAACAGCTAGGTAGTTCAATTCGGCCCCTTGTAGACCAATACTCATAAAGGAAATTGGGAATTCATCCCCCCCTTCTTCTTTTTGGGTAAGCACGGCTGCCAGTGAATCATCGGATGCAAATGTATACAGAATAAAGTATTTATCAAAGTCTGGGCTTTTCAAGGAGGGTGCATGTGCAACAACAGTTTTAATTTTGCTGAATGCGTTCTTCTCAATTTCAGTCCACTTGAATTGTACATTCTGCTTGACCATCTACTGCAGCGGATTAACAGTCTGAGCAAAATCAGGCACAAACCTTCGTACGAAATTTATGGTTCCCATGAATGATTGCATCCCCTTTTTATTGTGGGGCAAGGGGATTTGTTCAATAGCCTTAATTATTTCTGGATCAATGGAGATCCCTTGCTTTGACACTATGTGACCCAGCAACTTGCCTTCTGTGACAGCGAACACACATTTCTTAGGATTGCGTGAGATGCCATACTTCCGACAGCGTTCAAAAATATGCCTTAAGTGAAATGTGTGCTCTCCTCTTTTTTTCGAGAGTATCATAATATCGTCAAGGTACACTACAATGCTACGGCCAATCAATCCACGGAAAGCTATGTCCATAGCTCTCTGAAATGTAGCTCCCGCATTTATAAGCCCAAAGGGCATCTTTCTGTAGGCAAAAGTTCCCCATTTGGTCCTGAACGTTGTCTTCAACCTGTCTTCCTCGGCTACTAATACTTGATTGTAGCCAGAGAAACCGTCCAATAACGAAAATAGTTTAGAACCTGAAACCATTTGTAGTAGATGCTCCATGGGTGGAACAGGATAGTTATATTTGTCTGATGCACGGTTTAGATTCCTGAAATCCACGCAGAGTCTGATTTCTCCAGAATTTTTTCTTACTGGTACCAGATTTGATACCCACTCAGAGTGTCTGAATTTGAAGATGATCCTAGCATCCAATAACTTCTTTACTTCACTCTGAATCAGTGGTTCCAGTTTCAGATGCATTTTTCTCAAAGGCTGCTGATACGGCTTAACTCCAACTTTGATGGGAACAATGTGTTTGATGATGCTGGTATCATATGTTTTTAAATCTTCGTACATCCAGGCAAAGACATCTTTATATTGTTTGAATAGGCTGATGAATTTGTCTCTTTCTGCTGGTGAACAACACTTGCTGAGATTCACAAATTTGGGATTCGTCTCAGTCCCTAAATTTATCAGCTCGAACTGTAGAGATGAGCTGTGGGTCTTCACGTTGGCTGGTCTTCTGAACTTTTCATTTAAATCGAACATTTTTTCTAACGTTCTGACACCTTTAGGAATGAAATTGTCATATTTCATCTCGGCCTGATGCTTTTCATCGTCTATGATCGCTCCTTTAAACACCTCGTCATTTGTTAAACATTCTATGATTTGCTGATCATCGTCGAACACTCGCAAGTTGGTGATCATATCCAGTACTAAAGGCCTGCAAAGAAATTCAACAGAGCATCGATTATTAGTGGGTACCAACCTAGCGGCTGAGGTGGCCAACAAGTCAGCTGCTGCGTTTTTAAGCCTTGGAATTGAAATAATATTGAATGCATTAAAACTTTTTAGTAAATCCCATACCTCATTCTGGTAAGCCTTTAAGTGAGGAGAAACACAATGTATCTGATTCCGGATTTGTTTCACAATAATTTCAGAATCCCCAAAAACTTTTAGATTACTTACCTTTAATTCAATTGCCTTCCTTAGTCCCTGCACCAGTGCTTCATACTCAGCTGTATTATTAGTACACTCAAACTCTAATCTACATGAAAGGAAATGTTTATTCTTCTGTGGGTCGATTAGGACACAACCAACCCCTATCCCTTCTAATGTCTTAGAGCCATAAAAAAACAAAATCCAAAAATCACTAACTACTGCAGGTGAATCTACTCCTACAGCTAAGCTTACTATATTACAGTCAATCTCATCAGCCTGTGAAAATCGAAGGAGATCAGGCTGGGTGTCAGATGTGTTGCTGGCTTCTTCCGCTTGATAATTCCTTGGTTCTAACTCAATAAAATAGTTTCCCAGTACAGAATCCACTGGTACATTCTTCTACTCCAGCTGAGTAACATTGTACTTCATGTGAGGCTCTCTTAGAATCTTAATTTGGTTTGGACTCCCTTTGTATGGCAACCAAATATGGGACCAATCTGAGGTGAAATATCCATTTAATTTGGCTGACCAATCTCTACTCAGGACGAGACTGTAAGCATCTGGTATATCAGCCACCACGATGTTAACAACTTGGAAAAATTTGTCATTGGATGCCAGATGGACTAGGACATCTTCCAGCTCACCAATCACCTTTACATCAGTTCTATCCAATTGAACCACCCTCCACGTGGATGGCTTAGGCTGCCCATTAATCTTTTTATAGACTGATATGGGCATAACATTTACCGACGCCCCTGAGTCTACCAAGCAATTATGTACATTATGATTGAAAATTTCAAACGTGAGGAGGAAAGGTGGATGTTTTCTTTTGGACTTACCTCCAATGCTGGTTTCTCCAATTTCTTCTTCTTCCTGAGGTTGATTATTGGCAGGCAGCTTCTCATCCGACGCTTCAAGTGCTTTCAACAGTCTCTCTTTTTGTTGCGGCAATTTACACATTTTGAATAGTGGAACATTTGCTTTTACCTTTTTTAAATCCTCCACTATGTCATAATCCATCGGCTGCTCAATGGGCTTGGTTTTATCAGCATTTTCTTCACTTGGCTTGGCCCGCGCTTCATTCTGCCTAGGATTTTGGCTGGTAATAGTGAACTCTGGAATTTTATCAACCAAATATTTGTTTTGAAATTTCTTCTTAACATTTCTCTGCAGCCTCTTAATCTTTGGGAGTATAAGACTGTCTTCCCTAACTGTCCCTTGGCTCCTTGTGGCTACGTTGGTTTCCATAACGTCCTTATACCCCTGAGTCTTTTCCTCTTCAGCATCAAATAACGAGACCGAATTCCAGAAAGCCATGGTTTCCTCTTCCTGTTCTTTAGTAGACGTAGAAGCAGAATTCTCTTTTCTTTCTTCATCTCCCTCTTCTGTTAATCTAGAATCTAACAGTTGATTCATGACCAACGTCATCGAATTAATCCATTGAGGACAATTCTTTTCAGAGTGTGGCTGTTGGTGGAAAGTGCAAAAATTGTCCAAGCCTACCTCTGTTAAATTCATAGATGCAGCATTGTGCGGAGGAGGTTGAGACTAATGGTTATCCTCTCTTTTCTTATAATATGGCTTATAAAACTTTGGTGCTTCCTTCTCTTTCTCCAAGTCTATGATTTTCTTGGAAAGCTTCTGCATCATTTTGGCCATATTTTCTAGATATGGTGATTTTTCTTCCTTAGGTTTGGTAAACAATAAGTCTTTTCTTCCCGCTCCTTTCTCTCCTGACTATTCTGGATAGTCTTCAATACTCTCTCTTTCAGCTTCCACCACTTCTGCTTCTTCATAAGTTTCTGTCAAAGTAGGCTTGGCCCTACCTTTGGCAAACATGGCCAAATCAGGGCCTAAAGCTGAAGTGTAATATTCAATCAGAACTTTGTCTGAAGGTCTATCCATTTCAGAGAAATTCTTGAGATAGGCTGCAAACCTTTGTGTGAAACTGTGTACCTTTTCTTTTCTTTCTTTCTTCAACGCGCACAGCCCTTTCATGAGAGCTGCATGAGTTTTCTGAGTTGCATACTTACTTCTGAAAATTCTTTCGAAGGTATCCCAATCAGGGATAGAGTTAGCAGGCAATCCAAAGTACCATGACGCTGCAGCTCCTTTAAGGGTATGCGGGAACAATTTCCAGACTACATATTCATACTCCCCTGCCCTTAATCCTTCAACTGCCAAGTAGAAACTTTGTAGATGATCGTCTACTAGTATTTTCTCATTTGGGTCAAACTTGGGCAACATCTTGTCAAAGGCTTGAGGCAGATCGTGTAATGGAGGTGTAAGGTTTAATGGTGATCTGGCTCTCCATGCAGGTGGTGGATTTGGTGGGTTAGGTGGTGGATTAGCATTTACGCCAACCATGAGTCTGGGTGGAGAATGGGGAGGTAAACCAACTGGAGTATGAGAAGGAGAACTGTGAGGAGTTTCTGGGCCTTCTTGATTCAAAGGTAGCACAACTTCCTGTAGGGCTGTCTCTACAAGTTCTTTTCGGTGGATGCCCAGGATTGGCTACGTAACTGCCGGACCTTTCAGAGCTTCCCCTTTATCACCATTCATTTTGTCTTCTCTTTGGTTTTTCCATATTACAATCCTGTTGGTTTCTCTCTACTTTCGCCAAACGATCCGCCTCCGTTGACCAAACTCCGGAAACTACCTGCAATCAAACATCGAGCATCATTTGTTGGAAACACATTTAAATAACAACAACAAATTAAACTGACTGAACGGCTAATCCACAGGAAATGGTCTGGTGCACTACCGTCATTTTACAAATAAACCGACGGTAGAAATCGGAAGGAAACCAACATCGGCAGCCAAATGGATTTCCCGGCCGCAACGGCGGAAGAGTCAATGCTACCGGCGTGCGACAGGAGGGCGGGAAAACTGTAAATCGGAAATCAGACAGCTTTCCCTTTCAGAATATTAATGACTCTGAGAGCCGCAACGGCGAAAGGGAAATATTGAATACACGCGACGTGGGCGGAAAACTTTAAAATTGAAGTCGGATGGTTTAGACATCAGAAGCGGAACGACTTTCCCAGCCGCAATGTGGGAAAAGAAAAGACTGCGGGCAAGCGACGGTGGGAGGAAACTCAATCGGAAGTCGGATGGCTTTCCACTTTGGCAACCAAAGGACTTTGAGAGCTGCAACGATGGAAAAAGAAGGCTAAAGCCACGCGATGCCTAGTCGGACGTCGGACGGATTTCTACTCCGGAAGCTAAATGACTTCCCCAGCCGCAACAACGGAAGAGAAACGGCTTCAGATCAAACAAAGAGATGCCCGATCAATAAAAAACTAAGTGGTTAGACATATTTAAAACTCAACAACGGACAGAAACCCGTTTTACCTCCACGACAGCGATCCAGACAAAGAAAAACCAATCGACCAGCAAGAAGACTCAAAACTGCGGCCCTCAACAATTTTCATCACCATCAAAAAATGATAACCCGAGCGAGAGTTAATCTGTAGAATCATCCAAAATCAAACATGACCAAAATTCTAAGGATCCAATTGATTAGAAAACCATGCTAAATCTTGAGGAGGGGTCCAAAATTTAAGAAATTTGGGGAGAATGGTTGCAACTGCAACAGGTCCTTTTATTTTTGGCATGCCTCATATCCTATCACCCGTCCTTTGTCCTGGTATGGACCCTGGTGTCGGACTTGGGGGCATCATAGCCCCTTACTGTGCTCATAGATTTGGGAGTGGTCACATTCTACCCTCTACTCCATTTGTGGAGGATGTTGACTCCCTTCTCTCAGTTTTTACACCAGTGGTCACCCTCATGGGGGTGGTAGTGGATGCGTGAACCTTGGGTCTACACCTTACTTTCCTTTTTATTTCCCATCATTCACCGCACTGTTTCCTTTGGATACAGTTGTCATGATCAATCCTCCTTGTGCCCTATAGTTTGGACTCTTGACTGATTGTGATCCAGATGGATATCAGTGGCCACCCACCTATTCCACTGGCTCAAAACAATTGTCCGTTGTGGGAGTTTCCTAGTTATTTTTCTACAGTTTTTTGAGTCCTAAACTTCTGGGGTCGTTTTGAGGCCCTAAACGACGTTTTTTGGATATTTGGGGCCAAATGGTTGCCATTAACATGCATTTGGACAACCAAAAGTTGAAAATCTTAGACAGACCTTTCCAACGAGCTATCGAACGCCCAAATAGAATATTGTGTGCAAAAGTTATGACCCCGGGAAGTTGACTGTTCAACTTACCACCTTGGGACCGCAAACTTTATGACAATTCATATTCTAGGGTTACATTTTGGACTTTTGGGGTTCTCACCTCATTCTTATTATAAATAGGCCCCTTTGGCCTCATTTTGTATTCAGCTTGGCATGAATGAGCGTAGCAGCCACATCTCTTCTCAGAGATAGCTACCACCATTCTAACAATTGTATTACAGTATGTTCTATTTCCGCCATTTAATAGAATATGTGTTTACTGCATTTTTGTTATCTTTGCAAAATGTCTGTTATTATGATTCCATATATGTTCTTTCATTTCGTTCATGCATAAATCTGGATCAGATTGTTTCCAACTTTTTTGGACTAATATTATTGTCGTGTAGGGTCTGTGTTCACTCTCTCTGAGGTATTTCACTCATTCATGCCTAGTACAGGTATCATGTCTAAACTGGCATATAGGTTAGGATTTCACATCTGCTTGCATTTTTCATGGCGTTATAACCGTTTCATTTTAACCTTAGGTATGAACCCATTCCATGGTATCACAGAACCTACATGTTGTTTTTAGAAGTGGTACCATGTGAATGGTGGAGCTTTCCTATACATGGGTGTCCTAGTTAGCTACCTCTTGCATTCGGTACCCCTGATGTGAGTCCTCTCTTAGGTCTGGGAGTCCCTTTTAGTCCCTCCATGTCCTTGAGCAAGAGCTTCATACTCCTCTTGAACCTTATGCTGTTCATTGCCCCAGGACTCCCTTGTATATGTCAAGTTGTAATTGCATTATCATGAGTTTTGCTTTCCTTATTGAGCCTTATGCCGACTTACCTGACTTTTATTATCAGCCATATAGCCCGAGTTTGTCTCATATCCAGCCAAGTAGAGCCATTTTATATATCTTTTGCAGCTTGATTCCCCATTTTTTATCGGGAGAGGACTTTCCCTCGAGTGTTGTTATCCTACACATGTTTCCTTGCATTGAGCATAGGTATGTTTCACTTCTTGGAACTATTTTTTTTCCCCTTGACACTCGTCTCCTCCTATATTTGTAACTATAAAGCACTTTTATTCTTTTTCAAGCTTTTTAAAATATTTGAAAAAGTCCAAAAAAAAAAAAAAAAAATTCGGACAGGAAAAGATGTTATCTTTGGCAGCAGTTGAGTCGTGTTGCCTTCGAACAGAGCACTGTATATCACATCCGTTGGTTGGGTTAATCGTTTGACTTTAGGAGTTGTACTTGTTTCTCTAAGTTTATCTCCACCAACTGGTTAAGCTTCCAGTCCTTATGGAGCCTCTGTTGATGCCTCCTGTGTTGCAGAGATGTCCCAGTTTTGTATATTGAGTCTATGCTACCTACATTCAGTCACCATTCACCTTTATGCTCTTGTTCGAAGGAATTTGAATCCTGAGTCGGTCATCCCTCAGTTTTCATGACTTTCTATGTCAACCATTCCCGGTACTGGTACTGGTTCGAGCACATTATGATCGATTCCTTCCACATTATACAGCTTTGCTGAGTACCTCGTGTTGGATGATAGGGGATGCCTTAATGCCCTCCTTCTAGCGGATTTCATCCCATCGAATTCAGATTATTTATTCTGGGATAGGAGTCCAAATTCATTTGAGTGCCTTGAGACTTACAGTAATCAGTGGTAAGTTCTCTTTCCATCAACAGTTTTGGGAATACATCAATGTCCCCTGATCGATGGATTCTTTCAAGTGTTCTACCTCAACACATTTATTCACACTTGTTAGATTTCACTCTAGTAACTTGATTCCCATTTTCATTATCGGTGGGTGATCTCACCTTTGTTAACGGTATACATCAATGAACGATAATCAGACAATGGACTACTATGTTCGACCTCAACTTTTCTATTGACACAGTAGGATATGTACTCAATGGTTTGTGTATAAGACTTTCCAGATTGGTTGCATTTCATATATGTTACCTCCTTGATCATGCCAGTGTTCATGAGATTTCATCTCTCGTGACTTGATTCCAGTGTATGTCAGATATCTTCAGCCATTATGAATATCTTGATCCATTGTATATCTTCATCTTTCATGGAGATCATTATCCTTTGTATATATTCATCATGGATATTGTGATCTATCTATATTGTACATGGAAATGACCACACATGTCATATTTTGTATCATGCCTATTCATGGCCATTGTACTCTGATGTATCCGGGACTGCTGAATGTACTTGCAGTCATATGCAAAGATATTTGTACTATATTGTTGGATGGCTGGTTCTTCCACCTGGTTCTTCATCACTCCACTTCTAGGATGGACTTATAATGTATTTCGACCATCGTATCACCCCTCTAACCTCACACATTAGGGGGCATCTGTTACAATTGATTTTACTACACATGGTAGATCACACATTTATGGCCTTCCCTGTCCCTCTGTAGACTCTTTGGACCCCATGGAATATTTTTGTACCTTTGATGTTTCCAAGAACACATGTTATTTTCCATATGCGACTTTTAAACCCTTTCTCGTGTACACACACAGATATTACCCTTAAACCTGCGTACATCGAGATGTGTGCAAAATGCAAAGTATTTTTGGAGTTTTCCTTGATGTGGATCTGAGTCACTTGTCTCCTGGCCTTCCATATGCCTCGAGATTGCTCGGATTTGACCTTCCATTACCCCATTGAAGCACTATATAAGGAACCCTTTGGACACATTGAAGAGGAGGAATTGAAGAGCAAGAAAACTATAGTCCATTGTTGCCATAGCTTATACTTGAGTCTACATCACTTTGTCCCTTGGAGCACTTGGTGTTCTTCCCAAGCTTTCCTTTGGTTGTGAGCTTTCTATTGAGAGATGGAGTATTGAGGTGGTGGAGGCCCAGGTGGAGGACTCAGTTTCTCTGGTTCGCAGACGTGCCGATAGAGGTTGTCATTCTTCTAATCTCTTATTTATATTAATAGAAATATCTTTTCATGTCCAATGATGTGCATTTAAATGAATATTGAATCCATGGATGCTTTTAATTGATTATACATTATTGATTATATATGCTAGAGTAGGTCTAACACCATTATATAGCATGCATGTCTTGTTTTTATTATTATTGAGAGAGCCAATTGATAACACAAGCGGGATTGGAAAAGCTCAACGGGGATCTACATCAACCATCCGGAATATGGTATGTTCTGAGATCCTTTAGTGTTAGATGTTTTATTTCTCTTGCATATTGGGAATGGATTGATTTCTGTGGTTACTTTTTCTGTTGTGGTATACCCAAATCCATAGGAAGTTTTCTCCGTAACATGGAGATTAAGGCTTGAGGAGAGAATAGAGCATGTGATCAGAGTAATATTGTAACTTGTGTTGGGTTCCGTTTATAATATCAAATGCCTTTTTAATTATTCTTAGATTGTAATTGTGTATTCACATCCCTGGTTAGAGAAGGAAAGGATCCCTTTGTTGACTAGGAGATGCTCCTATAGTTTTTATTTGTATAGATAGATTAATTGCAGTGTGGTAATTTTATTAGCTTTATTATTAGTAATTACTACTTGTTGCATAGCTGGATTTATTTACAAAATTCGAAGGTAGATGATCAGTTGGTTATTTTGTGGCTTGTTTGATATCAATTGAGGTTGTGATTGTTCATATTAGTTCCTGTTATTATTTGTAGATCAAAATTTTGGTTATTGATAACCTTGAATGAATTTTCTTTATCATAGATCACATCTTTAATCTTTGCAAATAAGCATTCTTTTGAAGGTTGATTGAATTTCTATTGAGTTGGTTTATAACTAAGATGTTATCCTGGAATGGTGTGGATGAGTGTGAGTTCCTTCAGATATAGCAAGTTTGTTTTTACAGTGTGATTCATGTTTTCACAGACAATGTGCTTTTGAACATAAGTGAGGATTTCCTTCCTTTTTTAACATAGTGGTGAATGATTGGATTTTACTTTTACTAGAAATTAAGTGAATGAATTCCTTTCAGTCTTTGTGGATTTCATGCTACTTTATCACACTTAGCTGCATATGCAATTAGTTTTTCTTATCAGCACAAGAAGGAAAGTGTGTTTTCATATATTTTGTGCGCAACCTTGAAAGTAAAACATTCCTGGATCAGAAGTTAATGTGTGTGCTAGTTGATGTCTTAATAGACCATTATTAACCACAACAATCTCCATGGCATATCTATACTTTTCATATTTGTCAAATATCTATCTATCTATCTATCTATCTATCTATCTATATATATATATATATATATAATCATCACTTTGACATTAGCAAATTTGATATAACAATAATAAAATATACATGTACTATTATGCATTACAAGTTTAACATGATAAAATACATATACTCCTGATATAATAATTAGAAATCATGCATGCATGCATGCACACACTAATTAGGCTCTGATACCAAATGTCAAGATCCAATTTTCCTATTTAAACCTTTCTCAGTTATTTCATAATTATAACCATATTTATACATTTGTAGGAAGAAAAAGAGAGGAAACCTAGTGGTTGCTTACATGTGCTCAACACTCTCTTCCTCATGAATTTTTTTTCCGAATGCCCTTTCCTCAACCAAATAATCCATTTTAAATAGTATGTAAGGGCCCAATATCCAAAAGTAACGACCCTTTACTTTTTCGTCATAACTTTCCATTATTACATAGTTACTTTTTACATTTTTACATATTATTCTTATTACTATTTACTTTTAGTACTTTTACATATTACTTTTACTTTCTTTTACATATTATTCTTATTTTCAATTATTATATCGGAAAATTGGTACGATACATTGTCCACGTCCATTTAGGATTTAAGATCCACATTTTATGAGCTGTCGTGACTTAGGTGGTCCTCTAGTTGTTGGTTGGGTACCTTCTTATACGTATTTATATAATCAAAGGATCATTAATCATTGTTCTTCAATGCAATGGTGTCTTTAGAAACCACCATCGTTTTTTGGAGAAAAAAATTTCTCTTCTGCTAATTATATACATATTCAAACATCAACAAAATAATGGGTTTTGTATGTGGATCTGCAATAATCTAGTGATCTATGTTAACAAGAATATCTTCCATATTCAACTTCCATAAATTGAATCTTTGGCCATTAAACTTATTTATTTCTATTATTGAAATACTTGTTGGTCATATAATCCTTTGGGGTTATTATGTAATGTAGGGTAATTAATAAGATGAGGGTTTCCCAAAAATTTAATTGTCTCAACTGTTACTTGTAGATTGTATTTATAAGCATAAAATATCTCAATAAACTTACAATTTTTATTGTAGAGTTAGTTTGGACCTATAATGGTATCATATCCACAAGATTATATAACCCCATTTTTTTGTGTCCTTTTGTGCATATTTGTACCTGTGGGTGGGAATGGATGTGGAATCCTGATAGAGATACAACCAGAGGAGCAAGAGAGAAAGAAGAGTTCCCAACAGCGGAAGGAACAACCAAAGTAAGGTGCCACAGTGATCTAGGTTCATGTAAAAATGAAATGAAAGAGAATATATAAATTCATATACATAGATATATTGCAAGAAACATAGTGATACAATGACCTTAGATTCTATTAAATGAATGAAACATAACATACTATAAAGTAAAATTGACTAGAATGGTCGTTGTTATATCTCCTAGAAGAGATGTGGCGATTACACTCATTCGTCACAAGATGACTACAAAAGTAGGCTGAAGGTCCTTTTATCATAAATCCTTGAAGAGGAAGAAACCCTAAACCTAACCCTAATAGATGAACTGTTAAAAGGTTTGCGGGCCTTGAGGTGGTTAGTTGATACATCAACTTCCTAGGGGTGTAACTTTTGCATACGATCTCTGTTTTGGGAACTCAATAGCACATTGGAAATATCTATCCAAGAACCACAATTTTTGACTAGGTTCATGGAATTCCATTTCCATCACTTGACCCCTATAATTGCTGAAAAAACTTTTAAGGCCTCAAAACAACCCTAGAAGTTTGGGACCTAAAAAACCATAAAGAAAATGCCACACTAGAAAGACTGTTTTGATCCAGTGGGGTAGGTGGGTGGCCACTGATATCCATCTGGATCATTCCTCCCCCCTTAAGAAGAAATGTTATCCATTGTATTAAGTTCCTGCATCAGAAGAGGAATATGATTCTAAATTTGACTCATGGTGAGCCACTTTCCTTGGTGAAGAACCTGCCCAAATTTCATGAACGATAGATCTGACCATGTTTTCAGTGAGTTCCCTTTACCTGTGTATCCATGATTCGATCAACTATAGCCTACTATCAGCAATGAGGGTTGATTTGTTTTGGTGTCAACTACTCAACCACCTCTAAGGTGTCCAACAATGGTGGAAGATATGGTGAAGGAGCTCCATATTTGAATACCAAGTTCATGCCAAGAAATAGAACAATGCACAATTTGAAGGCATTCTCACTAAATTCCTTGGTGATGGTGTACGTTCCATATCGAAGTGGATGAAGCTTGTGATGGGGTCCCATGAGCTTCTCTTTCTACAAATGCAACCAAACCTTATCAACCACCTAAAACTTGTGTGGAACCTGATGTTGGTCATGTCATTGCTTGTACTTGGCATTGGCTTTGTCCAAAATGTCATAAACTTGTTGAAGGATGTGCTAGTTCCGTTCAACAAATTTTGTGGCCTTATTTGCCTTAGTGTGAGCATGAGCAGAGTCCTCTTGTGAGGATGGCATGGCTAGAGCTACATCAATTGGGGCCAATGGTTGGAACCCTAGGAACACCTGAAAAGGGTTCTAACCAATAGAGATATGAAGGGCTCTATTATAGCTATGTTGAACACAAGGAAGACTCTCATCCCCATGTGTAGGGATGTTTGGAATTGTACATTCTTAGAATATGCTCAGTCATCCAATGGAATACATCTGTCTTTCCTTCAATATGGGGGGCAAAGGTAGTCGATTCGGTGATCTTGGTGTCCATCAGTGGCCATAGGATGGGCCACAATGTGCTTAAGAACATGTTGTCTCAACCTAAAATTATAGTCTGTGGTAGCCCAAAATGAACCCAAATGTGCTTGAAGAAGTTCTTAGGAGTGGCTTTAGCAGAGATGCTCTTCTTGTAAGTTGTCATAATGGCCATCTTAGAGAATCAATCTATGAACACAAAAACACATTCATTACCATGCTTGGTTGATGGTAGTTCGGACATGTGATCCATGGAGATGGATTCCTAAGGCCAATTAGGGGTAGGAAGAGGGGTGTATAGTCCTTGCTTATTAATGACAAGTTTCATGGCAACACAAAAAGTGGATGATATGATGTATTAGTTGAAATATTGTTAGAGATTCGACTAATATAAATACTTCTACAACACCATGAAAATATTTTTTGTTACAAAGTTCCTTGCCACCCAACTGTAATGCGCTTCCCAAATGAAATTTTAACGCTCTCTTGAAGGAATAAAGGAATGGCCCAGGTGGCATAGAATTCCTTCCTAGAGATAAAATTATACCGTTAGTGTGGCTTCACACAATGCTTGATAGATGGAAGAAAATTTGATATTACTATCATATAGTTGAGGCCATTTGAAGGTCTCGTGGCCACAAGATTTCAACAATGTGGTTAATGATTCCATTGATGACCAAATTAGGAAATTGACAACTCGATTGGTGATTACCTTATTATATTTTATGTTTAGGTGGAATTGCTACAAGTATGTGGACCACTTTTGGTGGCATTCATTCTGTAATTTTCCTTGTGTTTCCATGAATTCCAGGGGCTTGTTATTAGTGTGGATAACCGTCTCTTTTCCTAGAAAGTAATGCTTCTTTGGTGGTAAGTTTAGATAATGGAATACATATCCTTATCATAGGTGGGGTAATTATGAACCACATTTGAAATATTCTCATTGTGATATGCCATTGGATGGACATGCTAAGTGAGGACTACACCAACAACATAGTCTAAAGCATATGTCTCAATTTTAAAAGGTTGTTTTAGATCCGGTAAGGTAAGGATGGGTGCCAAACATAAGTGTTGATTTAGTTCCTAAAATTATTTTTGTTGTGACTTGTCCCAAACAAACTTGGCCTTATATCCCCCTTTGGTCACCTAGCTAAGGGGCCAAGCAATATTAGAGAATCTCAACACAAACCTACAATAAAAGTTGGAAAGGTTTGGGAAGTTGTATAACACAATGAGATTTGTCAAGGTCAGCTAGTTGTGAATGGCTTGAATCTTTCCCAGATCCACATGCACACCATGTTCATCCACAATGTATCCCAGATATTGAATCCTCTCCATTCCAAATAAGCACTTCTATAGATTGGTGTATAACTTGTGTTGTCATAGGTTGTTGAGGACTTGTTGGATCCACTGTAAATGTTCCACCCATGTTCTGCTATAGATGGGGATGTCATCTAGATATATGACCACAAAATAATTGGTGAATGGATGGAGAATGTCATCCATCATCCTCATGAATTTTGTTGGAGCATTATTCAAGCCAAAAGGCATGACCAAACTCTCAAAAAGGCCTTCCAATATGTGAAGGAAGTCTTCCATACATTGATATGATCAATGGGAACTTGATTATATACATACTTCATATTAATCTTATTGAAATACTTGGGACCCTTAATTTGTTCAAGAATGTCGTCGATACAAGGAATGGGATACAAATTCTGAACTATGATTTTTTTTAGATCTCTATAGTCAATACAAGTCACCATGTCCTAACTTTCTTCTATGCCAACACAATTGGGATCCCACAAGTTGAGGAACTGGATCGATGTGCCAATATTGGATTAATTCTTAAATCCGGCATTCGATTTCTTCATTTTCCATGAGGGAACACCTATATAACATCTAATTTGGTAAAGGTTACCCAGGTACCAAATAAATTGAATGCTTGACCGAGCAATGTAATGGCACCCCTGTAGGTATGGTGAAGATGTCTTTGTATGCCTCCACTATATTTTGAGCAATCTTGTGTAGAGGTGGTGGAAATTGATGTGATATTTTGTTTATCTTCAGAGTGAATCATAAAGAGGGTGCAATTCCATTTCCATGAGATACCTCCTTGCATTAATCAACTATGATGAGAGACATTGCAGTAGTGGGAATTGTCTCCAGTATATTCTAGAGTTTCTTTTCCAAGGTAATAACGACACTACGAGGTCTAGACTCATACAGAACATGATGTTTCCACATATATAATTGTCCGAAAATAAAATCACAAAATTAAAGAGAGGAAACATCACAAAATACCTCATCTTTGAAGGGATTATGCCATAGGATATGCGACACTGTTGACTAACACAAATGTCTCATCCCTGGATTATCTAATTGATGGTGTATGGTTAGGGGTGTGGCATCATTGAAAACTTCAATATTTTTATGACCTCATAATAGATGAGTTTCTTTTCGATACCATTATCAACAATGAAATGTAGTGGATTCCCCTACATCCATAGTTGTGAATGGAAGAGGCACTCCCATTCCTCTAGCACCTCTAAGTCTTTTGGTTGGATATTTGTGGTTGCGACAATGGAAATAGAATTTGCATCAATTATCTACTTTCCCTTTCTTTCTGAATTAGATTCTAATCCATATTCTGACTCTGGGAATTTCCTCTCGACCGACAATGATTGTTTTGAGTGGCATTCATTAGTGTTGTGCTAGGGTATTTTGTGGAACTCACAAAACTTGCCGATGTACTTCTTCGATTTCATGTTACTATTGTTTACTTGTTGCTTTTCCTAGTTGTTAGGATTTTGGTCATCTTGGCTCTATCCTTTTCTTTGTAACTTAGGGGCACATTTTCCAGTCTTCTTCTACTATTGATTTACAAACCCAAACTCCCACTTATTATTTTTATTAAACAATTTCTCGATCTTGACAATGTACCCATAAGTATATCCCAGTGAGGATATGTCTAGAAATTCCATCTTTTCCTGATTGTACTTGTGCAGGTCACTGCTTTACTTTAGGACCAAGAGTCGTTCGAAGTATTTGAAACTAGTTTTGATCACAGGGTATGGAATATGTTGGTAAACTCCAACATTGTATGGTCTCTCCCTTGGCACAATTTCTTCCACTTGGTGTATTAGTCATCATATTTTATGATAGGGTAGAATTCATCTTTTATGGGATCAACAAAATGCACCCAAGTGGGTTTTTTCATGTATATTTTAGACTCATCTCTTGTGTGCCTCTCACAAGACCTGTCCCACCTGTCTTTGATATGGGGGATGAAATTAAGGAGTGCGAAGGTGATCTTTTCATTGATATAAATTTTTTGAATAGAGAAGTAACCCTCTGACTGATTTAACCATTTCTCCAAAGCATATGCATCTATATTTCCTTAAAATAATCGAATTTCAATTTTAAATTGTACCTTGAAGGGAGTCAGACCTCCAAAATGACTGCTTGTTAAAGGTGCATATGTTGTCATCGACATTCATTGAAGGATTTGGGTGAAATTATCCATCATCTCGTTCCTTTATTGTGTAAGAGATTCCTTGAGACAAAAATTATTATGTTATCCTACTCCATCATATATGTTTTCTTCTCCCTCCATGTGAGGCTTATTAGTTCGATGAGAGTGGTTTTCCCTAAGCTCAACTAGTTAGAGACCCAACTCTCGATATTCAAATCTCGTCGATGACATGCAGTGAGAAACCATGAGACCAAATTTCTCTAATACCATTGACCCAGATTTATGTGAGAACCAGATGAAAGAGCACACATAATATATATATATATATATTCACATACCAATGTATATTTCAAGAAACACGGTGATACAATAAACTCATATTCTATTAAATGAATGAAACAAAACAAATTGTAAAGTAAAAGAAGCTAGAATGGTGGTAGCTATATCTATAAGAAGAGAAGTGATGGATATGCTCATTTGTCACAAGTTGAATATGAAAGGATACCGAAGGGCCTGTTATCATAAATCCTTGAAGAGCAAGAAACCTTAAACCTAACCCTAGGAGATGTAATGTGAAAAGGTTTGTGGGCCCCGAGGTGGTTAGTTGATACACCAACTTCCCTACAGTGTAACATTTGCATACGATATTTATTTTGGGTGCTCAATATCCTGTTAGAAATATCTATCTAAGCACTAAAACTTTAGAATAGGGTTATGGCATGTTGTTGGATTCCCATGGCCCCCTGAATTACCAAAAAAATTAATTTAGTGCATCAAAACAACCCCAAAAGTTTGGGGCCTCGAAAACCATAAAGAAACTGCCACACTAGAAAGACTGTTTTGATCCAATGGAATTGTTGGGTGGCCATTGATATCCATTCAGATCACATAGTGAAATCAAGTGCACCTAGGAGTGATACTACCAACTCGATTGTTTCTTCTAGCCAAATTTAAAGAACTCTATGATTTCTTTAGGCTGCTAATTTGTATGGCATAATTTATATTAAAAATATATGTGAGTACTTGATTTATCATGAACTCATGGTGGAATATAAGATTGTGCATTTGCAAAATAGCAGCATTCGAATTTGTTGATGCACGTAGAACACTAGTTGAAATAATAATTCCATAGTTCCATCCATGGTTTCCTATGATAATTTGGTTTTTGCGAACAAGACATGAATTTGTAGAATAGTGAATGCACTAACTAGAGATGGAAATAAGGTTAAAGAGACCCACCATTTTGAGTCCCACACATAAAAGAATCATAGAGAAGATAATAAAAAATAAATCTCTTGTGCATCTATTTTATCATGTGTTATGTGTTGTTGGTAGAAGGCGTATACTAAAGTGATCCAACTCACCTTTGTTATATCAATTGTATTGGAAGAAAAGAAAATCAATATGTGAGTGTAGATAAGACAATTTATTTCCATTTTAAGTGGAATATTATGCCAAATGTTGAAGATAGAGGTGAAATTATTCACTTCCTTTATATTCTTTCACTAGTATGTTAAGTGACCATAATATCCAATCCTTCAGTAGATCGTAGATCAATCATCTTCAAATCATATTATTTTGAATTATGTTGAATTTCATGCACCTTGTGACATAGGAGGCTAGGACACAATCCCAGAAACCTAATTCTAGGTGTAGTTTGATTGCCTTTGTGAATCAATTTTGTGTATTAAGCAAATCTAAAAAGAGGATTTTTTATTATATATGTTATTTTTTAGTAGATGACTACATACAAACTCATTCTCAACCCAATAAAAATATATAATGAATATGGTTGCAAGAATACTAATTGTGGTTTCCATTGGTTTATTAGTTATCCACTTTATTCATGGAAAAATCATTATATTAACATACATGAGCAAGTCATCATTGTGAGTACGTTATTATTGTATCCATTGTGTGTGGTGTTAAGAGGCACATAAAACTATCACTCGCACTAGTTATGTCTATTGTGTGTGTGGTGTTAATTGACATAGAAAACTATCTAAAATGGTCCCATAAAATCAAACACACTATAATTTTTAATAACCTTTGGGATGGAATATGTAAATAAGAGAATAATGTTGCACCTACCAAGCCTACAACGGACAAAGAGATTGCTATATGGAAGAACACACATAATAAGTCCTATGCATTGATCGTTTCTACTATTAGTGAATAGGTAAATCATCATATATTACATTTTAGAGACTCTTATGTTGCTTCAATTAAATTGAAACATTTGTATGATTCACATTCAAAATTGGAACTCATACAATTGGTGGTGAAGCTCTTCAACCTAGAGTTGAAGGATAATGATCCCATGGATTTAGATTCTGATATTAAATCCATAAATCATGACATTGATACCACTAGTGTGGAGATCAAAATTACTCTCATATATTTTATTAAATCTCTCTACCCTACATATTCACACCACCTTGAATATTTACAATCTAGTGGCTAAATGAAGTCCATTACATTCGACACTTTGGTGGAGAAGGTTGCAGAACATGAGAAATCCTTTGGGAAGCAAACAACACATCATGTTGGATAGATTGTGTGCCTTACTTAGAATACAAAATGATAATATTCTTCTAAAGGAGAAGGAAATATAAGAGGAGGTGGAAAGAAGGCTTTTACAGGAGGGGGTAGAAATAATCAAGGTGAGAGATTTGAACATCATTGTGTTCATTATGAAAATAATGGACATGATGAAAAAAATTGTTGGGATCCATGGGAGAAGATAAAATAAAAACATGATAAAAAATAAGGCAAAGGTAAAGCATCTGAATTGACAAAAGGTAAAGTGCCTGAATCTTCTCATTACATTGTTGCTCACTGCAATATTGGGGTGATTAAAGATTCGTTTAACACTTCATTTTCTTCTTTTATAGATTCTTGGTTACTTGTGTAAAATTTTATTCACATCAATATATACAATCTAATATATTCCTCACAATCTAATAATTTGAAAAATCATGCACAAAAAAGTGTAAAAGAAGCACAATGACACGACGAATGATGCCAATAACTGAAGTTTATATTACAGTCCAACATGTAAACTTGTTCAAATCATAATTATAATATAATAGGGAAAAATAATTAGCCTTTAAATGCATTCACATGGCATACATGTGGCAGACATACATTGGACCTCAAAACCCCCCTAGGTTGACCAGTACGCTCCCAAACCACCTCAAATAGTCACGAATGTCAGATGTGAATATTGGGATGGCAGGGTTGGTCATAAATGATGGTTTCCCAAGAATGGTGGAGTGAATGGTGGTGTGGGAGTGGCTCTAAGCAGTCCAAAAGGACCAAAGGAGGCGAAAACACCCAAATATAATGCATGAGTGCCCCTGGTCAAACCCATATCTACAAATTAAGGAATGTGAGTGCCCATAGGGACCAAGTGGTCATAAATGAGGTGCATTATATTCTAGTTGACCAAATGAGGGATCCCGTAGTCACTAATGGTCCAAAACACCCAACAAGCTTAGGTAATCATCATTAACCATGATTTGGACCATCTAACATAGGTAAAAAATGAATGAGACTATGGTCCTAGGTGTCATAATGTTATAACACCCGCCCTTAATCCTGAATTAGTGTAGCCAAAATCAAAATGAGTCCTTGGAAACTATGGCTCTAGTCATCTCTTACAATTTTATTAGTCCATATAACCAAGGTAAGGAGAAAAACCTCATGGGAATAAAACCTCCCCTAAAAAATGGACATGAAGTAAAATATGAAGTAAATATTAGTCTTTACCATGCATCACCCACCCTAAGGAGTGGTCTAAGGTAGGTGAAGGTATTCTCATTCAAACTATTGGTGAATATGTCAGTAGTTTTCTCAACATATGGGAAATACTTCCATGATATCACATGGTCATGCACCAAGCTCCTGATGCAGTGCATGTGTATCTCAATGTGCTTGGTCCTCTGTCTTTATACTGGATATATAGAGATATTAATTTCACTTTTATTATCACACCAAACGACAGTGGTTGAATCAAATGCAAATCCAAGTTCTACAAGAATGCCTTGCAACCACACACATAGTGTAGTTGCATTCATTGATCCTATGTACTCAATATCGGTCAAAGATAAGGAAATAATGTGTTATTTATTACTTAAACAACAAATATAACCATGTGAAAGCATGAATACATAACCTGAAGTGGAATTTTTGTCATTTTTATCTCCATCCCTATCTGAATCAGTAAATCAAACAAGTTCTAGTGGATAACTAGCTGCATAGTGTATCCTGAAATGCTTGGTTTCTTTCACATAATGTAATATCCTTTGGTATAATTCCAATGGATATAATGAGGCTCTTGCATATTTCTAGTAACAACACCTACTGCATAATCCAAACCAGGTCGAGAGTGTGTGAGATACAACAAGCTCCCAACTAGTTTCCTATACAACGTGTTGTCCACCAATGGAGATGAACCAAAATCACCTAGTTTTACTCCTAAAAGGAAGGGAAACTTACTAGACTTACATTCATACATATTGAACTTCTATAATAGGTCTAAATAATACTTTTATTGGTTGACCTTGATATTTGCATTAGATTTCTCAATCTCCAAGCCAATAAATTGTTTCAATAATCCTAGGTCAGTCATTGAAAACACACTATGCAATGAAGATTTAACTGAACCTATATTAGAAATGCAACTTCCAGTGATCAAAATATCATCAACATATAGTAAAATTATAAGAATATATTAATTAAAATTCTGCAAATTCACATTAGGATCATATTTTCATCTTTCAAAACCTTGAGAGAGAAGGAAGTTGTCGATCTTGGCATACAAACCTCTAGGAGCTTGATTGAGGCCATAGAGAGACTTATTCAACTGCAGATAAGTGAAGGATCATGTATGAAATATTCAGGTTGTTGTATATAAATCTCTTCATGAATTTTTCCATGAATAAATGCACTCTTCACATCCATGCGGTGCACTTCCCATCGTTTGGATGCAACAATGACCAAAACTAGCCTGATTTAGTCCATCTTTGCCATCAATACAGGTGTCTCTTTATAGTCCACTCCATGGACTTGAGAGAAGACCTTGGAAGCAAATATGGCCTTATACTTCACTTCAAAACCATCACCAGCCATTTTGGTCCTATACTATCTCTTACGTTGCACTAGTTTCCTCTTGGAAGGTAGAGGAACCAACTCCTAGGTTTCATTGTCTTGCAAAGAATTGAACTCTTATTGCATGGATGATTTACATATTGGGCCATGTGATGCTTCTTAACTTGATTATGGATCATATCCAACCATCATAAAAAAACTCTCAATAATATTTGAATCACAAGTGGAGAAGGCATTGTGAAATTGAGATCCAGTCTTCCTAGTGTCTAGTGGATCTCCTACAAGATCACCAGCTGCTTGTATGGTTTTTTCATCCCATTTTGGCCTTGTGGTAGAATAATAATATGCATTAATTTAATTATATTCATATTCCATATCATAATCAGAAATGTAAACATGACTTACTTCATCATTGAGTGGAAGATGTGAGCATTCCCCTTCTTCCAAATTAACCTCTTCCATAGGATCTTCTTCAAATTGAACACTCCTCTCAATGAAAGTTTTTTGAGATGAAGGATCAAAGAGCTTGTATCCATTTTCAAATTAATCATATCCAACCATTATGGATTCCTTTCTTTGGGGCTGCAAGGCCTTTCTCTTCTTAGGAGGTATCCTAGCCCATGCTCTTGAACCAAACACCTGAAGTGAGATACATCAAGCTTGTGTCCTCTCCAAGCCTCGAATGGAGTCATATATTCCAAGGATTTGTATGGGAATATATTTTGAACATATGTATCACAATTTATGGCTTCAACAAATAGCTTAGGAGACAAATACTTAGCCTCCAACATGCAAGTGGACATCTTCTTCAATGCTTTATTCTTGCGCTTTGCCACATCATTCTGTTGAGGTGTGTATGGAAATGAATGTTTCATATGAATGCCATATTCTTCACATAGATACTGGGGGTACTTATTGACATACTCCTTCCCATTATCATTCCTTAAGACCTTTATATTCTTCCCACTGAAGTTCTCAACCGAAGGTTTGAAAACTTTGAAGGTTTGGAACACTTCAAATTTCAACTTGAGGAAGAGCACCCAACAATACCTTGAAAAATCATCAATGAATGTTAGGACATACCCTTATTTTCCATAGGAGGGTGTGGGAAGAGGTCCTATCAAATCTGAATGGACCAATTTAAGGACTTGAACATCTCTTCTTTCCTTCCCCTTATCAAACTTTTGTTCTACATGCTTTCCAACAATGCATCCCTTTCATGTTCCTTTGGAAAATTTAATGCCTGGAATTCCTTCAACCATCTTTTATTTTCTCAAATATTGAAGATATATCTAGTTGAGGTGTCCAAACCTATCATGTCAAAGTATACTAACTTCATTGGCATGTGAAAAAAGTACATTAACTGAGAGTAAGGAAGAAAGTGTGAAAACTTGTACATCCTTCACTCATGATCTGCAACACCCACTCCAACCACTTTGCCATTGGAAACTTAAGAAATTTCCACATATTCTTGAGTGAATGTCACTATTTTGGTCGAACCAATGTGGGTCATTTGGTAGAAAAGAGTGTATTTTCTGTAATATCTATCACAAACAACACATTGTCGAAGTACCCATTATCTAGATTGATCCTACCAATTCCTTTTGTTGGGATATCTGAATGATATTGCATGAGAATGGATGGACCACTATATGGATGGAGAGAATATAAATATTATTCTGCAAAAGCTATGTGCCTTGAGGAACCCAAATTTATGATGAAGGAGGAATATCCATAAGTTTTATCAACCAATGCATGGCATCTCTCCTTGTTTTCAGAATTCGAACCACCATCCTTCTTCTTTGCTCTATATGGAAGAGGTATATTGTTCTTCTCAGGAGTTGCACCATCATGTCAATGTTTTTCTTCATGCATGCACTCTCAAAGTTTCAACCATTGTGATGGTAAGTGCATTTCGACTTCTCCTGATTCTTCCCTTTCTCCTTGTGAGGATTCGAAACCCCATCAAAATATTTGGTCTTCTCTTTGTCTTTCTTCTTCTCTTCCTACTTCGAATATTTGGGTCTTCTCTTTCACTTTTCTTACTTCGAGTCACTAGCTTCAAGAGATTGGTATTTCGTAGGCTTGATGGTATTCATCTAGACCAACTTGTATTATTCTTGAGTCAGAGAATCCATGAATTCTGCCAAAGATGGCATTCTCCAATTTTGAATGGTTGAATGAAACCCTCTCTACTCCAATGGAACAAAATAAGAAGCTCACATTGAAAGAAGGGAATGAATTTGAGAATGCAACCAAGTATAGATAGCTTGTGTGAAGTCTTATCAATTGTACCACCACCAAACCAAATATTTCATTTTTTGTTCTGATAATTTTGAGATTCATGCAAAAACCTTTTGAAGGACATTGGTCTGCTACAAAAATAGTTCTAAAGTACTTGAAGGGAACACAAGATTATGGACTTAAATACTCTAAAATGGGTGACTTTACTTTGATTGGATATTCTAATTTAGAAATTGATGGGGATAAAGAAAATGGAGTGTCAACTTCATGAATCTTATGAATCTTGGTTCAACATATATCTCCTATATATCATCCAAAAAAATAGTTCCAACAGGTTCCACAATAGAGGAAAAATATGTGGCAAGTGCAATAAAAAACAAAGGAGATTGTATGGCTAAAGAAAACACTTGAATATTTGTAGGAGAATTAAGTTAATTATAATCCTCTTTTGGTTGGAAATACTTCTGCAATCAAGTTGGCCAAGAATCTCATATTCCATTATTGAACGAAATAAATAAACATGAAGTATCATATGATTCAACATCAAGTAGAGGCAAAGACTATTCATTCAAGATATTGCTCCACAAGTGAGTGAATTGCACACATCTTCATCAAAGTGCTTGGAAGAGAAATTTAAATTTAAACAATTCAGAATGATGCTCGGACTTACAAACACCCCTTTAGCTTAAGGTGGGAAATTTTAGTCATATAATCCTTTAGGGTTATCAATTTTTTGTCAATTTAACTATCTCAATTGTTGCATATTTGTATTTATAAGAATAAATATTTCAATAAACTTAAAATTCTGATTGTGGAGTTAATCTGTACCTACAATACTCACCATTTTCATTGCATAAGATTCACTATGAAAATATCCCACTCCAACGTAGGCTTACCATTGACCCAAGACAACCTTGATCTTCATAGGATGAGCTAAAATTTAGCAACAAGGGAATCCCCCTAAATCCAATAGCCTCTCGATGATACCATATTATTTTTTTGCTAAACGAATGTAATAAAATCAATACCAAACATAATATAAAACACAAAAAATGGATTACATACATACACACACTACACATAGATTTACCCCGTAAACACAAAATTAGGAAAACCAACATTCTTGAGAGTTTATCCACTGTCTATCTCATTGTATTATATTTATGTTTATTATACAATATTGCAGTATCCAATACATAAATCCATTAACCAAGTTAGATTACAGCCCCAATTCCTTGACTGGAATTAGGTTAGAATGGGCTAAAAAACTATTGGTAAAAAAAAAATGAAAAAGGACCAAAATCATATGCAAAAAAATTCTCTTGAGGGTGTCGACCTCCAATGCCCCCCTAACTAGGGGGTATAATCAACCCCCCTAGAACCCCATTTCTCTAGGAACCTACAAAGAGTACAACACATGTCCAACGATCTAAGTCCCTTGTGTTGGTCTCACATGGAATTCACTTTGTTGACCAATATATTATCATGTTCATTCATAAAGGGGGTTTTTAATTTTTGAAAAATAAGGTCAATATATTGTAGGTAGTGGGGGGAGGGGAGTAGGGTATTGGGGTTTAATAAGTAATGGGGGGTTTAAAAAGTGGTATTCAGTAAAAATCCTGAATATCTAGTAAAAATAGTTTTTTTTTTAATTAGAAATTGTATTGAGAGGGGGGATCAACAAAAGAATTTTGGTAGGTAATTATCAATATCTAGTGAAATTATGGGTATTCTTTAATATCTCATGAATGAATGCACTATGACATAGTTTCACTAAGTGAATACCCCATGGTCGGTCTCTCTTATTTTAATGTCCTTAGCTAACACACATGGACATTGTAGAACTGAAGTCTGTTCTTTAGATAGGATGGACATGAGTGATGAAGTCCATGTAGAGACAATGCGTGCGAGGGTAAAGGTTTGAATGGTTACTGCTAGAATACAGAGATATGCTACAATTATAAAGACTAATGAATACATAGAATCCATTATATCTTCCAATCCATTTCATTTCCTCTTATGAGCGTCCATAAAATATACAAACTCAAGTGCTCCCTTTATTGATATGTAATCGTCTCGAGAATAGATTCAATGACATGTTGATCTTTATTGTAGATTACCACTATTTCCCTATATTCCCAATCTTCTTGCCACCTTTCCCATTTTCAAGAAAATTTTGTCAATTCACATTGAGCCTCTAATACCCAACATTCACACCTCTATATTGTTCTTAGCAGTTCCACTAATTCACACAAGATGTAACACTTGAAGTGTTAGTGATAAGTAGCCATGAATACGCTATTTCACCATCAAGCTCAATTGATTCCTTTGCAATCAACAATGCATAATATGCATCCATTACCCAATTTCTTTCATCGACTATTTATCCCATAGAACACCCAATTGAACCATTGTAACTAGTTAGAGAAATGAATTATCAAATTGAATAAATAGTTAAAGAATGATCAAAACCTCTAAGGTTAAGGAAAATCAAAGTATAGCAAGAATGAATGACAAAGTATGAGACTTTGCAAGGGATTTAACTCCCATTTCGCATGTGCATGAAATGAAGCTTGTTGTGACTTGACATGTTTGTCAATGATTTGAGGATACCCTAATAGGAGAGTCATCACCAATTGTCCATACCCCCTTCATATGGTAAGTGATGTTCACAAATCCTTTCCAGAACATAACTACCATCTCCAACCTAAATGTTTTCACCATATCCAACCTAAATACTTTCATCCTTAGAGTCTTAATATAAAGATACTACTTTCATAACAATTAAACATAATAACAAAAATAAACAAAACTCATGCTTTAACAAAAACCAGAACATAGGAACTAGTCAACTAGTAAAAAAACTCCTAGCCAAGACAAAAAATATAATAAAAGACAAACATGCTTTCATCATATGAAACTGAGTCTTCCCATATATGCCAGAGCCCCAATAGGGAATACCTCAAAAGAAATATAACCATCCATCTCACCAATTCCTTTCTTTAATAAACTATCTGCATCAACATTTGATTCTCTGAATATGTGCTGAAAGGAAATGTAAGAGAAATCCATCATCAAACATCTAACTTTTACCATCTAGGGATCCAAAACTAACGAGTGAAGCTCCAACACCCTTTATCCCTACTAATAATAACTTGAGAATCACCAACTATCTGAATAAAAGAGATCCTCCATCTCTTAGCAAAAAAGAGAAGTCCCCAAATTCCCATAGAGCAAGTAACTCCGCTCTAGCATTAGTTCCTCTCCCCACCCCCATCCATAACTTCATCACATAATTCAAACCAAATATTACAACCATACCAGCCCCACATAATCCACCTTGTTTTGCCTCATGAGAAACAACTAGTGGATATCTCTTCTCCAATAATACAAAAGAAATAGATCTAAAAGCCTTCAAAGTAATTTCTTTGTGCCATTCAAAAAAGGAGCTTGTAATCTTTAGGCTTGCAATCACAACATCCAGAAACAGATCTTGAAAGATAGATCTATTCTTAGCCTTCTAACTTCCCATAAAATAAACTTTTTTGGCTTTTGAACCAATTCTATAAATTCTAGATCAAAGAAACATAGTTCTAGTTAACCAGAAAATGAAATCTATTTTTCAATTCAGCTCAAACCTCCAGCTCAAACCTCCTGAAAGAAAGAACAACTTCCAAAATATGATTTCTAATTTGCACATTATCACACTTAAATGCAATAAAAACAAAGTTTGCACATTTACGTGTAAAGGATTAGTATTACTAAATAGTATTTTAAAGTTTTTTTTAAAGGATTAATTCTTCGAAAGATTATGCATAAGATACGATAGTATTAATGGAAACCTATTTTAATTTTCTTAAATTAAATCTTTGTTTGGACCTATAGTGTAATCTTCTAACTACATTTTTGAGTCTCAAAAAGGCAAGATCCAACCATTGAGTCCCCACAAAGGCAAGATCCAACCTAACCATGTGCTTATTGGCAAAACCTTTGACCACCATTTAAAATCTACATTTTCATAGTCCATTTTTTACATCAAATTAGCATCAAATGCTTTCAAGTATACTTCTGTTGAGGGTCGTTTGCGAGATCCAGTTTTAGGCACACAAAAAAATTAAAACAGTCGTGGATGGATCAAAAGACAGAAAACCCATGGTTTCATGCCCAACGTTACAGGCCCCATGAAACCAGGGCCGAAATGAAAGATACAATTTGTATCTTCTTCTGTAAAAATAAAACTCCATCAGGAAAAACGTGCATTGCTATTAGCATAGAGAGGAGCAAAGGAGTCATTGACACTTCAGAATCAGAATCAACATAACATAATAAAAGTGGATTTTGAGTTTATGTTTTATTTATTAAATTATTAAAAGTCTATAAAGATGTAAATACTTTATAGAACATATTTTTTAAAATACTTTATAGAACATATTTTTTATTTGAACCAGAAGACACATATTTTTAACTCTTAAATGATAATAAATATTCATAAATGATAATAAATATAAAGAAAAATGATGGACTTACTGGAAAAAAATAGTAATTGCAAATAACCATTATTACAGCCTATCTTCCGTTGACGAGCAACATATATAAAAATTTCCAACCAAGAATACGGTAACGCAACAATGCCAAAAGTTTACAAATGTTTTATGAACGTAGATCTCGCAGATCTGTTTAGACTCTGCGGGATCTATCAAACGATGTATCCTTGAGACTATACAAAATATGATAAAGAATAAACTTATTAAACTTGCCTTCAGCTTCTACTCTTCACTCTTCAGAATCATCTTCTCCGGACTGATACCAAATCATAAGCAACACCAGTGAGAGTATGATAGCCACGCCCACTGGCGAGCCTCCCGCTCTGTGTATTGAAGAAGGATCCACCTCGCTGAAGAAGAAGGATCGCCGAGTACTGTTCCTGTGGGACAGCCATCTGATGAGTATGAGAAGCATGACAGGCGAGAGCATGAGCATTGTAGGACTCATCTCTTCCATTAGTTCCAACATAGTACTGTACAAAGGCACTGCCAAGACCATGCCTATCATGGCCACCACCAAAATGGTCTGTGTAGAAATATGAATATTTCCAGCAATCACAGCCATCTCACAATAACTATGACAAATAACAATGCAACAACTATATCAAGCTAACTGATCTGGGAATTCCTGCACTCAGACAAATTGATCAGCATATGTATATGTACAGTACAGTATTGCCAATGATAGACTCAGTAATTGATCTTGAATGTCTCTGATCTCTGAATGATGAATCACAGTGGAAGCTGCCCAAAGTTTAAGCAAACTCAACATGAAAAGGCGTTGAGTTTGAATAAAGAAAGAACCAGACTGTACATGACATCATCTGTTTCCTGTCTGTTTGCTATTTAGGTTTTCCAGCCATGTGGTTCGAAGCTTCTCAGCTCCACTCAGAGCAAATTGGCCTGTACTAATCTATTTATATATTTCACATCTTTCGAAAATGGATCCACACAGTCCATGGAATATGATTCCTTATATTATTCAGTATCACTTCATTTCAGGATTGATGATGCGTGGCAACGTAGAAGTGATCGAACAGGCGTCTAGTCTGTCTTACGTAGGTGGGGCAGTTTGATCTCAGGCCGACACGATCTTTATTTTAAGGATTTATAAAATGGCAGTTTGATACGAGGCCAAGCGATGTAATTTATAAAATAAATAGTTGCATGTGCATCCACGATCTCTCCCTCCCTCCGATTGCCTTGAATTCAGATTCAGGCAAGTCAAATAGCACGCCACTATGATCCATGACAGCTACTATATTGATCGTAGTCAAGCGGGTCTCATCTAAGCTGATTCCATGTGATTCAAAGCCTCTATCGTATTAAAAGAGCCAAGTAGCCTTGAACGCCGAGACCCATGTGGCAAGTAAATGGTCTGTAAAACTCCAGAGATTAGGTGAAGTATTGTTCATTGTATTGTGGTTTACAAGATATAAAAACTCGGTAGTCTATTCAAGCAAGATGTTAAAATTTGGTAGATGTGTTTAAAAAAATATTTTGTATAAAAAAATTAAGATTATATATTGAAGGTTCCGAGATGCAACTGATAATAATATCTGAGTTTTTAATTTATCATGATTTTTATATTCAATAAAGTTAACCATGAGAGTGATGTGCCTTCTTAATCACGAGGCCACCTTTTTATTAGGGCTATCTTCCTCTAATAAGGTAAGGCCCAAGACCCATTATATAGTTAATGTATGGTTAATTACTATAAAGTGCAGTGGTAATTATTAATGTTAGGATCATGTGATTTTGTAGTTGGTGTATTGTTTTTTTAACTATGGAGAATGGGTAACTTGTGAGGATTATTTGAGTTAGGTATTATTCAACATTTCACAATTTATATATTTCAATAATTTATGACTCAATTTGGATAGGCATTCATAGCCCGTTAGGGTAAGCCTCTATCCCAAGGGTCACCTACCTTTAGATCCTTATCATAACAAGCCAATGTCTGGGTAGGTACTGTGTTGTTAATTAATATAAAAGGGCCTCCATTATGGAATAAGACCCACTAGATAGTTCGTAATAATTAATGTTGCAAGAACTAGTAATTTGGGTTGTGCAAGACTATATAAGCTATGTAATGTTTGGTCAATAGTTTTTAGCCATCTGAATTGATAAGTGATCACGATTACCTAGGCAAGGCCCGAGTTCAAATTTGGTTTCTCGCTACTATAAACCAATAATATATCCAACGTCTTGCAAACTAGATATACCGATAACTCATGACTTTGCAAGAGGCTAGATGTCTAGAGACCCCAACCCAAGATAGGGACCCACTTAAGGGGGGGACCTACCTTTCTCGCGTTATCACAATGGGCCAATGTCTCATTGGGTATTTGAACCTGGATGGGAAGAGTGTGAAACTTACCTCCTCACCATTTAAGTTGTTACCAAAGGGTTTGATCTTGTGGTGAAGAATGAGGAGTTTTTCACTAGTGACCGAGATTCAATTCCCATCAGGGCATTCAACCCATCAGGTTACCATGGGAGAAACTAAAGGTAGTGGTCGAACACATGAAGCTTGGATTGCACTCATAAGTGTATCGAATCCCACCCTCTTTTCATCCTTATGATCAAACACTAACTATTATGGCTACAACGACAATTTTATAAAGAATCAGACTAGATATATGAAGGTTGTATGTTTAATGATCCATGTTTATTGCATTGTACCATATGCTATCATTCCTCAAAATTTATATGTTGTTAAACGATATCGTTTGTTAATGATTATTATTTTGTTGGA
Source organism: Pseudotsuga menziesii (assembly GCA_001517045.1). NCBI lineage: Eukaryota > Viridiplantae > Streptophyta > Pinopsida > Pinales > Pinaceae > Pseudotsuga > Pseudotsuga menziesii. The sequence goes on along the minus strand of LPNX010542581.1, from coordinate 488,238 downwards.
AAGTGATGCAATTAGAAGTTGCATCCTTGAAAATGCCATATTAATTGAATAAGGCCCCGTAGGTAGTCATTATGTTGTTAATTAATGTAAAGCCTTCATGTCCTTATTTTGTAATTATTAATGTTGGGATAATTAGTGGTTAGGGTTTGGATAGTGAGAAACTATTTATGGAGATAGGAACATATGTAATGTTTTGTTATGGATTATTATTATATTGGAGGGTTTCTCAATTATAGACTTCCCACTCGAGAAGGAAAGCAAGCATTGCTCACCTTTTGGAATATCAATAAAATCACTTGTATTTCTACTGGTGCTATACTCTAGTTTGTGTCTTTTGTTTCTAATAGTATGAATTTTGTTTTGCATATTGCTCATAAATTCTCTTTATAATATGGATAAGAATATTACAAGTGGTATAAGAGCACTTTCCTATGCCATTGTACACCGTAATCTCAAAGATTTTTTTCTATGCTAGAGATGTGCTTTAAATTCTATAAACTCTTTATGTTTAGTAGGTCAAACTACAATTGGAAATAATTTATACGAATATTATAATTTTGCTCATCTAGTGTACCCTTGTGTATATCAAAATCACCTTATGTATTCTTGAAACCACCCATACAAAATCCTTTTGATTATTGGTCATTATACTACATTGAGAAAAACACCCAAGAAGATCTCTCGTGTAGCAAGGAATTAAGTAGTATGACTAAGGGTATGGTTGATCCTCCTTATTTAGTTTCATGAAATGTTAGTCAAGTACTATTGTTGGAAACCTTAAGGTATATTAGAGAGATATATCCTTTGACATTCCTCTTCTCTAAAGACCTTGATGAACCTTTGCAATGCATGCAACAAAATTCCTACAAAACTTGGAAGATCTAGGAATTGAAAATTTTGTCAATACAATAAAATCTTATTGATTCAAACTATGATTTTCTTAACCCTTAAACTTACAACAACATAGAATATATAGAAAATTATGATGCAAGAAACCAAAAATTATAGTGCAAAATAACCAATAACAAGACAATATACATGAGCGATGTTATGTAGAATCCTTGTATTATTATAATAAATTAAGAAAGCAATGTTCACTCGCCTCTTACAGTTGGGTGAAATTTCACTTGAGAAGGGATCTAATACACAATTCTTGACAAAAAAAATCCATAAACCCCTATCTCTTTAAATAGGATTTCAATATCGCAAAACCCTAACTACTTGACTTGGTCCAATAATTAATGAGTACTGACTACCGAGTGGGCCTTAAATAATAGAGAGGATCTTCTTACATTAATTAATTCTTCACTACCAACTACTCATCCTTATCCAAAAGAGATGGTTTCCTACATTACTTAACTAACTCCTAACTTTAAGGGGGTTAGGGTAGGACCCTAATTGACCTCCCCCTTCAAGAGAAGTGTTGTTCTGAAGGTTGAATGTGAGGGAATTGCTGAAAAATCCCTTCAGGTTCCTAGGTGGCATCTTTTGGTTGCATATATTTCCACTATATTAAGACTTCTTTGATTGTATACATGTGCAATTGATGTCTCCTAGTATCCATTAATATTTGTTCTAGCTAATGCTAAAGGGAACCTTCCTCATCAAGTTCTATTCACTTGGATTACACTTTACAATTGGATCCTGCCACATTTTTAGGAAAGATACATGAAATACAAGATTAATCTTGGAGTGATCTAGTAGAGCTAGCCAGTGTAGGCCACCTATCCAATGTGTTGTAGATATTTTAAGGTCCATATAACTTTGGAGCTAGTTTCTAGTGAAGGTTAATTTTGAGTGATGTTTGTTTATAAGGTTGAAGATTAAGAAATTCCTAATCCCCTTCTACAAATTAATTCTATAAGAAATGTTAATCCACTTGTTGTTTTATTCTATTTAAATCAATATCCAAATTTTCCTTAACTACGTGGATAATATATTCTTTGGTGCAAAGTGTGATATCCACTACATGGACCCAAGAAGTGCCTAGTAAATAGGGCGTAAATAGGAAACCACAAAAAAGGGTTTTTGGCCATTTTTTTTTGGGTGATAGGCTATGCTAAGTTTGAACTATGCACTCTGAAGTTTAAAAAACTCATGCCAAAACTTGCTTGTTAAGGTAGGGCCATGATCAAAGACAATGGAAGTCGAAATTCCATGTAATTTAAAAATATGATCAATGATTACTTGAGAAACTAATGATGGAATAAAAGGGTAGAAAAATCACAAAAATAAGCATATTTCTAAAAACAATAAATGGACACCATGATGACCAATTTATTATAAACTCTAGGAAGCCCCACTATAAAATCCATAGTAATATCAGTCCATAGATGGGTTAGGATTGGAAGAGATTGCAAGACCCCTAGCCACACATAATTTGTGTGTTTGTACCATGGGCTATCTAGTAATTTTGTAAGTTCCAAACAAACAATCATGCAATTATTTTATGCAACCAAGTTAAACACCTACCACACATTTCACAACTATTGGTCAAATAGTTGCAAATCATTGCATGGTTGTTCCATCGATAATTACACAATTGGGTGGAAAAATATGTGGGGTGTTGTATGGGTTGTATAGACGACTAAAATAAAAAACAAAAAAACAAAATGGAAACAAATATCAAAGCTCTCACTTGGTAGGAGCGAACTCAAAATACACTCGGTGGTTTGACCAAAATTAGCTCCTAGTGTTATTAGGTCAAAATGTTTCCCAACAAATTCAATAGTACAAATTATGATTTTTGGAAGTGGGGCCCACCTTATTTTTAACTTGTCAGCATTGTTTGAATCATGGTATCATCCTCTTTCACATCCTATAATCCATTTCCAATCAACAAAAACTTCCTCAAGCGGTGGCCCATTTTTTCTCGGGGATCATAAAACAAGTATAGGAGCTCATAATATCCATTGTTAACATCATTCAGATTGTCAAGTTCATTTTTTCAAGTATTGTTATGTCCCATAGTTAGTTTCTTCTGTGTAGGTGTAGCATGAAGAGGCCATTTTTTCCTCGATACATGTATTTACTCACTTATGTTGTGTAAGGTATGTCTACTTCACCAACATGATAGATATAGGATCATCCTTTTCTATATTTGTGTTTTTATCCATTTTCCACCTTGGAAATGCACCATAGTCTTCAAACAACCTAACAAAGGGTCATCACCCTCTCTCATTGCAATAAGATGATTTACTAGGTAGTCTAATTCCATTCCCATAGGTTAAGTTAGTATTGTACCCCATTTCAATATGGAATCCATGACACATTACCTCCCAAGGATTGGGAGTCTATATAGTCTACATGACTAAGAAAAAACCTCATATCACCTACTCATCATTATGTTGTCCCATACTGCCAGATTCCCTTTAGTTCACAAACTCTTTATGAATTACTATGAAAGATTCTTTCACCATATCCATTGGCCTCTTGTCTAATCCATGACCCATAGACCATATGTTTAGACGGACAATGGCTCAATGGTGAGATAAATCCCCTTTCCTTGTAGGTTTCAACCAAGGAAACAATACATGAGTAGGTTAGTATGACAAATACTATAATGTTGAATCCCTAAAACAAATAACAATAAACATAAAAGCTATTTCTAAGATTAAACTTGCCAAAATGATATGGGAGCAAAACGTAAGAGATAATATTCAACCAAATGATTAATGTCCAAAGGAAAATATTTGAATACCATGGTGTCACCTTAAGGAATATAAATTCCAAGGGGTAGCCAATGCTCCCTATGGGAGATTCTTTTGGATTCTCTCTAATTGCTCTCAAACTAACTTTGAATGATGAATGGAAACACTTGCTTCTTGAGGAATAATTCAAGGGAGCTTGAAATGTTAATGAATGGTAAGAATGTGGATGGAATATAGGTCTTCCAAACAAATTCTTGCAGCATAAACTTTCTCTAAATTTCTCTTATAGAATGCATGCCCATGGCTTCCTTTTATAGCCAAATTGGAGGTCTCCACAGAAATGGTTCAAGATGTTGATTCTCTTCTCCATGAAGTGAATTCTAGGTACAAAGATGGGGTTATTGAATGCCCAAGTACCTGGTAGAAGCCAATTAAAACCTCTTTGTTGCTCAAATACATTTGGGAAGCTATAAATGCACTACAAAATTTACTATCCTACTCGTATGCACAAACATGCAAGAGGTTTGAAGGAGTTTTTGTGTGATCTCGGATAGGTTCGACATTTATGAATCCACATGGGTCAACAAAAGTATGGCTATTCAAAATGGCATCATTCCACACGTTGATTTTTTATGAAAAGGGTTATTTTTGAACTACATATTGTATGTTGATGATGCATTTCTGTAAAAAATACTGAAATGTCATAAGTGTGCAAAATTTAGGTGATAATGCATTTCACTCCATCATTCATCAACCCACCAAGGAAACCCAACCTAGGGGCCTACCCCTATTTGTTGATGTAAATCTCTCCATACACAAACAAATTCATTTGACCGCTATTATATCAAGGATCCCATCTCCTTCTTTGTAACATAGTTGGATTATTTTATTCACAAAAGGACAAACACCATAAAAAATCCAGAAAAAAAGCTAACCATAAACGTTGAGAGATGTAACTTATAATAATATATGAGTTTTTGATATATCGTTATTTTTATATTCAATAAAGCTAACCATAAGAATGATGTGCCTTCTTAATCATGAGGTCACCTTTTTATTAGGGCTATCTTCCTCTAATAATTTAAGACCCAAGACCATAATCATAAGAGTGATGTTCCTTCTTAATCACGAATAGACTTTTTTATTAGGGCTATATTCCTCTCATAAGGTAAGACCCATTATAATTTTAGGATCATGTGATTGGGTAGTTGGTGTATTGTTTTTTAACTATGGAGAATGGGTAACTCGTTGGGATTATTTGAGTTAGGTCCAGGTTCAAATTTGGGAACTACCAATATAAACGTAAGAGTAATCCAACATCCCACAAGCTATATATACCAATAACTTATGTCTTAATTTGGGTCGAGATATCGACGAAGCCCGCTAAGGTAAGCCTCTATCCCAAGGGTCACCTACCTTCCAAGCCTTATCACAACAAGCCAATGTCTTAGTAGGGTAGTTGGTGCATTGTTAATTAATATAAAAGGGCCACCACTATGGAATAACATCCACTAGATAGTTTGTAATCATTAATGTTGCGATAACTACTAGTTTGGGTTGTGCAAGACTATGTAAGCTATGTAATGTTTTGTCAATATTTTTTAGCCATGGGAATTGATAAGTGATCAAGATTACCTAGGAAAGGCCTGAGTTCAAATTTGGTTTCCTGTTACTATAAACCAATATTATATCCGACTTCTTTCAAACTAGATATACCAATAACTCATGAATTAGCAAGGGGCAAGATATCTAGAGACCCCAACCCAAGATGGCGTCCCACTTAAGGGGGGAACCTACCTTTCTGTCCTTATCACAATGGGCCAATGTCTCATTTGGTATTTGAACCTAGATGGGAAGAGTGTGAAACTTACCTCCTCACCATTTAATTTGTTACCAAAGGGTTGAATCTTTTGGTGAAGAATTATGATTTTTTCACGAGTGACCAAGATTCAATTACCATAAGGGCATTCAATCCATCATGTTACCATGGGAGAAACTAAAGGTAGTGGTTGAACACATGATGCTTGGATTCCACTCATAAGTGTATCGAATCCAAACCTCTTTTCATACTTAAGATCAAACACTAACTATTATGGCTACAATGACAATTTTATAAAGCATCAGAGTAGAGATATGAAGGTTGTATGTCTAATGATCCATGTTCATTGCATTGTACCATGTTATCATTCCTCAAAAGTTACATGTTGTTAAATGGTATGGTTTGTTAATGTTTATTATTGTGTTGTAAAGTGATCAATTAGAGGTTGCATCCTTGAAAATTCCATCTTATTTGAATAAGGCCCACTAGTTTGTCAGTATGTTGCTAATTAATGTAAAGGGTCATCCTTAGTTGGTAATCATTAATGTTGGGATAATTAGTGGTTAGGGTTTGGATAGTGATAAACTATTTTATAGAGGTAGGAACATATGTAATGTTTTGTTATGGATTATTATTGTATTGGAGGGTTCCTCACTTAGATATTTCCCACTCGAGAAGGAAAGCAAACATTGCTCACCTTTTGGAATATCAATAAGTGATCAATAAAGTGTTGTATTTCTATGGGTGCTATACTCCAGTTTGTTTCTTCTATTTCTAGTAGTATGATTTTTTTTTGCATATTGCTAATAAATTCTCTTTATAAGATAGATAAGAATATCACAAGTGGTATAAGAGAAATTTCCTATTCCATTGCACACTGTAATCTCAAAGATGTTTTTCTTTGCTAGAGTTGTGCTTTAAATTTTATAAACTCTTTATGTTTAGAAGGTCAAACTACAATTGGAAAAAATTTATATGAATATTATAATTGTGCTCATCTAGTGTACCCTAGGGTATATCAAAACCCCCTAGGTATTCTTGAAACCACCCCTACAAAATCCTTTTTATTATTGGTCATTAACTACATTGAGCACAACACCCAAGAAGATATCCTGTGTATCAAACAATTAAGTAGTATGACTAAGGGTATGGTTGATCCTCCTTATTTGGTGTCATGAAAAGTTAGTCAAGCACTATTGTTGGAAACCTTCAGGTATATTAGAGAGATATTTCCTTTGACATTCCTCTTCTATAAATACCATTATGAACCTTTGCAATGCATGCAACAAAATTCCTACAAAACTTGGAATATCTAGGAATTGAAAATTCCGTCAATAGACAAGAGAGATGCTACAAAAAGAATCTTTTTATTATTATAATAAATTCAGAAATCAATGTTCACTTGCTTCTTAAGGTTGGGTGAAATTTCACTTGAGAAAGGATCCAATACAAATTCTTGACAAAAAAATCCATAAACTCCTAGCTCTTTAAATAGGCTTTCAATATCACAAAACGCTAACTTCTTAACTTGGTCCAATATTAATTAATGAGTACCAACTACCTAGTGGGCCTTAAATAATAGGGAGACCCTTCTTACATTAATTAATTGTTCACTACTAACTACTCGGGATTATTTAAAAGAAATAGTTTCCTACATTACTTAACTAACTCCTAAAGTATGGGGGTTAGGGTAGGACCCTAATTGACATCCCCCTTCAAGAGAAGTGTTGTCCTCAAGGTTGAATGTGTGGAAATTGCTGCAAAATCCCTTCAGGTTCCTAGGTGGAATCTTTTGGTTCCATATATTTACACTAGATTAAGACTTATTTTTATTGTACACATGTGCAATTTATGTTTCTTAGTATCCATTAAAATTTCTTCTAGATAATGCCAAAGGGGGTTCCTCATCAAGTTCTGGTAACTTGGTTTACACTTTACAATTGGATCCCACCACATTACTAGATGAATCTTGGAGTGATTTAGTAGAGATAGCTTGTAGGCCACTTATCCAATGTGTTGTAGATATTGTAAGGCCCTTAGAACTTTGGAGCTAGTTTCTAGTGGAGGTTAATTTTGAGTGATGTTTGTTTATAACGTTGAAGCTTAAGAAATTCCTAATCCCCTTCTACAAATGAATTATCTATGAAATGTTAATCCACTTGTTTTTTTATTGTATTTAAATCCATATCCAAATTTTCCTTAAGTGTGTGGATAATATCTTCTTTGGTGAAAAGTATGATATACACTACATGGACCCAAGAAATTCCTAGTAAATAGGAAACCACAAACAAGGGTTTTTGGCCATATATTTCTTGGTACGGGGTCATGTTGGTAGCTCTATGATAAGTGGTATTATACCACTATTCTACAAGAGGATTCCATTGTTCCCACTAGTGTGGCTTTGCTAAATAAAATCATCTCAAATAAATTTTAAGCACTTATTAACAACTAATGTTTGGCCATTTGTTTGTGGGTGATAGGTTATGCTAAGTTTCAACTATTCACTCTGAAGTTTAAACAACTCATGCCAAAACTTGCTTGTGAAGGTAGGGTACCGATCAAATACAATGGAAGTGGGCATGCCATGTAATTTAAAAATATGATCCATGATTACTTGAGAAACTAATGATAACGTAAAAGGGTAGACAAAGCACAAAAGTAAGCATATTTGTAAAAACAATCGATGGCCACCATGATGACCAATTTATTAGAAACTATAGGAAGTCCCACTATAAAATCAATAGTAATATTAGTCCATAGATGGGCTAGGACTAGAAGTGATTGCAAGGTCCCTAGCCACACACAGTTACACAGTTTGTGTGTTTGTACCATAGGCTATCTTCTAATTTTGTAAGTTCCAACCAAACAATCATGCAATTATTTTGTGCAACCAAGTTAAACACCTACCACACATTTCACAACTATTGGTTAAATAGTTAAAAAATATTGCATGGTTGATCCATTGATGATTACACAATTGGGTAGAAAAATATGTGGGGTGTTGTATGGGTTGTATAGATACCCAAACTAAAAAATAAACAAACAAAAATGGGAATAAATATGAGAGATCTCACTTGGTAGGAGAGAACTCAAAATGCAGTGGGTGGTTTGACCAAAATTAGCTCCTAGTGTTATTAGGTCAAAATGTTTCCCAACAAATTCAATAGTACAAATAATTTTTGGAAGTGGGTCCCACCCTATTTTTGACTTGTCAACTTTGTCTGAATCATGGTCTCATCCTCTTTCACATACTCTAATCCATTTCCAATCAACATGAACTTCCTCAAGAGGTGACCCATTTTTCTCAAGGATCATAAAACAAGTATAGGAGATCATAATATCCATTGTTTACATCATTCAGATTATCAAGTTCATTTTTCAAGTATTGTTATGTCCCACAGTTAGTTTCTTATGTGTAGATGTAGCATGAAGAGGCCATTTCCCCCCCGATACATGTATTTACTCACTAGTGTTGTGTAAGGTAAGTCTACTTCACCAACATGATATATATAGGAGAACCCTTTGCTATCATTGTATTTTCATACATTTTCCACCTTAGAAATGCACCATAGTCTTCAAACAACCTAACAAAGGGTCATCACCCTCTCTCATTGCAATAAGATGATTTACTAAGTATCCTAATTCTATCCCCATAGGTGTTAGTATTGTACCCCATTTCATTATGGAATCCATGCCACATTAACTCCCAAGGATTGTGATTCTATACAGTCTACGTGACTAAGAAAAACCCTCATATCACCCTACTCATAATTATCTTGTGCCATACTACTAGATTCCCATTAGTTCACAAACTATTTATGAATTGCTATGAAAGACTATTTCACCATATCCCATTGGCCTCTTGTCTAATCCATGACCCATAAACCATATGTTTAAAGGGAAAATGGCTCAATGGTGAGATAAATCCCCTTTCCTTGTAGGTTGAAACCAAGGCAACAATACATGAGTAGGTTAGTATGACAAATACTATCATGTTGAAGCCCTAAAACAAATAACAATAAACATAAAAGTTATTTCTAATATTAAACTTTCCAAAATGATATGGGATCAAAACATAAGAGATAATATTCAACCAAATGATTGATGTCCAAAGGAAAAGCTTTGAATACAATGGTGACACCTTAAGGAATATAACTTCCAAGGGGTACCCAATGCTCCCTATGGGAGGTTCTTTTGGATTCTTTCTAATTTATCTCAAACTAAATTTGAATGATGAATGAAAACACTTGTTTCTTGAGGAATAAGTCAAGGGATATTGAAATGACATTGAATGATAAGAATGTGGATGGAAGATAGGTCTTTCAAACAAATTCTTGCAGCATAAAATTTCTCTAATTTTTCTTATAGAATGCATGCACATGGCTTCCTTTCATAGCCAAATTGGAGGTCTCCAAAGAAATGGTTCAATATGTGAATGCTCTTCTCCATGAAGTAACGTCTAGGTACAGTGATGGGGATATTGAATTTCCCAAGCACCTGGTAGAACCCAATTCAAACCTCTTTTGTGCTCAAAATACATTTGGTATTCTTTGAATGCAATGCATAATTTATGAGTCTACTCGTATGCACAAACATGCAAGAGTTTTGAAGGATTTTCCTTGTGATCTTGGATAGGTTCCGCATTTATGAATCCACATGGGTCAACAAAGGTCTGACTAGATGAAAAATGAAATCATTCCACATGTTGAATTTTTATGAAAAGGAAGATTTGTGAGCTACATATTGTATGTTGATGATCCATTTCTGTAAAAAATACTGAAATGTCACAAGTGCGCAAAATTTTAGGTGATAATGAATTTCACTCCATCATTCATCAACCCACCAAGGAAACCCACCCTAGGGGCATGCCCCTATTTGTTGATGTCACTCTCACCATACACAAACAAATTCATTTGATCATTATTATATCAAGGAGCCCATCTCCTTCTTTGTAACATATCTAGATTATTTTATCCATAAAAGGAAAAACAATAAAAAATATCCAAAAAAATTTAATAAAAAACAAAATGAGGGAAACATCAGTATTCATATTATTTCAAATTCTTGCATCGTCTCTTTACTTAGAAATAGTCTTTGTTTCTTTTGGTCAAAACATCTACACTGATTCATGGCCACCAATACATTTATTCTAGTCATATGCAACACCTATCGTATCCCACTATCATATATTGTGATTCAATCATGTATTGAATCCCTTATCCAAAGAAAGTATTGAATCCCATATTCATATCCTTATCAAAGTTGTATCATAATTCGTTACAATTTGTCAATTTTTTACTTGTAGATCCTTATGATTTAAAAGGGGCCCTGTCCTCATTTCTATGATACTCACTCCCATTGAATTTAACTCTTTTCCTAGGAGTGCATAAATAAGGTTTCATTGTAATATTCCTAAATTTGAATTCAGGAGATATCAACTCTAACACAAGGAACCAATCCGAAAAACGAAAGACTAGGTGCTAGAACTAAACTATAAGGACTAGCTAGTTTTGTTCAAAACAATGCTAGGCCCTTCTCAAATTCATAAGACTCGGGGAATGGATATGTAGAAAGGTAATTGCAGGTCTGCACAAGTATATTAGAGATATATCATATCATAATTCATTCATAAGATAGTAAGTAAGTTTCACAATCTCAAGTTTCCTTTGCACAAAGCATTGGGACCATTTATGTTTCGAACATCAGTGAGGTTGAATTCAACTCCAAGGCTCCTAGGCACCCCATCATATGCAAATTAAATATGTTGCTTGATGCTTCCTGAAAGTCAAAGGTGAATGATTTTGACTTATGAAGGCTTAGATAAATTATATTTTATGGTCATATATCAGACTTGGGTCGAATATGTAGGTTTAGAAAGAGTTTGACAAGTTTTGGAGGACATACAAGTAGATTGACAGCCTGGGAGTACATAACTTCCTTGAATTCAGAGCTTTCCAAACAAGGGTTAAAAGATTTGAATGGTCAGTTTCATACATTGGATGTGTTCATTAACATTATAAAATGAATAAAAAACTAAAGGAAGTAAATTCAATGTGCAAAAGTTCATTAATTACATAAACACTAAAAAACTAGCAATTTTTAATGAAAATATAGACTATGTGAAGGAATTTATTGAGAAACTTAGACTTTTCTTATTAAAACTGAAGGAATAATTTCATAAGTTCATTAATACATCAATAAAATAAATTGGAATCCTAAATACATCTCACAGGAATCTTAGATATGCCATCCTCTGGCACACAACTCTCTACATGTGGAAAATAGTGGAGACACTTGGAATTTGAATTGGCGTCTCTTCAATAATTTCTATGGGACTCGCATCATACTAGAAATAGATTCAAAACCTGAAATTGAACCAATTTAAATGGATGAATTCCATCAACCTTACGTCACACTAAAATAGCATCAAGGGCACATATCTTAGCTGAGACTAGGGGCACATCGCCCAAGTCAGAGAGGTTTAGAGCTCTTAATCCAAAACATAAATTATCAAAATATGTGTGAGTGGTGTTCCCTCCCTATTTTATAATATTATTGGCCATCAATATACATTGAATTTGGTCCATATGCCTCAACTAAGGCGCCCTAATTGACTAATTTTGTTCATATAGCTTTTGCCTTCTTTTTCCTTTCTTTGCTACCTTTATGCTTTGCTCAGCTTTATTCTTTCAAAAATTTGCTTTTACTTTGGACCCACTTTCCTTCATGAATTCGACCTCCTTGGATAAAATTTTCCTCTAGAGATTTCCTAATGCTTTTAACTTTCTTTCCTGCTTTTATTAATCTTCATTGAGCCTTCTCTCCCAAAATCAAGAAACTCCTTTCTTCACTGCTTTTCTATTGCTTTTCCTACTTTTCCTTCTTTTGGATTCTTTCTGTCCATATTTTTATAAGGAGACAAATCATGTCCCTTATACTCATCCAATGCACCCTCTTCCCCCCCACTATTCATTTACAAGTCATAAAAATTATTAATAATTTATTAATCAAACTATGATCTTCATCACTTCTAATTTAATTACATAATCTAACTTTGGCCAATAATGTAACTCCTTATTAAATTATTTTTTATCCACTTGGACACATATAGTTGAGTGGGTTATGTTTTACCATGGGGATATAAAAAATGAGGACATTACAGTCCTCCCCTCCAAAAATGGCTTCTCCTCGAGCAATTTTCTACCCTAGATATGTCATTTGCTCACCTTCCCCAAATCCTGCTTCCAAACTGTAAACTGTAAAAGAAAACAATGCCCGGATCCCACTATTTGTTCTACATTCTCATAATTGATAATTCCATCCAACAAAAATCCTTAGGAAAAAATATGCCTAGATTACACTGCCTCCACTGCAAGTATCCATGTGAGAGTGTCAAAGGTGGAAACTTGACATCCCAAGGAAGGCCAGTATCCCACTGTCTAGAATGTATCCTCCCAAACTACATCGATGATATGTAGAGGTCAACACCATGAAGGATACTAGGAAGGATAGAAAAAACATCATGAATAATAACTATATTATGCAAACTGAATGGAAGTATGTCATCCTCCAAGCTAGGTCGAAACATAAAGAGACTATCCATCATGAAAGATGCATCCTGAAAGGTAAAGATGGATCAAAAAGAAGCCATCCATCATGAAATACATCTGCAAAGGGTGAGGTAGAAACTCATCAAGTATCTACAAACTCATAGAAAGGTTCTTATTTGCCCAATGCACACAAGAATCAAATATGAATTCAATATATCTCAAGTGACAAGGGTGAAAAACTGATGTCCAACAAATTCCCAAGCTGCTGACAAGAAAATGATACATCAAAGGAATACCGAAGAAGGCAAGTAAGGAATACAAACATGTGTCTCCTAATGCAACAAGGGAATCTAAGGACACTCCAATCAAATGACCCAAGTAGAAAGCAAAGTTCTCCCCCATGTGAACTCATCTAGTGGCCCAACTATTTTCCATTAATCCAAGGGTTCAAACATCCATCATATGATCCGCTCAATGAGATAGGTGGAAATCCAATGCACCTTTATACATGGAGGCATCAAAGATAGGCATAGGATGCCTCAATTGCTTCTAGGAAGGAATGGTGCAATCAAATCAACTGGAGAAAATGTATTAGCCTCTTGCTCCTCCTCAAGCACCATCAATAAGAAACCCTTCACTTAATGCTCGCCCTCAAATGTGGAGGATGAGGAAGGATAAACAAACTCTATGCAACAAGTATCCACCAAATTTGTGGATGCATCAACTCCATCAAGGGATGGTCCAACACTAAGGATCTCTTCTGATTCTTCAGTGGAGAGAGGACCACTCCATGAGAGAGCTTAGTTTTGCTCTGGAAAGTGACATGCGTTTGGAACTAATCATTTGTTTCCCAAAAATCCTCAAGAACATACATGTCATCATGAATCTCATGTCTGAATGCCATCAACTATAGGAGAACGATGGACTAGAATGTAGGAGGGAATATGTGATCTCTGAAACTCTTGGTGAATTTTCTCTATCTCCATATTATAATCCAAGAGGGAACTTTGAGTTCTTCTCAAAGAATCTTGGGTGGCCATCAACTCATCATCGAGCTTGCAAATATCCTCATCATCCTTCAATTATTCTCCATGAAACATATGAATAAGCTCATACAAGTGATCTCTGTTCGAAAGCATGTATGAAAAATTAGGCTTGGATTGCAGACATTTCTCTCTAAATATTCTTCATGGTTTCACAAAAATATGAATCTTCCCATGAAGCAGCTCTCCAACATAGATTTGATATTGAAGCATGAGTTTCATAGAGAATGTGTAAGTATTTCTTGATATTCTTTTCTCCCAACTAAAATAGACCTACTAGGTAGGAAGGATCATGAGAGTGAACCTCCTCCTCATCGTCTACAGAATCAACCTCATGAACCTCAATAGGTGAAGTGGAAGTAAATCCTTGGTCTTCTTCTCTATTTGCAGGGTCTCTATGCTCAAAGAACTGTGTACTTGCAACAATCTTCCCAATACGAATCTCTATGTCACCAACATATATAAATGAACATCCATTAATATATATGTCTATGATATCTTGGTACCAATCAGTAGGTACATCAACCCTTAGGAACCTCGCCATGATACCCATTAATAGGTATATCATCACAACTTCAAGTAGTATATGCTTCTTTTTCTTCACCACCTAAATAAATGGGTGGCTCATGACTCCTCTCTTCAAATGTGAATCACTGAGGGTACACATCCATATCCTCCTTAACTATTTTTGCTCTGGGTAGAAGCCATCTAGTTCCCACATTCTTGCATACTCCATCCACCATATGTGAAATCCTTTCCATGATTGTCCTACAGTAGGGGTCCTTGAACAACTTCTTTATCTCAAGAGAGCAGTACTCTTTGAAAGAAATGTGCTTCAAAATTACATCACTCATTATCCAATAATCTACAAGGTACTCAAATGGTTACCTTGGCTTCGCTCTACAAGACAACCCACCATGAATAGATCTATGCCTCATGACTTCATCATATGTTGAAAAATTGAAGTTGCCATCATCCCTGCATGTGAATTGAGATGAAGTAATGAATGTTGGTTCTTCATCTATGGAATTTCATTCTTATTCATATAACTCATAGTCACCTTCTTTAGTTGTGACATGTACCAATCTCATGGCTACAACTCTGGACTTGAGAGCTTACTTTCCACGTGAGTAGAGGAAAGTGCTTTGATACTACTGTAATATCCCTAAATCAGAATTAAAGATATATCAACTCTAACACAAGGAACCAATCAGAAAAACTAAAGGCTAGATGCTAGAAATGAACTAGGACTTACTAGTTTTGTTCAAAACAGTGCCAGGCCCTTTTCAAATTCATAAGACATAGGGAATGTATCTATAGAAAGGTAATTACAGGTCTGAACAAGTATATCATAGATACATCATATTAGAATTAATTCATAAGATAAAAATAAAGTTTCACAATATCAAGTTTCATTCGCATAAAGCATCGGGACCATTTATGTTTCGAACATCAGCGAGTCTAAAGTCTACTCCAAGGCTCCTCGGTACCCCAACATATGAAAACTAAATCCGTTGCTTTGCACTTCTTGAAAACCAAGGGTGAAGGCTTAGAGAAATTATATTTATGGCAATATATCATACTTGGGTCAAATCTATAGGTTTAGAAAGAGTTTGACAAGTTTTGGAGGACATATAAGCATATTGACACCCTGGGACTACATAACTACCTTGAATTCAATGCTTTCCAAAAAGGGTTAAAAGCTACAAATGGGTAGTTTCATATAGTATATGTGTTCATTAGAATTATAACATGCATCAGAAATTGAAAGGAAGTAGATTCAATGTGCAAAAGTTCATTAATTACATAAACACCTAAAAGTTACTATCATTTTGTCATGGAAATATAGACTAGGTGAAGGAAATTCTTGAGAAACTCAGACTTTGCTTATTCAAACTACACGAATAATTTTAAAAGTTCATTAATACATCAATAACAACAATTGGAATCCAAAATACTTCTCACAGGAAGCTTAGATATGACATCCTCTGGCACAAAACTCTCTACATGTGGAAAAGACTTGAGACGCTTGGAATTCAAATTGGTGGCTCTTAAATGATTTCTATGGGACTCGAATCAAACTGGAACCAACTTCAAAACCTAAAATCAAACTAATTTCAATGGCTTAATTCCATCAACCTCACATCACACTAAAAGAGAAGAAGGGGCACATCTCCTGATTGATACTAGGGGCACATCTCCCAAGTTAGAGAGGCTTAGAGCTCTCAATCCAAAACATAAATGGTCAAAAGATGTGTGAGTGGTGCACCATCCCTATTTTATAACATTATTGGCCATTAATATACATTGAATGTGTTCCATATGCCTCAACCAAGGTGCCCTCATTGACTAATTTTGTTCATATAGATTTTTCCTTCTTTTTCCTTGTTTGTTTCCTTTCTGCTTTGCTTAGCTTTATTCTTTTGGAAATTTGCTTTTACTTTGGAACCACTTTCCTTCATGAGTTCCAGCTCCTTGGCTTAAATTATCCTCTAGATATTTCCTAAGGCTTTTATATTGCTTTCTTGCTTTTACTAATCCTCATTGAGCCTTATCTCCAAATTATTAAAGTCCTATCTTCATTCAATTTTATGTTGTTTTTCCTGCTTTTGGATGCTTTCTTTCCATTTTTTTCTCAGTAGACAAATCATATCCCTTATCCTCATCCAATGTTCCCTCTTGGTCCCCCTATGCATTTATAACTCATAAAAATTATTAATAATTAATTAATCAAACTATGATCTTCATCACTTCTAATTTAATGCAATAATTTAATTACATAAGATAACTTTGGCCAATAATGTAACTCCTTATTAAAATTTTTAAATTTTCTCCACCAGGACCCATAGAGTTGAGTGGGCTAGGTTTGACCATGGGGATATAAAAAATGAGGACATTAAATTCATGTACCTTGGTCTCCATTCATCATTAACAAATGGTTGGCCCTAGATTAACAAAAGAGAGCCACCATTTCTCTCTGATTCAGTGGGATCCCCTATGAATTATGTCAACTCATTACAAAATCAGGGGAAAATATCGTATACTATAGTAGTTACAATATCTTGTTTCTTGTCAAATACCCTAAGGCTTGTATGACTATCCAAGCCTTCATGCAAGAACCTCCATTTATGATTTTCCTTACAATTTATAGGGCCCTCTCAAAGGTAAAATCATCTTCTATTACTTCCACGCCCAAGGCAACAATATTTTCATACAAAGATCTTTACTCAACAAGACCCTTTCTTAGTAATTGAGTTATCTTCATAAAGAAAATAGTGGTGTTTTGATTTGGCCTCATATCTCCATTGCATCTATTGTAATATACTTTCTATAAAGTCTCTATTTTGACCACTTTTGGTGTATCTATGGACTACTATGTTTCCTATCCTTTCTATAATATCGCCTTTAATATCCTAATTCCTTATATTTTGCTTATGAAGTGCCACATTGATCCAAAGGTATACAAATCCTACTTATACTCGTAATATTATCATTTGTTTTGTGTAAAACTAAATGTTAAATTTTTTTGGTTCATGAATTTATAGGATCTTAGATCTTGCAACAACTTTCAATAACCATTGGGCTCTTCTAGTAACAACTACGATTCCAATAACCAATGTTATCTCCAGTAACATCGACAAATCCAACAATGGATTCATAGTTGGGAATGCTTATGATCGTGATGAAGTGAAAAGGTGATATGGATCAGGTCAAGAATCATTCCCTAATGGTATCATGTTGACCACATTAGCCGCAGTTGTCACCAGAAGATTGCTAGTTCAAATTTTGGTCTCAACCAACAATCCTACAACCTTCATGCCTTCGGTCGTGAAATCCGATTGATGAAGATATAACCAACAATATTTTCACTATGTTTATCTAATCATATTTGTTGATGTAATCTCTCATTCCAAATTTGGTTACGATCTGGCAACGATATTCTTGCAATTGTCTTGTACTCGTCGTTCATGTAGCATGCTATTTTGAAAAGTGAGAGATGTATAAATTTTGATGGAACTATTTATGAAAAATTCGAAGTGATATGGTGAGAGATAAACAAAGTAGGAATTTTGATATTATTGTAACTCCATTTCATTATTAATAGAAACTTGGTTTGATGTGTTTTTAATCTTTGAGTTTTAATTAAGTAGTGGTGGGTACAATTCCGAGTGGAGTGGAGGTAGGTCTCCCTTCATCTCAAGAATCACGCCCTGGTGTGTTTCTTTTATTCATAGTGGGGTGTGCATGTGGATTTATAATTTTATGCAAACAATGCGCTCTATTTTTCTTAGATACATCTTATTTTATTTCTAGCGGTAGTTACGGTAGCTTGTTATTTTATTTGTTTAGCTTACAATTTACCATAGCTATGTTTTAGGTAGTTTATATTTCGTTTTAATTTCATTTTCAAAGCATTGATAGAGTTCATATTAACATGGTATGATGATTTGAATCTTGAGTCAATATCAGTTAAATAAAAGACTTGCAAAGTATTGATTAGATATCATATGCTAGCCTGAGCTTCTACAGATACAATCCATAACTTGATAGCATTGACTTTGTGGATCCATGCTTGTATAAGGTGTTTTTATTTAAATGTATTTTAAGTATTTGATCAAATATGTTGGATGTTAATCAATCTTAAATAATATCTTTAGGTTTCTTTTGTTCAAAATTGGATTTCATTGGTTATGTGTGGATTGATGAATTGATAAGTTTTGAAGCACTTTAAGAATCTTCTTTGCATATAATTTCCACACTATCTCACAAGTAAACTAACTGATATTGATATTTAATGTGTTGAATTATCACCAAATAATTTTCCTAACATTTTGGCACCATTGTTGTGGAGGCATGGAAACTTTTAGGGGCTAATCTTAACCCAAGGGTGAAATTTAAGGGTATTAAAATACCAATGAGCGAATTTTTTATATTATACACATTTATTATGCTTATCCCATATTTTATTTTGAAAAATAATAATAATGAAAGGTTATCCCATTCATATTTAGGAAGAGAATCCCATAAAAAAAATTCTTCGTACAAAATTTGATTTGAATCTTCTCATCTCCCTTGGAAATCGACTGGTAGCTTCCATTCACACCAATTTCTACAAATGGTTATTGCTAGGGGATATTTCTCCCTCCACCCAACTCAAAAATTGAGGTCATGGTTAAATTCGTCCTTGTTTTATGGATGTAAAATAGTTTTACCGTTGCATTCACCCCTATATAAACAATCTTCAATATTGACTAATTACTCAGCTGAAGGAAGGCTTCATGATGCATTGAATCTCCACTTCCAGGTTGGGACACGAAGAAAATTGATTATATTTTTGGGGTTTCATACCAGATCACTAAAAGGATGATGGGATACTAATTGTGAATTGACAAAGGCTTATTATCAACTCATCAAGGTTAGTAAATTTTGTTCTCTTCAAGGTAAGGGATTTAGTTCTATTTTTGTAGAGGGTTTGTAATAATAATACAATTTTCCCGAGTTAGTTTCCAATTTATGAGGGCACAAAACCTACAATCCACCAAGTTTCCAATTTACGAGGGCATGGAACATGCAATTCACTAATCAAATTCTAATTAACTTCTTGTTACAAGGGCGTAGACCCTATCCATTAGACTAATCACCTATTTTCAACTTCTGTCAAGGCTTAGAATCACTAATTTCCCTATAGACCCTCCAAATTTGGGCACATTGAATACTAGATCAATGACACTAGGACAACCTTACATTTGTCCAACTGCTAGTCTATATTTCCCTACGAGGACAAAGAGGAGGACCCACACCCAACATAGATATATTCAATAATCCACCTTGGACACACAAACTCATATCGTTGTAATCCTTCCATTAGCATCAAATGTTAAGAGTATTAACAAGTTGTGACTTGTCTCGAATCTCCTTCTAGGGTCATCCTATGAAGCCCCCTCAAAATTGAGCCCTTCCTAGAGCAAGAAAAGTATTGGTTTGCTTTTATTTTTCGACTGGGGTGAGCACTGAGGTGCTGTCAAACATGCTCTGGAAGGCATCAGAAATATCATGTTCGACTTCACTGCATCTTGCATATAGCTACGCCTGTTCAACAAACAAGCAGTCTTGCACCTTCTTGAGGTTGGTAATTTCTTCGGCAGCCTTCCACTACAACTCGGATTGTGCTGCCTTCAACTGGTTGATTTCCTGTAAATTCTCCTTGGCTAACTGCACGTGGACCTCGTGCAGCTCCTCTGCTTCCTTCTGCAGCTTCGCAGCGGTATTCCTGAACTGAACATAGCCCTCAGTCAACTCTGTTTGCCTTGCTGGCAATTCCAATGCAGCACCATGCTGCAACTCGACCAACGCTGTAGCGGACAGTTTGTTCAGATCCAAGATCACACTCTGGATCGGGTGCAATTTCTGGTTCACTTCTTCATTGTTAGCGTCGATCACAGTCGAGAGAACTTGCACGTTCCTGACCCGGAGCTCAATGCTGATCGACGGGCTGTCCTACAGCAAAGGTCTCGCCAATAGTTGATTGGACACAACATAAAAAATGGACTCTAATCTACTTCTTACCACACCAAATTCTTCGTGGTTAGATTCACGGATTGTCGTAGTAACAGTCGTAGATGAATCTGCGACGGCGTTGATAAGCCGCTGCAGCTGGTCTTCCAGCCCCGTTTTGGTATTACTGTTGGCCTCGTACTCCTGCCGCCACTTAGTGCATGTCTCCTCCCGCATCCGCTGTGCTATATCTTCAGGATCCGTCGATGACTCATTGTCGGAGTCATGGGTGCTCAATTTCGGTGGGACAAGGTCTTCAGGGGCCTCTGGGGGAAGCTCCTTATCTAACTCCTCTTGACTTACCAGGACGTGCCAGTCTCTCGGCCAATCTTGGACAATAGAGTCCAACTCTTATGTGGTGACCTTATAAGGAAATGGTAGCCACTATCGATCAGGATCCCGCCTGGCCTGAATATGAATGGAGTGGGGTCCGATGGCAAATTAAAGGATCTGCTGATACTTGGCCATAGTGTAGGGAGAATCCCTAGGAATAGCAATGGCAATTGCCTGCAATGCTTCTCAATAGATATAGAATTGAATAGCATAGTCGGCTTGGCGACTAGGTTCTTCAACCCACCATAGGTTCTGATAACGGGCATCATGGGAAACCTTGACTGCCTCAACCGTCATTGGTTGGTAATCCTCCGGTTCCATCCAAGCAACAAGAGAGATGAGAATCAAAAGCCAACTATAAGAAAAAGGCTTCCTTGTCTGAGTAGCAAGCACATCCTCAAGTAACTGATTCAATAGAAATAAAGACCAATTCATTTGTACCCCCTCAAAACATTTCTGGGCACAGGGAACAACCCACGAATTGCATTGGACTGGGTGATTTCCACGAACAACCTTGCTGGCCAAAATTCTTGCACTAATGCCCACCGTCTACGAATTGATACTGACGATGCGATAAGCACAACCATCCCTTTGTAACCCAAAGCGCTCCTTTAGCTACTTCACAAGTCGCTTATCCATATCTCTCCCACGAATATATTGCGCTAGGTCCACCCCAGCCTTAGGAAAAACGGTAATACTTTCAATTAAGTCCATGGTGACGGGGATCGGCATATTCAGCCAAAGCATCCCTCCATGGAAACATGCCAACAATTGCTTCACACATGCATGTGCTTCATTTAAATGGCTAAAATGGGGCACATTAATGAGCCCCAACAACCCAGACTTCTCTAATCCATTGGCACATGGTATCGGAATTCGCTGAATGGGACCACCAGGTGTCGTATGGACAGATTCATATGGCTCATCCCTAACATCTTTAAGCAAAAGCAGGTCGTGATCATCAAACTTGAGCCTGAGCAATGTAGGGATGATGTTGACTGAGCATGCCATCCCTTTCGGCAGCGTTGGCAACTTGGGCGAGTACTTCTGATTCTTTGATGGCTATCATGGCCTACCTCCTGGACTTGTAGGAGTGACGTAACCTAAAATATCATTTACCAAGATGCCCCGAGGTGCCGCGAACTCAACAACTCCTGAGCTAGATGACCCAGTCGGTGCAGTTCCTTCTACGTGCACCTTCACAGACGTTCGAGTTTTCCTCTTCTTTGGCGGCGTAGGACTGGGTCTCTGCATCTGCCACTTGCACTTCGGGATGGATGATGATCCCATGGGCATACTCATGACTTCTACTTCCACATTCGTGGGCTGAACGAGGGACTCGTATTCACTCAAAATTTCAATAGCGTCAAGGCCGCTCAGCATCCCTTACCCCTCAAAGCCTGAACTGATGCTCAACAGCTCGACCTATATTGCACTCAACACTCTGCTCAATACTTGCACCGAATTCACCTTCTATCTCTGTTCTTCGCAACTGAACAATGCCATCTGATGCATCCCACGCGGTGTTTTATAGCCACGTCCAATTCCAAATCCATCATTACCAAATCTAACTTCATCATTGTTGCCAAATCAAGTAGTAATGTCACCTAATCCACTGGCAATCTTATGCTTCTAATGGTCGGATCATCCATTAATGCGGGTCTCTTCAACAAGCCCCGCCAGCCAACTGGTTTAACTACCTACATTTATTGTGTGATTTGACCACCCCACAGCCTGAAAACTGTCGCAAAGGGTCAACCAACTATCGCTAACAATTGTAACCTTGCACAACCTCTCCCTCAAGGCTCACCATGCACCGCTAAACTAGAATTCAAATCATTTTTTTAAACCTCAGGTGGTGCGCATCGCCGACCTCATTCTATAGGGCTTCAAGCGATTCCTGCTGATGAGTTTTGGCAATAGTGCATCATCTAACTGTTGTAACTGAACTGCACCACCAGATGTAATGGACTAAACAAGATAGGGACCTAAACAGTGCATTTGTAACTTACCCAGATGCTTGATAAACTTACTGTCATATAGCAGCACCAAATGTCCTATCACAAACTGTTTATGCTTAATATGGCGATCATGCCACGCCTTCTGTTGATCCTTCGCAACCTGTTGGTGGAAGCCTGCAATGAAACGATCTTCTTCAAGCTGAATCAACTACGCAACACGTTCTTCTAATGTCATTGCATCATCCATACCCATTGCGGCGGCAATGCGCAAGCTGGGAACGATATACTCCATAGGCATGACTTCCTCTTACCCATAAACCAACTTAAATGGTGTCTGACCTATTAGCTATTTGTAAGTAGTGCGATAGGCCCATAGAACTGTAGGAACTTTTAAGTCCCAGTCATCGTGATTAACGTTACATACCTTGGTCAGCGCTGTCTCCAATATTTTATTGAAGGTCTCAATGGTACCATGTTCCTACAAATGGTATGGTGTACTCTTCTTATGCTGTATATGGAGCTCTTCAGTTAGCGCTTTTACCATCTGGTTGACAAACTGACTGCCCTGGTCACTTGTCAGGATCTTAGGACACCCAAATCGTGTCACAATGTTCTAAAAAATAAACCATGTTGTTGTCACAGTGATACAATCAATGAATGGTGCAGCCTCTACCCACCGAGTCAGGTAGTTAGTTGCACTGATGATATATCGAGTGCCAGTGCGCTTACTTGGCAGATTGATAAGACCCACAAAGTCGACAACCCATTTATCAAACGGTTGGAGAGTCACCTGCGGCACCAGCGACATCTCATCCCTCCACAAGGGTTTACCAACCCGTTAACAGACATCACAGCTCCTTGCATAGTCTGCGGCATCATTGTGAAACGTGGGCCACCATAGCCCAGCACACAACACTTTTCATGTAGTATCGCAGCCTCCATAGTGACCTCCCATGATTCTGACATGTGCTTCCTCTAGAATGGAACCCTGCTCATGCGGTAAGATGCATCGTCGTAATATTTTATCCGGTCCAAGTTTACATAGCTGTCCAACAATGAGTTGAAAATTTGAGGCTTTTACGACCAACTGCTTCTTTTGGCTAATCAACATGTCTGCTGGGGAGACACCAGTAGACAAAAACTGAACAATTTGTGCATAGTGATCATCTGCGACTTCAACTCGGAACAATTGCGCATTTGGAAAGCCATCGTCAATATTGGTTGGTTCTTCACCATTCTCAATGCGTGAAAAATGATCTAGGCCAGCATTCAACCATCTTGGCTTTACCACTATTTCAAAATCAAACTCTTGGAACAAAAAAAACCACCTATAGATTCTCCCCCCCAACATAGGCTTATTGACTAGGTATTGCAAAGCAGAATGATCAGTGAACATCTTGAAGTGTCCACCCAGCAGATAGTTCCTGAACTTTTGCAGAGCATAAACCATCACCAGGCCTTCCCTTTTTGCTGTGGTATAATTTCGTTCAGTAAATGATAACTTTCTACTAGCATATGCTATTGGATTATCCAAGTCGCCTTCACCTGGCTGTGCAAGAACAACCCCTAGCGCAGTAGAAGAAGCATCAACATGCACATGGAATTCTTTATTCCAATCAGAGAAAACTAGTATTGGTGCAGATGCCATCTTTTCCTTCAGGGTGTTGAAGCTTCCTTGACATTCTGAAGTCCATTCAAACGCAACATCTTTCTTTAGTAGCTTTTCCATGGGCACAGTAATCGTAGCGTATCCTCTGATAAACTTGCGATAGTATCTCGTATGTCCCAGTGTCGTATGGAGCATTTTTACATTCATTGGCAGTGGTAAACTGAGGATCAGCGCAATCTTCACCTGATCAACCAACAAACCCTCTTTGCATACAATGTGGCCAAGTAGTATGCCAAAGGGTGCACAGAAAATACATTTTTTGGAATTCAATGCAATCTGATGCTTCCTACACCATTCTAGCATCAATCGCAGGTGGACCAAATGGTATTTAACTAGACCATAGATGGTCCAGTCATCCATATATACCTGTAGGAATTTCTGAATAAAATATTTAAATACCGCAACAACTACATGGGAGAATATAACAGGTGCATTCTTCAGCCCAAATGGCATGACGGTATATTGGAAATAGCCCCACTCAGTGACAATTGTGGTCTTATGGAGATCCTCCTTCACAATCAGTATCTAGTGGTATCTTGAAAAGCCATCTGTGAATGAATATACCTCCTAGCCGCCTACACCTTCCAGGACTTCATCTGTGAAAGGGGTCAGGAACGGATCGTGTAAACATGCATCATTCAACTTTCTCAGATCGACACAAATACAGATTTTTCCAGTCTTCTTATCTCGGACCACCATTAGGATTATCCACTCTGATTCTTCTATAGGTTCAATGATCCCAGCGTCGAGCATCCTATATATCTCAACTTTCATGTGATCCTTATACCAGGGTTCAATTTATATGGCCTCTGGCATATCGGTTTTGCATCTGGCTTGAGTGGAATCTTCATTTCCCCTAAATCATCGAGTATCCCCTTCATTTCTGAGAATCGCGTTGGAAAAAGGTCTTGGAATTCATGCAATAGATCGATGAATTTGACCATCATCTCTTCACCCCAATAGTCTCCGATATTATCAAATTTCGGAGTGTCTGTCGACCCAATGTTAACTTTTCGGATCCTCAGCCGCTGGTTCATCGAGTTCATCGGTATGTCGGGAGCTGTGACACCACAGCTTCCTTTGGACTTTGGAATATTCATTAGAGGAAATTTGAGGTCTAAAATGGGCCTCCTAAGGAAAATAATAAAATAATAGTTATTAATTTTGGAGGAAGAATGAAAAAAACTACTTTTTTTGTTTGTATTTTTGGCATATCTCCCTGTGTTTTTACTCAAATTTTGAGTGGGAGAGCTCGTTGGATGTGGAATTTCATTCCGCATCCAACGAGTACCCACACTTCATACTTTTGACGGACAACGCTACCCCAAAAACAAGAAATACCTGAAAAAATGTGATGATGATGTCATCATCATGTTTTTTCAGGTATTTCTTGTTTTTGGGGTAGCATTGTCCGTCAAAAGTATGCAATGTGGGTACTCGTTGGATGCGGAATGAAATTCTGCATCCAATGAGCTCTCCCGCTCAAAATTTGAGTAAAAACATAGGGAGATATTTCAAAAATACGAACAAAAAAGGTAGTTTTCTTTTATGACAAATATGTCAATTCAACCATTATGGTTGACTCATTTTATTGAAATTCTATTGGTTCTTGAATTCCAACTCACAAAATTTATTGTTGGCGCGTTTTCTTATAAGGCCCATTTTAGACCCCAAATTTCCTCTAATGAACGTTTTGCAGCTCATCATCATCCTCAGGTTCCCCAGACAAGTTGTATCATGTCATCATGGATTGGATAGAGCAATGCACATGAGGATCGACAAGGTATGCAATAGGGATGAATTTTAGTACTACATCACGGATAATGTGTAAATCATTACATACCTTGGGGTTGACATCCTGAAAGCTATATGCTTGCATAAAACAAACTGACAACTCCTCCCAAGTGGTAATGGTTCTGCGCAATTCTGCTGCCACATACCAGGAGCGTGGCATCTCTTCTAGAGTGTGAACAAAAGCATGAAGCCACTCATCCCTGGGTTGGGATGTCCATAATGTTTAACATTCAATCAAATGATGGGCGGTGTTATTTTTTCCATCATACCTCCCAGCATGATAGACTTATTTATCACCAAAGTAGACCATCATCAACCTATAGCATTGCTCCTAGTCATGGATCGTCTTCTTGTGTGTCACCCACCATCGAGTCAGAGTAGCCTTCAGTGCTACTTCAAGAGCCAGTATCCTTTGCGGTTCAAACACCTTTTCATCAAATTCTTGGAAGAACTCAGATAGTCCCGGTAGTCCTTCATAAATGGGTAACTTGACAGTCTCAGTCGTGACATGTCGGAGAGACTATGTAATCAACCCACATTTTCTGAATGATACCTCATGCAGTCGATTCTGCCAATTTTCTAGAGCATCGTCAGAGTCGGAGGACGCGAAACTTGCACTGCGCCATCCAAGTTCGCCATTAACAGTAGGGTGGATATAGTCCTCAGAGATGTTATAAGCATGATCCCAACTTCTCCTGAATTCCTCCTTGATGGGTTCAATGTATCGTCATCCTTCTTGAGGGTCCATAGGAGCAATGACTTTGACATCTTGGTTTTCAAATGTCATAACACATTTTTTGAAGTTGATAACCGCCATGCTATCATTAGCCCATCCAATTCCTAGTAGTGCAGGATAGGAACCACCATCTCCTACAACTTCTATTACATCAAATTCCGCACGCGTTTTCATACCTTCAATGTCGATAACCAAGTTTGAAACATGACCAATGGGCTGAACCTTCACCTAGTTTTCCAAATGCAACTGTACCGATGACCATCCCAATGTTGGCTTCCCCATCAATTGCCAGGTTTTCTTTGTCAGGATATTTACGTCTGAGCTAAGGTATAAGATGACCGAGTCAACCTCATAATCCCCAATCTGGACATTCCTCCTCATCTCCTTGTCGGTCTTCCTTTTTTTCAAGGAATTCACAGCAAAATCCTTCACTGTCTTATCCGGGAGGTGTAATAACGCCTCGAGCTCAACAAGGGAATCCAAGTCCTTTGTAGCGATAGATAGATCTCAAAGAACTTGTGTAGGGTACCATATTGTTGCGATAGATAGATATCAAAGAACTTGCGTAGGGTACCATATTGTCGCGATGGTCCTGCTTCCATGGATGGATTGAAAGAAAATGGCATATCAACAATTGGTAACTTACCCAGATTTCTCCTGATCTTGTTCTTTGTGTCGAAGAAGGTATCTTTCTCTGTTGCAATATCAAAGGTGACCTTATTCTTACTAGTGAGCCAAACTTGTAGCCATGGTCCATCATTTCCAGTTGTCGCACCAGTGTGAGTGACAATCCCAACATCGACATCCTTCATCTATGGCTCAGCCTGAATAGTGGCAACTATCGATCCTTGGTTCAAAGGCGGGTTTTGATTCAATGGTTGATTCATCGGTTGGTTCTACATCTAAGGTAGGTTCTCAGTCTGAGGATGCGGTGGGACTTGGTTCTGCATTATCGGTTGGTTCTAAACTTGGAATGCAGGCTGATTCTGATTCTGCTCATTCTGTAACTCGAGAATTTGTCCTGTTTGCCATTTTGCAATCAACTGAGGGTAGACTTCAACATTGTGATCGATGGCTGCACAGTATGTGCACTGTGCATGAGGGCACTCTCTCTCATAATGCCCAAATACGCCACAAGTATAGCACTGGACTGATTCACGACCTCTTCCTCTGCAGCCAAATCCTCCTCCTCAACCTCTGAACCCTCCGCAGAATCCTCCTCGGACTCCTCCTTGCTGAAACTGTGGTTGGGCCATTTGTTGCTGCGGTGGGTTAGGTTGCTAATGGACATATTATGTGGCTTGAACATATTGCAGCTGATTATATTGTGGTTGTGGTGCCTAGTTATACTTTGGCTGTACCACCATCTGCGGCTGTGCCATAAACTGTTGTTGTGGTTGCACTAGGACAAATTGCAATGGGGGAATTGGTGTATACGGTGCTTCTGGTTGTACTAATTGCAACTATGCTTGCACTGTCTAGGGATCCTCTCCTTTTACAAAGTAGGAATCATACCTTCTTTCCAGAAGAAAATCATAAGTGCGACAGTTTTTGTCGTCATGTCCCACTGACCGACAAAATGTACAGTACAAACTTTCTGCCTTAGTAACCATCTTATGCATATAATCATATTTCTCGTGCCGATGCCCATAGACTTGGTAAATGCAACACCATGGTGTGTCGGCACCACTAAACGAGCTCAAGGCTCCTGACAACAAATAGTTCCAAAATGTAGGACAAGTATCCTTAGTATGTCTGCTTGCATGGAAACGAGCGCACCAAAGATCATCGTGATCTTCCTTATCCTTTTTGATGTCTTGCAATTACAACGTTAAATTGGCCAACTGCTCCTAATTTGATTCATTCCAAGAGTAGTTTCCCATACCGGTGATGCCTCCAATTTCATCGCGGTCTCCAGAGCCTTGCTCTGTGTAACAATATTTTGTTGCATTAATGGTTTTTGGATATGTGAGACAAGCGTTGTGATAAACCATTCTTTATGCTGGACATCGCTCATCTGAAAGATGACTCGAGCCATCAATGTCTTAAATCGCTGATCAAAATCCCAAATTGTTTCATTGGGGAATTGTTTGATCTCTTTTAATTCAGTAATGTACTGAGCTTTGGATTTTAGATTCTTAAATTCCTCAAATAGTCCTGTTATGATCTCGTCCAGTGTTTTTGCAGTACCTCCTTGAGGCACCCATGTGAATCTCATAAACCATTCTAATGTGCGGCCCCTTAGAGTAGTGGCTAGTTGAATTTTCTTGACATCATCATCAATTGTTTGTCGAGCAATCCAGATCACTTCGCATAAGAACCAGTACTGCTCCGGATCATCGGTTCCATTTCCATTGAATATTGGCAACTTCATTTTGTCTCCCACCATTATAGACTTTCTTTCTCCTGCTGGTGCTCTATTATTATACCGTTGCTGACACGTCAGGAAAGTCAACGTAGAATGATTGTTCCTTCCTTGTGATGGAGTAGTGTGCGGAGGAGTAGACACGTTACTACTGGGGTTAGATCCTGTCGTTCTTCCCAGTGTATCCTAGGCATGTATGTCCTCATCATCACAAAAAGGTCAGTTCGTCCCATGTGGTTATTCTTCACGGTATCGCACTTCGACTTTAGTAGGACCTTCTCTCGTCCTCTGCCTCTTTTCTCGAAACCTTGCTCCTCCCCTTGTACAAGCACTTGTTTCTTCGACGACCTTTACATTCTCACCAGAACTCATGCCCATCTACCCCTTATTCCCTTATGCATTTCCCCCCTTTCTATCAAGGTGCCTACATCCCCCACACACCAGAGTTCCACTACTCTTGGTCCATATTTAGGATACCCTTTTCACAGACTAGTTTCTTAATCAATAGTTATAGCGACAATAGGAACCTTCCATGAGGTCCACTGAAAAACTGCCTTTTTGCCTTGCTGAAAGATTTATTAGTATCAACAGCAAATTTAGTGATGTATCCTTCCAAGATAATATCCAATGATACCTCGAATTCTCGTGATGCATTGTTGCTAGTTTCTTGCAGCGCCTGGATTAATTCTGGGGTCCAGGATGTCAGCTCTCCTCCTTGAAATTTTGTCTTCCACTTAGCAAATTTTTCCAACCATTCCTGCACGAGCACAAGGAACTCACAAAATAACCATTCATGAGGACCGTCGTGGATATACCTATCCAACTAGTGGCTCATCGACAACTTAGGATTCTGGTTTTTGGCTTTAGCAAACTCCCACAACTTCAGATCAAACCATCCCTCGATCTCTGATCGATTCAGATGCCAGAACATGTCCCCCTCCTAATTGTGACTTAGTCCCGGCAACAGAACCATTTGTTGGAGAAGCCCACCAACAAAGCTTCATCGACAGGGGTTCCCACTATTTCGACGCCCTGTGACGCAATATCCCTAAGCACCAGCCTAGATAGGTTTTAACCTACCCAAAAACATCTGCAAAGCAAAGGAGGTCTCACCTGAGGTGTTCAAGGGAGATCTGTAAGAATTGAGTTTCCGATTGTGGGAGAGGAGGATATGGGGATCCGATGGAGGGAGATTATAACTTATTCAATCCTCATACAGTATCAAAATATTGCAGCATTATTCAAGGAACATCATAACGCATAAATCGTAAATTATAACAACTTAAAACCAACCGATCACATTGATATAGTAGGAGGAGGTTAAATCTCATCTATAACATGCCATTTCATCAAAACAAATCCACAGCATCACAACAGATTTGTAACAATATACAAGGATTGATCCATACACATCGCATCATATATTGATCTTGTGCAAATATGCCACATTACATAATCCTTCTCTAAAACCGGAGAGTGCAGACATCAGAAGAAGCTCAGATAAAATAGTAGTCAAGACAGGAAAATATCCATAAGACAGATCACACCAGATCATATCCTTTACAATCGCACATGTAATAAAATTGTTCACAACATGCTCACAAATGACGCTCTATCTCTCTCTCTCTCTATGTCCCCAAAATGGATTTATAAATAGGCTTATGACTTTACATCAAAGTTCCACTAATAACTGACTTCTAACCGCTACTGACCTATTGCAACAAAACTTGGTCAAAATAAACATAAAATATTCAAAAACGGTTATGTTCCCGCTTATCAAACCAATCTTCCCTTGCACGGTACCACGTGAGTTTGCGCAGCTGCCGCGATTCTATGTAACTCACTTGCTCCAAACCCCTTGCCAATAGTGACTTCTCTTGAATCTCCTTCTAGGGTCATCCTATGAAGCCCCCTCAAAATTTAGCCCTTCCTAGAGCAAGAAAAGTATTGGTTCCTTCTAAGTGTTTGACTACACTCTCTTCTTTGTAGTTTACTCCAGGTTATATGTAGTGGATTTCTTTTCTTGATTGTATTATTTAGTTATTTATATTTCATATTCTAGCGTTTTGGAGTAAACATTTGCACTCCTACAACATGGTACACTTGTTTTTACTTCTTATTCCCATTAACCAACTATGTTGTTTATTCATGGAAATTAATAAATTTTCTTATCTTTTTTATAAAACATAATTAAAAAACAAACTTATGCAAGAAAAACATTGGGTCCAAAAATTATTTTCAAGTTGAGGATTGTATGGTTACACTTATACAAATAAAGGATCAAGAAAGAACAATATTACAAGTTCAGGCCCATCAAATAAGAACCTTACACTATCCTTTAAGAACCAAGCAAGTGAACTGTTAGGGGCAGGTAAGTTCAACCCCATGTGGCATGGACCTTACGTGGTTAAATGAGTCTTAGAGAAGGGCGCATACAAGCTGGAAGATTATGAAGGGACAACCTTGGCGGAGCCTAGAAATGGGTTGTATCTTAAAAAATGTTATGCTTATTGCTTAGCTGAGGCTAATACTTTGTATATTAGTGTACAATTGTATACTTTTACTTTTGGTCTCCTTGTAGTGATTTGGTTTGTTGACACGCTTTCCTTTGCTGCGGCAGATGTCCACGAAGTCTTCAATATATGCAGGATACATTGATGGTGCCCGTTGGCATATCCAACACTCAACCTTGGTTGCTTGCGTCATTTATACGTCTACATGTCATGTTGTGTCTTTGGGGGGTGTATGTCTCCAGCCATTATCCTACAATGTTGCTGAATATAGTGTCATGATTGAGCTACTATGTGATTCCATCTCTCATGGTATTTGATCCCTTGAGTTACGTCTTGAATCACGTTGGTTGTCTCGCAGTTAAATTGCATGTATTATATTAGAGATATGACTTTATTATGGAGATTCTTACA
This sequence comes from Pseudotsuga menziesii, assembly GCA_001517045.1. Lineage (NCBI taxonomy): Eukaryota > Viridiplantae > Streptophyta > Pinopsida > Pinales > Pinaceae > Pseudotsuga > Pseudotsuga menziesii. The sequence goes on along the minus strand of LPNX010542581.1, from coordinate 455,839 downwards.
GGTAAGGTTGTTAGAACGAAAATTTGAACACATAACATACATTCATATTCCTAGGATCTATAATCATGTTGTCAATTCTTATGCAAACTATGTATTAGACTGTAATTTGTTACATCAACCATGAAATAACACACATTCCATTCACATTCAAATACACAAGTAAATATAATAAGATGATCACTATAATCATTTTCATTTTCAAAATATAGTCCAAAAATGGTGTCATTTTACAAATGTCATGGTACAAAATTGGGGCTTTAAAGCCACCAAAAAACACTATACAACTGGTACATAATGTATATCTAGGCCTCTAAGCCTATAGATCGAGGTGATGGTCATGAAAAAACATGACAACATTTGCCGACTTATTGAAGAGTTTAACCCATGCACGGGGCACTCTCGCTACATTCTCTGCATTGCCTCGAGAAAGTCCTCAACTTGGACCATAGGCACCCTATGCGTCATACGGACAAAGTTGGTATGCATGCTTTGTAGTGTGCACTCTGCATACGCACCATGGATATCATCACCTTGTCCCCTCTGACGATGTCAAGGGAATCCATTTGACCGTCTAGGTCCCACATCTACATGTGCATGATTAGTATTAGTACATGATACCACCAAAAACATGTTTTTTATTTTATTATATCAAAAAATACAAAAAAAATCAAATAGTCTAAAAAACACATTTCAGGATTGTTACCTATATCACCATATGAAGCACCATGTGGAAGTGGCATGTACAGGTCTTCGCAGAATTCGATCGTTGCAGAGGGATAGTCATCCATGACCACGATCTACTGCTACTTCCAGTTGTAAAAGTATGGGGGAAATGGAGTGGGAGTCCTACCTCCCCCTAGTTGCTGCATCAGCTCTGCACATTGGGTTTGGGATAGATATCGTATACTAGGACCGGTACTTGCTCGAAGAATAATGTATTGAGAATTCTAGAAAACCCAAAGTTCCTTGTCCTAATCAGATTGCAGTCAGACAGTTCTTGCTTCATGTTGTTTAAGAATGATGTGCTCCATTCATATATTGTGGGCCTCATGCACTCTACCACATAGAACATAATAGGCCTGGAATGATGTAGAGACTCCAACCCTGCTAACCTAGATGGCACTAGTACTATCACCTTGAGACCAAGGCCCCAAATGGAGTTGAAAGGAACCTGACTTTCGATATTTTCAGTTTCTGGAAGACATTACACAACTATGTAATCATTGATAGAAATACCACCTCCCACTCCACGAGCCCTCAGGTTGACTACCTCACCTCGACGGAATAATCCAGTGATGAAATATATGTATTCCAACTCAAGTCTCAATGGCATCCCGTCAAGCTGAAATGCCTCTATATCTGGATCCCAATAGTTCACTAGCATCTGGAGTAGCCTTGGTTGAGCTCTTAAGCTCGCAAGTTTCCAAAAATTGTAAATACCACATTCTCTTAATGCTTGTTGGGAATTTGCATCCCCCTGCACTTCCCTATCCACATCCTCTTATTCACGTTCCCTCCATTCTAGCACCATCTTGCAGAAGAAACAAGTAGTTTCATGAGACTATGCTTATTTTTTGGGTATGCATGCACATATACATGACTTTTCATGTTGATAATCATGTCTATACATGGGAAGTATTTTATTTTCACGTGTATACCCATCCCTATATGCGACCTGATAAACGGTGACCTACATGGGCCAGGATACCTATCTTTATGAGGCCCCAAACAAAAATTACACCAATGAAAATTGAAATAAATACATTGAAAATATAAAGAATGTGATGAGGATTTACCTGCCCCTGACAGTTTGCGATTTTGTTTCTCCTAGCTCTCAGAATTGGCAATTGAATTTCATAGTCCAAAATGGGTCCAAATGCACTATAATTGGTAAAAAATCAAATGGTATGGTGAAAAATGAATTTTTTACCATTTATAAAATTTCTTTTGAAATTTTTACCCACTTGCCTATAGTTTTGGACCTTGATTGACCTTTTTGAACTGTTTTTGCCTAATTTATGATGTAGGGACTTGTTTCAAGTGCATTTTGATCGAGGTATTGACCTGTTCGTATCTATTACATATATATTTTTGAACTGGCATATAGGATAGGATCACTTTTTTGCTTGCACCATGCATCCTCCTATGACCATGTCGCCTCGACTATAGGTACGAACCCACTTCATAATGTTACAGAACCTCACACTACCACTAGAAGTGGAATTACGTAAGTGGTAGAGACTTCGTATTTCTTGGGTGCCCTAGTTAGATCCCTCTTTTCCATTTGGTACCCATGATACAGTTTTTTTCCCTTAGGCCTTGGAGTCCCTTGTAGTCATGCCATGGCTTCGAGTGAGAACCACACATTCTTTCTTGAACTTTATGCTGGCCATATCCCACAGGGACTCCCATTTATGTTAAGTTGTAAATTCATTTTCATTCACCCTCTTGTCGTATTGAGCTTTATGCCAGCTCCCCGCTTCAGTTTCATCAGCTATATATTCCGATCTTTCCTCAAGTCCATCCAAGCAGAGCCTCTTTTATACCCTTTACAGCTTGATCATCCCTTACTAGGAGGAGACATTCCCTTGAGTGTCCTTATATTGTACATGCTTCCTTGCATTGAGCATAGGTATGTCCCACTACTTGGAACTAGTTTTATTGCCCGTGACACTCATCTCCTCCTAGATATGTACTATAAGAACTTTTATTCTTTTTTAATCTTCCCAATCTGAAAAATACCAAAAATTAAAAAAATAAAAAGTCGGACAGGAAATGATGTTACTTTTGGCAGCTGTCGAGTCATGTCTCCTTCGAACATAGAATTGTATATTCCATCCATCAGTTGGGTTACTAGTATGAATTTAGGATTTGTAATCATTATTTTGAGTTTTCTCCATGGACTGGTTATGCTTCCAGTCCCTATGGAGCCTTTGTCGATGCCTCCTATGTCGCAAAGTTGTCCCAGTTTGCATTTCAAGTCTATGTTTCGTGTGAGTCACCATCTGCATTATTCTCTTGTTCGAAGTAATTTTTAGCTTGATTCAGCCACTCCTTAGTTATATTGTCTTTTCATGTAGGCCATTCCCGATATAGTTACTGGTTTGTGCACATCTGGTTCATTTGATTTCTTCCAAATTATCTAGCGTTGTTGAGTACCTCATGTTGGTTGATTAGGGATTCCTTAATTCCCTCATTAAAGTCAATTTGGGGTCTAAATTGGGCCTCCTAATAAAATAATAGTTATTAATTTTGGAGGAAGAATGAAAAAAACTAATTTTTGTGTTCGTATTTTCGACATATCTCCCAGTGCTTTTACTCAAATTATGAGCGGGAGAGCTCGTTGGATGTGAAATTAAATTCCACATCCAACAAGTACCCACACTCCATACTTTTGATGGACCCTGCTACCCCCAAAAAATAAATACTTGAAAAAACGTGATGATGATGTCATCATCACGTTTTTTTTCAGGTATTTCTTGTTTTTGGGGTAGAGGGGTTCATCAAAAGTATGCAGTGTGGATACTCGTTGGATGCATAATTGAATTCCGCATCCAATGAGCTCTCCCGCTTAACATTTGAGTAAAAACACAGGGAGATATGCCGACAATACAAACAAAAAAAGTAGTTTTCTTTTATGACAAATATGTCAATTCAACCATTATGGTTGACTCATTTTATTGAAATTCTATTGGTTCTGGAATTCCAACTCACAAAATTTATTGTTGGCACGTTTTCTTATAAGGCCCATTTTAGACCCCAAAGTTCCTCTAATGTCCTTCCAGCAGATTCCATTCCATCGACTTCAGATCATCTATTTTGAAATAAGAGTATAGAGTCAATTGAGTGCCTTGAGGCTTGAAATCATCAATGGTAGGTTCTCTCACAATCGATAGTCTAGGGAATACATCAATGTGCCCTGATTGATGGATTAATTCAAGTGTTCCACCTCAACACATCTATTCACACTTGTGTGATTGCACTCTGTACCTTGATTCCCATTATCATTTTTGATGGGATATCTCACATCTATTAATGGTATACATCAATGACCGATAATCAAATGATGGAACATCATGTTCAACCTCGACACCTCTATTCACATGATGGGACATGCACCAGTAGAGGTTTGTGTAGAAGACCTCCAACCTTGGTGGAATTCCATAAATGCTACCTCTTTGATCGTTCCAGTATCCATGAGATGTCAACTCTCATGACTAGACTCTAGTGTACTATAAGGTGTCTTCATTCAATATGAGACCTTATTTCACTATATATTGTACACGGTGATCACCACATGACTCATATGTTTATTGTGCCTATTCATGGCCATTGTACTATGTTGTATCTGGGACTACAGTACTTCATATTTGCAGTCAAATGCTGAGACTTATTATTATATTGTACTGATGAACGACTAGTTTTTCCACCTGGGTCTTGTTGGCCTGATTTTCTGACCTAGGCCAACTAAGGAGATTAAGCCCACACAAGTTGCTTAGAGCAGCTCCCGATGTGTTTGAAATGGAAAAATATCGTATTTTATGGACCTTCTACCAACTGAATTTTTCTCTTAACGAGAATCTAAAATTTAGTAAAAATTTATCCTAATCTTATTATTACCTAAGTAAACCCTAGAATTAGTTTTCCAAGACCTAAGTTATCTTAAAATGCTTTCTGAAGGAAAGTGTTCAATTTTTTTAGGGTTTTGCTTCAAATATTTTAATTCAAAGACTATTTTAAGTTTTACAAAATTAATTTAATTCTATTTAACAACTGTTAAATATAAACTAAAATTTAAAAATAAACTAAACTAAGACTAAAATTAACTAGCTATCCTATCTCAGCTGAGAGCAACTTATAAACTAAATTAATTATCAATTAATGATTCAAGTAAACAAAGAGATAGATAATAATGATTTAAATGAAAATATTTAAATCATTATTATTAAATCACTCTGATAAATATGCACACAACAGAAAATTAAAATAGATAACTACTTTTAATTTCTTTGTAATGTTCTATTAATTAATAACTAATGATCAATACCAAATATTTAAATAAAAGATGATATTTATTATGAAAACATTGTAAAAATACAAATGAAATCAAAATAAACATGAAATATTTAAATTACTAAAATTCCAATTCTCAATACAAATATTGATAAATCAAATTCATTAATATTCTCATTTAAACATTAATATCGTGTAAACAGAGTACTATTTTGGATGAATACAATCATAACAAAGTATAATTGCACAAAATCATAATAAGAAAGTGATATATTGAAATATATATAAAGTTTTCAAAAATGGTAAGGGACAGTGATACCAGTTTGAGAACTTAAGTCACAATCCTTCTCTGAAGGAAAAACTCCAGCAGAGAGATTAAAACTAGAACTAAAATGATATTTCAAATAAGTCTATTTCTCTAATACTCCATTGACCTACTTTACATCAAGCTTACTAGCTTATATAATGAGACTAGTAACTCCTTTTGGTTTCTAATAATTGCTATAATAAAGACAGCAAAAATCCTATCCCTATTCAGTTGCATCGAATCTCCTCCAAGAAGACACCTGGCATAAACATTTATCCTATGAAACAAATTTGTTAATTAAATGACTAGCCTGTATTATCTTTTGCTCATATGAATTGACCTATGACGTGGCCATCTTGAGTATCCAATCCTTCCAGAAGCACCAACGAATGCCAACGGTGAGAAAAAATAGCCTATACTCCTTATAGCATATCAATACCATGTACACCTATAACAAACGAAATGAAATTCTCATTAAAATCATGTTAACAGAAAATAAAATAATACAAATTATAAGCATGCTTGCAAAATCTAAGATTTTGCAGGTGTGCTCATTAAAACATTTTATTACTTTACAAAAATGGAAATAAACCAGCATAACTAAAAGAGAGAAGATATCAAGTTCTATTTTGTAAACTGATTACTCTTCTTGCTTCAGAAAGTTTAGCTTTGAGCTTTATGATCATCAGCTTTTGTTGATTTACTTGCTCAAGCAAGTGCTAGTTAGTGTTTATCATTGATTTCTTGGCTTACTTGTATCAATTTTTCTTCAAGTTCATATCATTCCATCTATTAACCCAGTCTAGTAATTCTGCCCTGAACGTTTTATTTTCTTCATCCTTTAAAGCTGCATTCACTTGTCATTCTTTTAATTCCTTTTTTAACTCTGCGATTTTGGTTTCATATACTTGGTCAAGTAACTGTTGAAGGGTTTCTTCATCCCGATCATGAAATGAATCATCAGACTAAGAATAATTAAGATTATTCAAATCCTGAACCGGTGAAGGGATGCTCATAAACGATGGCTCAGGGCCAAACCCACAAGCATCCATAAATGACGGTGCTATTTCAAACTCACTCGGATCAGTAATTTTTTTGGCAAATTATTTTTCAAGATTCTCCACTATGGGAATAGGTTCATTAATATGCATTGTCTCAGGAATCGAAGACAAAACATCATCCTCAAGTTGAACAACAATTGGCTGAGTATTCTGCTGAATGGTTACAGGTATGGATGATAAAATAGACGAGCTACGTGTGACCCTGCAAACACCCGCTAGATTAGGTTTTTTAAACTTTGGCTCAAATTGATCAACACAGACCGAATTAACATTTATACCTTGTATTGATTCACCAAACCCTCTATCCAAGATTGGATCTCTATGAACCAACTGTTCATTGTCAAAAATTTCAACTTTATCTGACCGAGATTTCTTTTCCATAATCCTATTTTCCAAAACTACAGACTGAAAAGGACTGTCATCTTTCGAATCCTTAGGGTTTTGTTCGATATTTTATTCAACTACCTTAGACCCATTTGACTGTCTTATTTTTTGTCGAGTAGTAGGTCGAACTGAAGGCCATTCCTCATTCTAGCCAAAACCATTTTTACTAAGGAATTGATCCCAAGTGACATTAATAGAAGGCAATTGATATTGGACTAAGATTTTCACTAAATCATGATGGAAAATACTGTGATCTTGTTCAGCTATAGTACTTTGAACAACAATTGCCATTTTTTGTAAGCTTTTAAACAGAAAATAAGGAAGATTTAATTTTGAACCCTTGAAAGCCATTAAAATCCTCAAGTGATCAAAATGAACAGATGAATACCTGCCATCATATGTTATATAGCGTATAATCATATGACAAAGTGTTTCCCACTGTGGTTGAAGATATCTAACCCAATAACCATTTTTGTCATTGAATCCTTCAGGAAGAGGGAGCAAGAAACCCTTCAAATTTTCCTTATTAACTTCTTTCATTTTGAACCACCACTCACCTCTCTGTGGCAAATTTGCAGCCTGAGCAATGAAATATTTAGAGATTTTCAATCTGATATCACCCACACGGGCTGCATTTTCTTTAAAAGTTAAAAGCAAAACGTTGAGTTACTTCAACATTATGTCCACTAAAAGCCCTGAGAAAGTTGCCCCAACAAATTTTATCAAACAATTAAGAAATATCTGGGTTAATATCCAAAATTTTTGCTCCATCAGGTTCAAATCTATAGAGTGGAGCCATTTCCCAAATGTATGGTCTTTGTTTCACCGGAGGAACATACCGTGTCGTGAAAATGGAAGGAATGGGTATACAAGATTCGTTTGGCATAATGAAAGACCCTATTCAACTCACATGAAACTCCAAACTTGTGTTTAGAACCAATACCCTAGCCGCCAAAGGTAGATTCATGAATGAAACCACTGACTAACAATCATATCTTTGCATTAGAATCAAAATATTTCATAAATGCAATGCCACTTTGAAATCGTTTTAGTACGAAACATAGTACCCGGTTATCAATTCATAGTATGAAAATCAACAAGTGTAAAAACGTACAGAAAACATGGTAGGTTCATTTATCTCCAGCTCCGAATGTTGTCATGATTGAATTGATTCGTGGAAACTAAATGCAATATCATCTGGAGCAATAGGAAATCTATTATGCATGAAATCATTATGTGATATTCGAAATCAAATAACTCATGGATGTTATATGACTGTCAGATAGGGCGATGAAAAATGTGGACACATTAGATTCAAATAATCATTCCATATTAAAATACTCATGAACAGATGTTATCAAAACAACCATTCATATCATGTACCATAAACATGATTTTCAAATGATAATAAACAAGGATTACACGTGGAAGGAAATCGTGCTCATAAAACAGAGGATGTGAAGTTGTCATTACAAACCATGATGTTTCCTATGGTTTCGTAATTACAACTAAGTAGCAAGATCAACTCTGGATAATAATTAAACCACTCAAAACCATATTTATACATATAATTGATTCAAGGATAACATAATATAGCTTTGAATGAACTCATGAAATCCACATTACCTATGACTTAATACAAAATATGATTGGATGAAAAACTTATATAAAACTAACACTAAATCAAAATTCGATTATTATGATTATATTACAATGAAGATTTCAAAATGATATATAAAAATGATCTCTAGCTATTTTGTGAGACATGTACAATTTCCACAATTTGAACAATGACATGATATTAAAAGATCAAGTTTAATGTAAAAATATAAATTTAAGGTTAACAAAAAATAATTCAATTAATTAATCAACCCTAATCATAAAAATTACAAAAAATTATGATAATAAATACCTTGTCAAAACCAAATTTGTATCATGTTCAAAATGTGTTTTCATTTTAATCCAAAGAACTATTTAGCATACTATACTTTAAATCTCATGAATTAATATATAATCAGATAAATTGATAATAATAAAAATTGATTATATTAAAATTACAAGATTAACAACTGCTAATTTATTAAATTTATGAAAGTATTTCATAAATTTGTAATATGACTCTTAACTCTTCTGAAATTGAGAGTACCTTCAGAATCGAAGATTTTGAAGTCACTCTTATACAATGTTTATAATAAATCATAGAAGAGAACTGATCATTTTATTCAGCATAGTGGAAAAATTGAGAGGGTTGTTTCCTGCCAACAAATGGCAATGACCTGGGTGAACCAGTTATCTCTGCTCATATAATTTTCAAATGATAGTATAAACAAAATCTTAAAACCTATTAAAAAACAATCAAAAATTCTCTGTCCAAGTAAAAACCATTATTCTGATTTATATTTGCAAGTATAATTGAGAAATATCCCATCCCTTTAAATAAAAGTTTTGTTAAAGATAAACTTAGTAATATCCTAATCAAAACAAAGTACTTTATACTAAAGATAATCTGCACCATCAGTATAAGGTATAGGAATCTACTTCTCTGAAAAATTTCTAGAATATGTTCCATGAATATAGTAATTTTCCTTTTTTTTTTAAAAATTAAATCAAAACAATCATTTTGACTGAAGACTACTATTTAGGCATGATAACCCAATGTGATAGTATCATTCACGAGAACTGCCTAAAATAAGCAAGCTGGCTCATGATGAGACCTATTGTCTCTTGATATTTTAACCAAGATCCATCACCCTGATGATTAGAAATGAAGTTATACTAGACAGCACTGATGATCATGATTAGGCCAGCTCGTGATGAGACCTCCTATTCTTCAATCAAAATTATGTTTCACTTTATTTAATTTGAAATTTTACATTTTATAAAATAAGAGATCATTACCTAGCATGGTGATCAAATGGTAATGTCAGTCACTAATATCACCAGAAAATGAATCAACTGGCTCATGATGAGACCCCCTATCTCTTGACCTTACGACCAAGAGCCGTTATCAGTTTCCTAATAATGTCATGCCAATGATATTTATGATCCTGATCGGATCGGCTTATTACTAAGACCTTCCGTCTCTCATTTTAATTTTTAGAATTTTATTGAATGGAACAGATCTAAAAAGTTTTCAGATTGTTAATAGCTTTAAAAGAAATGACTGATGGTAGAGATCCATAAAGATTTTTCAAAGTACAAGTTTTGAAAAAGACATTAATCAGCTATCCCAACTATCAGAAGAAAATAGAAGAATGAGGAATAATTTGAATAACATTTACAAATATTTACAAATAATGATAGGTTCTTAATAGACTTAAGAAACTTTGATCATTCTGAACCAATTTTTAAAATACTTAGTCTAATACCATAATTTTAAACTAATGAACAAACCGGGTTTAAACCACAGGACTTATTTATTTACACTTGTCCTCTCAACAACATATGTACATTAATGACTAGTTATTTTGAAACATATATACAGAGATTCAACAACCCTTGAAACAAATAATCGATATATTAATACTTGATTAAGAAAATCAAAAATTAGTTTCAAGAGTAGAATGATATTTGAATGTACATAAGAATCATGAATTTATCATAATTCTTATTTGATAAAAGATTGTACAAGATATTGACAATTTTATGATAAAAATATATACATGAAAAATTTTTAAATAAAATTATTTACAGATAGAAAACAAGCTCATATACATAATTATATACAATTTTAGGGTCTGAAAAATCAACAAAAATATTTTTTTAAGATCAGTCCATTCACTGGAAATGTTTCGAACTGACCTTCTAGGGTTTGCAAACAAAAAGTACTTTGGACCTATCTTCTCAGTAATAAAAAAGGGGCCTAACCAAAGTTTTTGAAACTTAGTATGATCTCCTTTCTCCTCATGGACTTTGTCCCATTTTAAAACCAAGTCCCCCACCTGAAATTCTCGATTAGAACTTGAGGATTGATCAAACCAGGACTTCACAATTTGTTGATGTTTTATAAAATGTTGTTTTGACCTGTCTCTTTCTTCCTCAAGTTTTAATAAAGTGTTAATCCTTTTCTCCATTGCTAGACAATCTTCATCTTGAACAAACTGGGCTAACTGTAACGAAGGTAAAAATAAATTTGGTGGTAAAATAGCCTCAGTTCCATAAACCAGAAGAAAGGTGAGTTACCTATTGCAGCTTTAGGAGTTACCCTGTCTTCCCAAAGGGCATTAAACAATTATGTATGTCAATCACGATGATGATCTGAAATAGTTCTTTTGAGAATTTTCAACAATTTTTTTGTTTGTTGATTCAACTAAACCATTTCCACGAGGATGATAATTAGTTGAATATCTAACCCTTTTTCCATTATCTAAGGCAAATTGAGTTAACTCAACTGATGAAAAATATGAAGCATTATCAAAGACAAGGGAATCTGGAACACCAAATCTCGTTATGATAAAAGATTCTAAAAATAATATAACCTGATTGGTGTTTACAAACCTTAAGGGTGTAGCCTCTGCCCAACAGGTAAAATAATCAGTTGCAGTTATTATGTACTTGTGTTGCATATAAGAGGGAGGGTTTATTGGTCCTACTATATCAATACCCCATTGCTGAAAAGGTCTTTTTACTGAAACAAGTTGTAAAGGAAAAGCAGGCTTCTTAACTCTTCCTGCAGCAAGTTGACATTCCTGGTATTTCCTGACAAAGGCATAAGAATCTCAAAATAAAGTAGGCCAATAATAACCAACCCTAAGAATATTATGTGCCTTAGTTTCTCCACCAAAATGACCACCTGCTGGACCAAAATGTAATTCTTCCAAAATCACTTTTGTTTCATCTTTGTCTAGGCATCAAAGTAAAACACCGTCTGAATTTCTCTTAAAAAGGATGTTATCAATTAGTAAATAAGGAGTAGATTTTAGTCTTAATGCTCTCCTTTTCCTAGGTTCAAGATAATCAGGAGAATCTCCTATTTCAAGCAATGTCCTTAAATCTGTGTACCAAGAATCTTGTAGTGGAGGATAAAAGTAAATTTCGCGAGTTAATAAGACTTCATCAATGACATCTTCAGAATTGTTATTAGGTAAATGAGCTGCTTCAGTAGCAAGTTTACATAATCCTTGACCCTTGACTACCGTTGAAGGTTTAATCTCCAAGTCATACTCTTGAAGAGTTGTCATCCATGGTGCCATTTTTTCACCTAAATCTTTTTGCACTAGCAAATTTCTGACTGAAGGATAAGGAACTATCACTTTCGTTCTAGATTTTAATAAATATGGATGAAAGTGCTTGACATATTTGAACACAGCAAAAGCTTTCTTATCAACCTCGTGATAATTAAGTTTAGCACCTTTAAAATTTGAGCTCATAAAAGAAATTGGCACTTCATTATTTTGCTGATTTAGCTGAGTTAAAACTGCTGCATATGATATGTCAGAAGCAAAAGTATACAATATGAAATCTTTGTTGAAATCTGGGCTCAAAAGACTAGGAGCTTCTGAAATGGATTCTAAAATTTTCTGAAATGATTATTTTTCAGTTTGTCCCCAATTAAAAATAGCATCCTTCTTAATCATTTTTTGTAAAGGACGAATGATTTAAGAAAAACTGGGGATGAATCTTCTGACAAATTTTATTTTACCAAGAAACGATTGAATTTTTTTTTTGCTAGAAGGGTAAGTTATTTTGGAGATAGCTTGGGTTCATTCAGGATCAATCATGATCCCATGTTTTGAAACCACGCAACCTAATAAAGTACCTTCTGAAACAACAAATATTGTTTTCTTTCTATTTAAGGATACTCCGAATATTCTACATCGTTCAAATACCTTTCTAAGATGATTAATGTGATCATGTCAACATTTAGAATATACAGTAATGTCATCTAAATAGATAGCCACTAAATGATTAATTAAGCCTCTAAAAGCAATATCCATTACCCTTTGAAAAGTTGCCCCAGCATTGATTAACCGAAAGGGCATATTTTTGTAAGCGTATGTTCCCCATGGATTTCTAAAAGCTGTTTTTAGTTGATCATCTAGGGAAACCAATATTTGTTTGTATCCTGAGAAACCATCAAGAAGTGACAGTATCTCAGACCCATAAACTTTTTGAATAATTTGTTCCATGGGAGGAACTAGGTAATTATCCTTTTCAGAAGACTTATTAAGATTTCTAAAATCAACACATAATCGAATATCACCATTTTTCTTCCTAACTAGAACTAAGTTGGCTACCCACTAAGTATGCCGAATAGGAAAAATAATACTAGCAGCTAACAGTTTATTTAGTTCCTTCTTAATTGTTGGTTCTAATGATGGATGATATTTCCTTAGTTTCTGTTGAAAAGGTTTTGACTCTTGTTTTATTGGAATAATGTGTTGCATAACTTGTGGATTGAAGGTTTTCAAATCGTCATATGTCCATGCAAAGACATCCTTAAATTCTTTAAATAATTTTATGAATGTTGTTTTTTCTGTGGGAGTGCAATCTATTCCTAGATTTACAGTTTGAGGATTCAGTTCCGTTCCTAAATTTGTGGTTTCATATTTCATTTGTGAACTATTGGTTTTATAATTAGGAATATATCTAAATTTATCTTGAAGATCAAAGAACTTTTATAATCTCAAAACTGAATTAGGAATTGGTTTTACCTTCTCAAAAGCTTTTTCAACTGAAGAAAAATCATTTATTACCGAAAAATCCTACAGATTTTCGTCATGTGTAACATCATCAATGGCTGAATATTTCAAGGTATCATCATTTTTTAGGAAATTCAGCACTTGCACATCATTATCAAACACATGCCAGTTAAAGATATTATTTGGTATAGAAGGCCTAAAAATCAATTCAACTGAAAATAAATTTGGTGTGAATTTTTCTGATGGAATTAATTTTGATGCTACATTCGCTAATAAATCTGCCTCTTGGTTCTGAAATCTTGGAACTGATATTATGTTAAATACATCAAAATGTGAAATGAGATTCCATATCTCTCGTTGATAATTCTGTAAATGTTCAGAAATGCAATGAATAGAATTACGGACCTATCTCACGATGATTTCAAAATCACCATATGCAATTAACACTTTGATATCCAAATCAATCGCTTTTTTCAAACCCTGTATTAAAGCTTCATATTCCATAGTATTGTTTGTACAATTAAATTCCAGCATACAATATATACATGTTTTATTTCCTTTAGGGTCATTTAACAAGCAACTGGCACCTGCTCCTTCTTTAGACTTTGACCCATCGAAATATAAAGTCCAAGTAGAACTATTAACAACTACTTTACTTTCGATAATATTTACAATATTATGACTATCTACATCATTTACAATTTCCTTGAATGAAGAATCATGGGAAATGGTTGTAACATTAAGAATTTTTTATTGCTATTTATTTTCAAAGAAAACAGAATTTTTCAGATTTAAAATTACCAAACCCTAGTTCATACATGTAATTCCCCATAATGGAATCTGAAAATAAAACTGGTTCACTAGGATAGTGTATATCTGTCACAGTATGTTTAATATATATTTCTCTATTTATCTTAATTTGATTTGACTTTCCATTCTTAGGTAACCATAAAGTTGACCAGTCTGTAGCAAAGAATCCATTCAATTGTTGAGACCAATCTCTACTCAAAAACAGCCCATACGCATTAGGAATGTCTGCAACCACAATGTCTATAATTTGAAAAACTGAAGGGTTACAAGCAATCCTGACTAGAACATCTTTCATCTCTCCTACAACCCTCACATTTGTCCTATCCAATTGAGTTATCTATGAATTTGATGGAACATACTTTCCATTTAACCTTTTGCATACAGACAAAGGCATTACATTGGAAGAGGCTCCGAAATCAACCATGCAATTATGAAAATTTCTATTAAAAATCTCAAAGGTAAGTAGGAATGGAGGAGTCGTTGATTTTGAATTTTTCCCTATTAACAACGCTTTATTAGCTGTTGAATTTCCTTTATCAGTTGATGTTAAATCATTATTAGAATTGTTAGCAACTATATTTTGTTTAGCATTAGGAATTATTGAACTCATGGAAGGATTTATAATAGGACTATTAGGCATTGGGTAAATTTTAAGAAGATCATACATACTGATGTTTGCACGTGTCTTCTTTAAATCTTCAATTATGTCATATTGTAAATCCAACTTTGGAGTATTTTGAATAAGCTGAGCAATCCTCGCAGATTGAATCTATTTATTAGGTTGTGAATTATTGTTATCATTACTTGGAGTAGAACTTGATGATGCTCCAGGAGTATTTGCAAATGTTCTACTACGAGTATTATAGGAATGTTGTCTTGAAGGAGGACTTTTACCTTCATAATCTTTTACAAGACTGTCCCAGAGATGACCGTTAACTTGTTGAGGTTCTTCCAATTCTTCTTCATTTTCAGATTCCTCTTCTTCTTCATTTTCAGTTGTTTCTTGATTTGAGGGAGTTTCGGATAAAGATAAGATAGCTCGAATAGTATTAAAAATTTCTTCGTTTACTGTTATATCAGGCGGCGTACTTGTTTTATTATTAGTATTAGGATTCTGTCTAAACTGATTTCTAAAATATCCTCTAGAGGAGGAAGCTTCAGAATTAGTTTTTTTTAATCCTACAACTTCATTAGTTAATGCTCGAATAGCATTCTGCAGCTGTTCTACATCAAATTCCTTATCCTTTTCTGAATTAGGTCTTTCAATATTCCTACGAGGAAAAGTATCAGCTTTCCCACTTCTATATGGTTCATAGGACATAGAATCCTTCTCAACTTTAATGGCTTCCTCAAAAGTTTCCACCAAAGTTGTTTTACCAGCTCTCTTAACAAACATCCGAGGATATTTTGGTAAAGCTGAAGTATAGTTTTCTATGATTATATCCTCGGGTGGTTGAGAAGCAACAAGAATTTTATTTTTTAGTGTAATAAACCTATGAGTAAAATCTTTAATTCTTTCTTTAGGTTCCATTTTAATCTGAGATAACTCAAGGGCTAAAAGAGCAGGTGTTTTATCCTCCCTAAATTTATCTAAGAAAGCTTTATTGAATTCAGCCCAATTTGTGATTGATCCTTGGACTAATGAAAAGCACCAAGTAGATGCTTTTACCTCAAAAGTTAAGGGGAACAACCGACAAACCACATCTTCATGCTGAAAATTCATGGTTTGAACAACTAACATGAATTTATCTACATGCACCTTTGCAGGCTCTTTGTTATTTGGATTAAACTTTGAAAGAAGTTTATCTGAATGTTTGAGAAGAGGATGTTGTACACCAGGCACAGCTATAGCAGCTATTCTCAACCAAGGAAGTTGTGGATTGGGTGGAGGATTAGGTGTAGGATTACCTCCTCCTCCTACAAGTATGTTTCCAGCCATAGGACTTCCTTTAGAATCTGAAGAGCTTCCTGAATTAGATGACCTTGGACTATCAGGTGGTGATTCTGGAGGAGAAGGTGGTTGATCAAAACCGCCTACAGAAGTCAATCTTCTAGCAATATTTGTTCGAGTAGTTTCTCTCTTATGACCTCTAACTTTATAACTTGGAGTGCTATCAGCTTCTATTAAATCTTGAGTAACTATATTCAATTGAGGATTATGTCTTTGTTGTCTAGGTAGACCATAATATATTGGGGTTACACCAAGTTGATTAGCATATGCTCTTGTAAGAATATGCTATGATTCTTCTAAAGTTTGAGTACTTTGTTTAGGAGTAAATGGGGATGTGATATGGTCACACTCAAGGATGCTGCTAACTTCGTATTGTAATGGATCTTGTTGACTGGTTGAAATTTTACCATTAGTTCTACCTTCCATTAATCATTAATAGGCACTCCTAGCACCATTTGTTGTCCTGATTTTCTGACCTAGGCCAACTAAGGAGATTAAGCCCACACAAGTCGCTTAGAGCAGCTCCCGGTATGTTTGAAATGGAAAAATCTCGCAGGTTATGGTCTTGCTACCAACTGAATTTTTCTCTTAAGGAGAATCTAAAATTCAGTAAAAAATTATCCTAATCTTATTATTACCTAAGTAAACCCTAGAATTAGTTTTCTAAGACCTAAGTTATCTTAAAATGCTTTCTTAAGGAAAGTCTTCAATTTTTTTAGGGTTTTGCTTCAAATATTTTAATTCAAAGACTATTTTAAGTTTTACAAAATTAATTTAATTCTATTTAACAACTGTTAAATATAAACTAAAATTTAAAAATAAACTAAACTAAGACCAAGATTAACTAGCTATCCTATCACAACTGAGAGCAACTTATAAACTAAATTAATTATCAATTAATGATTCAAGTAAACAAAGAGATAGACAATAATGATTTAAATCAAAAATATTTAAATCATTATTATTAAATCACTCTAATAAATATGCACACAATAGAAAATTAAAATAGATAACTACTTTTAATTTTTCTGTAATGTTCTATTAATTAATAACTAATGATCAATGCCAAATATTTAAATAAAATATGATATTTATTATGAAAACATTATAAAAATACAAATGAAATCAAAATAAACATGAAATATTTAAATTACTAAAATTCCAATTCTCAATACAAATATTGATAAATCAAATTCAGTAATATTCTCATTTAAACATTAATATCATGTAAACAGAGTACTATTTTGGATAATGAATACAATCATAACAAAGTATAATTGCACAAAATCATAATAAGAAAGTGATATATTGAAATATATATAAAGTTTTCAAAAATGGTAACGGACAGTGATACTAGTTTGAGAACTTAAGTCACAATCCTTCTCCAAAGAAAAAACTTCAGAAAAGAGATTAAAAATAGCATTGAAATGATATTTCAAATAAGTCTATTTCTCTGATACTCCATCGACCTACTTTACATCGAGCTTACTAGCTTATATAACGAGACTAGTAACTCCTTTCAGTTTCTAATAATTACTATAATAAAGACAGTAG
The DNA here is from genome assembly GCA_001517045.1 of Pseudotsuga menziesii. Taxonomy (NCBI): domain Eukaryota; kingdom Viridiplantae; phylum Streptophyta; class Pinopsida; order Pinales; family Pinaceae; genus Pseudotsuga; species Pseudotsuga menziesii. The sequence continues at coordinate 438,118 of LPNX010542581.1, read as the reverse complement.
AAATCCTATCCCTATTCAGTTGCATCGAATCTCTTCCAAGAAGACACCTGGAATAAACATTTATCCTATGAAACGAAACTGTCAATTAAATGACTAGCTTGTATTATCTTCTGCTCAGATGAATTGACCTATGACATGGCCATCTTGAGTATCCAATCCTTCTAGAAGCACTAATGAATGCCAACGGTGAGCAAAAATAGACTATATTCTTTATAGCATATCAATACCAAGTACACCTGTAACAAACGAAATGAAATTCTCATTAAAATCATGTTAACAGAAAATAAAATAATACAAATTATAAGCATGCCTGCAAAATATACAATTTTGTAGGTGTGCTCATTAAAACATTTTATTACCTGTCAAAAAGGGAAATAAACTAGCATAACTAAAAGAGAGAAGATATCAAGTTCTGTTTTGTAAATCGATTACTCTTCTTGCTTCAGAAAGTTTAGCTTTGAGCTTGATGATCATCAACTTTTGTTGATTTACTTGCTCAAGCAAGTGCTGGTTAGTGTTTGTCGTTGATTTCTTGGCTTCCTGGTATCAATTTTTCTTCAGGTTCATATCTTTCCATCTGTTAACCTAGTCTAGTAATTCTGCCCTGAACGTTTTATTTTCTTCATCCTTTAAAGCTGCATTCGCTTGACATTCTTTTAATTCCCTTTTTAGCTCTGTGATTTTGGTTTCATAGTGGTCAAGTACTTGTTGAAGGGTTTCTTCATCCTGATCATGAAATGAATCATCGAACTAAGAAGAATTAAGATTATTCAAATCCTGAACTAGTGAAGGGATGCTCATAAACGATGGCTCAAGGCCAGACCCACAAGAATCTATAAATGACGGTGTTATTTTAAACTCACTCGGATCAGTAATTTTTTTGGTGAATGATTTTTCAATATTATCCACTATGGGAATAGGTTCAGTAATATGTGTTGTCTCAGGAATTGAAGACAAAACATCATCCTCAAGTTGAACAACAATTGGCTGAGTATTCAGCTGAATGGTTACAGGTATGGATGATAAAATAGACGAGCTACGCGTGACCCTGTGAACACCTATTGGATTAGGTTTTTTAAACTTTGGCTCAAATTGATCAACACAGATTGAATTAACATTTAGACCTTGTATTGATTCACCAAACCCTCTATCCAATATTGGATCTCTATGAACCAACTATTCATCATTAGAAATTTCAACTTTATCTGACTGAGATTTCTTTCCCATAATCCTATTTTCCAAAACTACAGACTAAAAAGGACTGTCATCTTTTGAATCCTTAGGGTTTTGTTAGATATTTTCTTCAACTACCTTAGACCCATTCGACCATCTTCTTTTGTGTCAAGTAGTAGGTCGAACTGAAGGCCATTCCTCATTCTGGCCAAAACCATTTTTACTAAGGAAATGATCCCAGGTGACATTAATAAAGGACAATTGATATTGGACTAAGATTTTCACTAAACCATGATGGAAAAAACTGCGATCCTGTTCAGCGATAGTACTTTGAACAACAATTGCCATATTTTGTAAGATTTAAAACTGAAAATAAAGCAGATTTAATTTTGAACCCTTGAAAGCCATTAACATCCTCAAGTGATAAAAATGAACAGATGAATACCTTCCATCACATGTTATATAGCATATAATCATATGAAAAAGCATTTCCCACTGTGGTTGAAGATATCTAACCGGATAACCATTTTTGTCATCGAATCCTTCAGGAGGAGGGAGCAAGAAACTCTTCAATTTTTCCTTATTAACTTCTTTCATTTTGAACCACCACTCACCTCTCTGTGGCAAATTTGCAGCGTTAGCAATGAAATCTTCAGATATTTCCAATCTGATATTACCCACGTGTGCTACATTTTATTTAAAACTTAAAGCAAAACGTCAAGTTACTTCAACATTATGTCCACTGAAAGCCCTGAGAAAGTTGCCCCAGCCAATTTTATCAAACAATTGAGAAATATCTGGGTTAATATACAAAATTTCTACTCCATCAGGTTCTAATCTACAAAGTGGAGCCAATTCCTAAATGTCTGGTTTTTCTTTCACCGGAGTAACATACCGTGTCGTGAAAATGGAAGGAATGGGTATACAAGATTCGTTTGGCATAATGAAAGACCCTATTCAACTCACAAAAAACTCCAAACTTGTGTTCAGAACCAATACCATAACCGCCAAAGGTAGATTCATGAATGAAACCACCGACTAACAATCATATCTTTGCATTAGAATCAAAATATTTCATAATGCAATGCCACTTTGAAATCGTTTTAGTAGGAAACATAGTACCCGGTTATCAATTCATAGTATGAAAATCAACAAGTGTAAAAAGATACAGAAAACGTGGTAGGTTCATTTATCTCCAGCTCTGAATTTTGTCATGATCGAATTGATACGTGGAAACTAAATGCAATATTACCTAGAGCGATAGGAAATCTATTATGCATGAAATAATTATGTGATATTAGAAATCAAATAACTCATGAATGTTATATGACTGTCAGATAGGGCGATGAAAAATGTGGACATATCAGATTCAAATAATCATTACATATTAAAATCCTCACGAACAGATGTTATCAAATCAACCATTCGTATCCTGTACCATAAACACGACTGTCAAATGATAATAAACAAGGATTACACGTGGAAGGCAATCGTGCTCATAAACCAGAGGATGTGAAGTTGTCATTACAAACCATGATGTTTTCTAGGGTTCGTAATTACAACTAAGTAGCAAGATCAACTCTAGATAATAATTAAACCACTCAAAACCATATTTATACATGTAATTGATTCAAGGATAACATAATATAGCTTTGAATGAACTCATGAAATCCAAATTACCTACGACTTAATACAAAATATGATCGGATGAAAAACTTATATAAAACTAACACTAAATCAAAATTCGATTATTATGATTATATTACAATGAATATTTCAAAATGATATATACAAATGAATTCTAGCTATTTTGTGAGACATATGTACACTTTCCACAATTTGAACAATGACATGATATTAAAAGATCAAGTTTAATGTAAAAATATAAATTTAGGGTTAGCATAAAATATTTCAATTAATTAATCAACCCTAATCATAAAAATTACAAAAACTTATGATAATAAATACCTTGTCAAAACCAAATTCGTAACATGTTCAAAATGTGTTTTCATTTTAATCCAAAGAACTATTTAGCATACTATACTTTAAATCTCATGAATTAATATATAATTAGATAAATTGATAATAATAAAAATTGATCATATATAAAATTACAAGATTAACAACTGCTAATTTATTAAATTTATGAAAGTATTTCATAAATTTCTAATATGACTCTTAACTCTTTTGAAATTGAGATTACCTTCAGAATCGAAGATTCTGAAGGCACTCTTATATAATGTTTATAATAAATCATAGAAGAGAACTGATCATTTTATTCAGCATAGTCGAAAAATTGAGAGGGTTGTTGCCTACCAACAGGTCTTCATTACTCCACTTTTGGGAATGATATAATGTATTTTGACCATCATATTACCCCTCTTACCTCACACATTAGGGGGCATATGTTATAGATGATTTTACCACACGTGGTAGATCACACTTTTATGGCCTTCCATGTCCCTCTGCAAAATCTTTGGACCCCCTTTGCTCAAAAGAAACTTTGGTGTTCCAAGAAACAGCTCAAAAAATCCCTGTTGATGTGTATACGCGAGTCACAAGCTTGTATATTGCATGTACACGCAGCTTGTCCCACTATGCCTTGTGTACATCATGAAATGTTCCCAAAAATAAAATATTTTAGAGGTTTCCTCATTATGTCACAAATAACTTGACCTTTGGCCTTCCATATGCCTAGAAACGCTTCAACTCAACCCTTCACTTCCTATTGGAGGGCTATATATTGGTCCCCTTGGATACATTGGAGGAGGATAATGGAAGATATGAAGGAAACTATAGTTCATTTGTGCCTCATTCACATATTCTTGAGTCTGCATCCCCTTTGTCCTTGCGAGAAACCATGTTTCTCTTCCCAATATTTCCTTTGCATTATGAGCTTTCCATTGAGATGGAGGATTGAAGTGATGGAGGCCCAAGTGGAGGACTTGGTTTCTCCATTTTGACAAGGTGTTGACATAGGTTGTCACTTGTACCTTTGTTCATAATTAATAAAAATATTCATTTCTCATCCATTGTATGTGTGTAACTATGTATGATATTTATCCATGGATGATGTGGTTACTTTGATTTATATATATTGGTTTTATATATGCTAGAGTAGCTCTAACACTTTAACATATATCATGCTTTCCTTGTTTGTTGTTGTTGAGGATGAATTGTATGTACAAGCGTGGTTGAAAATCTCAACAGGGATCAACTACGACCTTCCGGAATAAGGTACGCCTTTCATCCCTTAGTGTTAGTTCTTTTAATCTCTATTGCATATAGAAATGGGCTTATTTCTGGTATCATTTAGTCTATTTTGGTCTACCCCAAGCCATATAAAATATTCTCCGTAACAAGGTTTCATGCCTCAAAACCCTAGAATGAAAAATCTAGTCATCTTGGAATTTTTTCTTTAACTTGATCATGGAAAAGGATTAGGATCTGAAAATTTTACAATAACAATATGAAATCTATATGAACCTGCTGTGCTAGTTTGAACTTCATATTCACTATACTTAAGGAGATATGATCCCTCCAAATTAGGGTTCATTAATCCTCTTCTAGAATTCAGTGTTAAACAAGTGAACTAGGGAGAAATGATATATATCTATATAGTAAGATCCAAATCAGGTTTCATAAGATGTTTTAGATAGAGAATTGAATTTAGTTTCTTTGTTGTGATATTTAGACCCTGAAGTTGAAACAATGACACATGGAAATCTGTACAAGTTGTTTATATTGAACTGGTCCACAAATAGGTCATTTTGGGCAACTTATCATAAGTTCCACTTGGTAAATCCAATATTTCTCCAACCTATGGGTTTGGAAAGAATACATATCAGGATATCTCAAGACTAATTTTTAGACCATGAGGAGTAGGAATCTAGTAGATACATCAGAATTAAGATCAAACAATTTTGTAGAAGAAATTGAAGAAACTAGGGCTTTTTGTTTCGAGCACTTCCCTCCACAAATAATTTGAAAAAGGAGTACCATATAAATATCCCTATGAGGGTGCATATTTCTATGGAGAGAGTTTCTAGTTCTATGTATTTTCAAATTTCAACCTAACACTACTGCCAAGAAAACTAGGGCATCAGATGTTTTCCAATTGTCTCCACAGTTTTGGGAAAATGATTATGCTGCTCATCTCACCTTGAGGAGGCACATTTTTCTATCCAATAAGATCTGAAAGTCACCTACATTGAAAAATTAGGGTTTCTCTATCAAACCCTGGGTCCACCAAAAGTAGTCTTCTAGAAAAGCATTAAAGCATTAAAGCAAGCAATCTTCCAATTGAAGCAATCTTATTGGTAAGTTCTATTCTCTCTATTTCCATTTGAGGTTCTCATTTTTATCATTATGTCAAATAGTACCAAGATTGAAGTAGTTGAGAACTTATGGGCATTGAAGTGTAGAGTGATTCTCATATTTGAAGGGCATGACTTAGAGAACTTTGTCAAGAATAAGATGCATATCTAAAGCGAGATGAGGATAAAGGAAAGCATAAGAAGGACTTAGTCAAAGCCAAGAGGATCATTGCAAATTCCATCAAGGACCATTTGATATCACATGTATCATATTTGGAGAATCCTAAGGATATGTTCGATATCAACACGAAGATGACCTTGAGGACTCAGCTCAAGGGTGTGAAGATACAAATGTAAAAAAGTATCCAATCTTACTTCACAAGATTATTTTAGATCAAGTAACAACTAGAAGCTATTGGAGATAATGTTGAAGAAGTGAATGTGTATATGACAACCTTGAATGGTCTCTTAAGATCATGGAAATCACCCTTTTTAGGAAAAAAAAATCTAGAAAAAAGCTCACTTATGGATGAATGCACTCAATAAGAAGCTCAATCGATAGAAAAATAAGAAGATATGGATGAAGATGACAATCAATATTTAACAACCCATGCCAAGAATAGAAATAACAAAAAGGAAGAACACTCTCACAAAAAAGATTTAAGAAGAAGGACCTCTCACATCTCATATGTTCACTTAAGACAAAAAAGGACACTTTGCAAAAGAATGTCCCAAACAAGAATAATGGAAGGATGATATAACCAAGGAGTACCAATCATGAAGAATGATTCCAATACCTGAAGGGAAGTCTGTGATGTCTTACAAGTAGATCTACAAGATCTAGTATACAAAAAATGGAAGCATCAAGAGATAAAAAGAAAGTTTCATGGTTTCTCTTGGAAAGAGGCAGTCGAGTATAGTGAGACAATTCTCTAATGGCCAGACACACCTCTTCAGTGCTGGATATTACACTAGAAATTTGATGTAATCGAATTAGAAGGATAGATTGAGAAACCTCCAGGATTTGGGATTCTCTACAACAAACCACATATGCATAGAAGGATTCGTAAAGGCCTAGAAGTCACCCATGGGATAGCACACACAGTTACATGAGGATCTTGAGGATCACCTAGAGTAGTGGAGATCTCAACCTTTGCTAAAATTTTGAAAATGGGATTCTACAGTGGACAAGAAGCTCATAGATGGGTGCAAGAGGAACTTGCAACAAAGATTGAGATGGAGGATATTGATTGTTATAATTTTATCATTTAATCAATATGATCTTAGGATCTTATTTGAGAAAATAACATGCACATCAATAATCAAAAGAGACAAGAGACACAAAGAGTTTTCCTCGGGGAAACCATAAATAAGAAAACCCCGCAACTTCCTCAAAGATAGAATGAGAACTAATGGAAAAAGTAAAAACCAAAGACATAAAGATGATCTCCAACAGTTGTTCTCTCTCTCACTTATGTGAGCTCTTCTTCTACCACTCATGCGCTATAGTTGAGTGAGTGTGTGTTCCAAATAGAGAGTCTCATTCTCTATTTATACTAGTTTTCTACTTGACATTTACTTACCAGGTCCGACTTCACTAATAGAGTCTAATAACCCTAGTACCCCTCAAATGTGGGGACTATTGCCCCAACTTACAACAGAGGGTTAACCTCAACTGAATTGTGGGGACTATTGCCCCGACTTACAATGTAGGGTTAACCTCAATGAATTTACATGACTTTATTATATTAATGAATCTCTTGATAGGAACATCGGGGTATAATGAAATACAAATGATTCTACCTATAGGAACATTGGGGTACAATATAAGATATACAAGTGAATACATTTTGAAGTTACAAATACATCAACACTCCCTCTTAAATAGGAGGGTATTCTCTTGACATAGTTCATATGCAGAAGTATTCGTCTCTGGATCATCATCATCATCACTGCTCCCTCTATCTTGAGCAGATGGTGCTATCTATCAATTCTACTTGTCATAGGAAGTTCTACAGAGCCATCCCATTTTCATGCTGGTTGTAGGCCTAGCCTCCATGTAGGTCTTCATATTCTTCAGCACTTATATCCGAACATGGGAGGCCCATCCTACCACTGTGTCAGAAAGGCCCGACCAACACTAATATATGACCATGGGAGGACCAACCTTCCACCATATCAAAAAGGCTCATCACTCGCATCTGACCATGGGAGGACAACCTGCCACCATGTTAGAAAGGCTCATTCAACACTTATATCTAACCATGGGAGGCCCAACCTACCACCATTTCAAAAATTCCCAACACTCACATCTGACCATGGAAGGCCCAACCTGCCACCATGTCAGAAAGGCTCTGTTATCTCTAGGGTTGTTCCTCCTGCTTATTTTTTAAATTTTTAATTAGGATTGGTTTTTGTTGTTTTAATTTCAATTTTTTATTGATTGCTTGCCCTTATGAGTCCTTTGGTTACCTCAAATCATTAAAATTTTCATTCATTAACTAAATACCCATGAATCTGCAAAAGAGTATGTGTTACAGGGTGAACTTTCACAAACTAGCAGCGTCCTTCTAAACTGGCAGCATACCCAGTGGAACTTGCTCAGTTTCATTCAGCATACTATAGGGAGTTCTTGCATTGAATAACACCTGATACCCAGCACATGTTCACCAAGGAGCTAATAAGATGGGAGAATATTGTCCTGTATTTAAGAACTTCTTTGAGTTTTGTTAGATTTATGCCGGTGGCACTATAGATGCTGCTCACAGACTGAACAATCAAAGTTGTGACATTGCAATAAATTGGTTTGGCGGCCTTCTGTTATATTAATGACTTGGTGTTTCAAAACTATTATTGCCAAGGTTGTTGAAATATACCCACCTGGTGCCATTGTTCTTCAATGTGTAGTTGATTCACTTGCTGGGGCATGCCCTCTCTCCTTATTATGTGATCAAATTTTTTAGGGACACTGGTAAAGATGGTTGGATTTCTCTTGGTGGGATACTCCTATCTATTACAGGTACATAGGCGATGTTTGCAGATCTTGATTGCTTTTGCAGGAGTTGTCTTGGGGATTCCGATATCAAGCTTTCCTGTGATGCCACAAATATATTCAAATGGACAGCTTTCATTAAGGGTCCCTCAGAAACACCTTATCAAGAGGGTGTATTTCAGCTAGCCATAACTGTGAAGGAGCAGTACCCACTAGTCCCACCTGAAGTCCGGTTTGTGACAAAAATATTTCATCCGAATGTCCATTTCAAGACAAGAGAAATATGTCTTGATATCTTGAAAACTACCTGGAGCCCAGCATGGACTCTGCAATTTGTCTGTCGTGCAATACTTGCTTTAATGGCACATCCAGAACTGGATAGCCCCTTAAATTGTGACTGCGGCAACCTTCTGCGATCTGGTGATGATCGAGGGTATCAGTCAATGGCCAGAATGTATACGAGGTTAGCAGCCATGGCTAACAAGGGAAATCATTGAATTATAATTTGAGAATGGTGTCTTGATTATCATGTATTGCAATAACTGGTTTTTTGAGAAGGCAAAAGAACGAGAACATGGAGAATGAATAATATAATAGTGCTATTTATGCCCATGCGAGGAGAAACATGTAACATTAATAAAATATACTTGATGTGAAGGCTGAATGGATGCAAAAGCTTTCATCCAAGGATAAAGAAACCCAGAAATTAGAGGCCCAAATATATCATTTTCAGAAATGATTTTGAGAATCAACTTATTCTCAGTATTGCCGAATTCATACAGATGGAAGCAAAAGAATCACAGTCTACAAGCTATGATAATTCTCCAGATGGAAGGATGGCATTTATCAGTCCACCAGAGGAATGAGATCGATACAAATATGATGACATTATTGAAGTTTGTGGATGCTGAGTGGACAGCATCAACTACAGGTGTTATTCAATGCCACGAAGACACCCCAGAGGATGCGATTCTGTTGCACACCGAATTTTAAAAGAGGATGACAAGGTAATTATAAATACCAGGTGGCAGAGATCTCAGATTTCAAGGCAGATAATTAACAGTCAACAACTCGATCTCATCCTATCTAGACCATCATGTATTTATGCATTCCATGAATAGGTAATCAAATATTTTGTGGTGGCAGAAGCAGAGCATTCAAAAATAGAGCAAGCAAAACACCTGGCAACTATTATCCTCATATTTTCTATGATAGATTAAATACGTTTGAGTCAAAGATTGCATTGGGTTGTCAGCCAAGAGGCAGAGTTCGATTTCTATTACATCTTACTATTTATAAAATGTAAAAAAATTATAAGGAAGAAGAGGTTCGAGCTTGAGAAGGAGAGGTCCCAGCCAGAGGGCTCGACTGGGCAGAGTTCTTCCTTTGAGGAGAGCGCAAGGGACAGGGTTGGCTGTCTTAGGAGATATGCTGGAGCAGTTGTAAATATCTCTGTATTTCATGAAATCTATGCAACTTCAGATTACAGGTTTTAGTTTTTGAATGAATTTGATGTTGATTTGTTGCTGTACTATATGAACTGTCTCTTTGATAAATATTTTTTGTACTTGGTCACTCACATTCCAATGCATGATTCTTATTTTAAGTTGACAGTTATCTTTCCTTTATACAAACAGTAATAGTTTCACTTCATATTCAGGATCATAAAACCTTGATGTTGAACATTGTCATTGCTTTTATGTTATACAAGATTGGTTTCATTTCCTCGTACCTCTTAGTCATACCAGCCTACACTTCAAATACTTTGATTATTTTATACATACCTGTATTTACCCATCTGTTATGTACCTGATTTGTTCATTGTAAATTGTGTGTGAATGTTTTGATTGCAATAGTCCAAAACTGTATAAAAATGTACAAACAAGTGATAGTAGCCTAGTGTCTGTAAGTATCTTTTGCCTTGGTTTAATACCAGCTTCATTCAATTTGAACATTTCCAAACTAATATTTCCTTAATCTTGGATCCCGTAGTCTAGGTCCAACTTTAGGGATAACAGGCTCAGCACTTACATCCGACCATGGGAGGCTGAAACTACCACCATGTCAGAAAGGCTCAACACTTACATCCGATCATGGGAGGCCCAGCCTACCACCATGTCAGAAAGGAGCAACACTTATATTTGACCATGGGAGGAACACATCCCACAACCATGTCAGAAAGTCTCTGCACTTACATATGACCATGGGAGGCCCAACCTACCACCATGTTAGAAAGGAACTATAGTTACATTTGACCATGGGATGCCTATCCTACCACCATATCGAAAATGCACAACACTTATATTTGATCATGGGAATCCCGACCTGCCACCATTTCAGAAGGGCTCAGCACTTACATCCGACCATGGGAGGCCTAGCCTGATACCATGTCAGAAGGGCTATGCACTTACATATGACCATGGGAGGAACCAATTCTACCACCATGTCATAAAGGCACACAGACTAATCCCTTCACTTTGGAAGGAACCTCGATCTAGAGAACACCAAGCTTCTCTTTTGAAGTACTCAAACTTCACTCTGGCCATTTCTAGCATAGAATCACATCATGGCTGATTACTTCCAAGGACAACCTATGAGATTTTCTAGGACCGATTACATTCGAGGACAACCTACAAGACCATTTATGTCTGAGAACCCTACAATATTTCCAAGATTTTATGCTTAGAAAACATGTCTCACCATCTATGCTAGAACTCCCTCTTTTGAGAGATCTCAATCTGGATCACAAACTAGAGCTTCATTGCTCCTCTCTCGGTTGTACTCAGCACCATGCAGGACTCCTTCCTGCTAAAACAAGAGATCACACCTAATCCTATACTGAAGCAACACCCCAAAGTGCTCTTCTTATCAATGGAACCGCCCACCTAATCTGAATTCACATAAACCTCTAGGTTAATCTTTTGATTCGCTTCAAACTCAACTATACCCTTCAAGTACCTCAGTTCATGCTATGCAACCAAGTGAGCATGTCTCAGATATTTCAGGAACATCAATGAACAAAACATGTGATGATACATTGTGGCATCAACCGACTCTGATGAAGCATCACTCAATAGCTTTAGGTTTGATTCCATAGGTGTGGCCATGGCCTTGTAGTCCATCATCTTGAATCTCTTTAGGATCTCCAATGCATACTACCCTTTTCTAAGAGAGATTCCATCTGCATTCTTCCACACCTACATGCGTAGAAAATAGTGCATCATACCCAAGTCCTTTATCTCGAACTCGACAGCAAGTCTCCTTCTTGCATCTCTAATGAGTTCCTCTTTTCCTATCAGGAATAGGTCATATAGCAGGAGCATCACTGGTCTTCCTCCTTCAACCTTGAAGTAAAGGTTGGAATCTGCTTTACTCTCAGTAAAGTCTAGAGCCATTAGTAAGATTTCCATCATGTCATACCATGTCAAATCTCAGGATCTTCTATAGTCGCTCCCTCTGAAGTGGAGCATCACTCTCCCCCTACCTTTCATACCCTGTGTATTGAAACATTATGTACTAGAGTGTAAGTATCTTCCTATGCTAATAATATTCTATGTATCCATCTAGGGTCACTAGCTACCAATATCCTCTATCTTGAACCTTTTCAAAATTTATTCTCACACCCATCTGTGAGCTTGTCATCCTCTATAGGCTTTCATCTTCAACCTTGTAGCAAAGGTTAAGATATTGATTTCTTTAGGTGATCTTCAAGCTCCTCATGTATGTGTTATCCCATGGGTTTACAAGGCCTTATTTTGCACACATGATTCTTCCTATCATCTATCTCAACTTCTAGTGGTTGCAAATGTCTCTTTGTAGTTTATGCCTCGTGCTATGAATCTTGCCTTGTATCCTACTGCATGTTGGATCTTGCAGATCCAAATGGAAGATACTACGGACTTCCCTTCAGGTCTTAGACATCGCATTCTAGTCATCATTCTTCATTTTGGATTTTTTTTTTGAACTATTGTTACTTGTTCTTTGGAACAAGTCTCATCCTTATTTTCTTATAGGTGATTGTACGCGATCTTTCCTACAAGTCAAATGATATAGTTGTATGGTTAGAAAAATTTCATAAGGAATATTCATAATGACAAATTCTTATGCATAAAGATATAATCATGCAACCATTTTAGCCAATACAACATTCATCCATATTTCACAGAAACTTTCTAGATTCCTTCCATCTCTACCATGACATCATTGAGATTGTGCACTAATCCAATACGTTAGAAAAGAGGTTTCATTCTAGATAAGTAGCAATGGAGTGTTGTATGGAACCATGAGCTACTTACCCATCACATTCATATTAGTAGTATATGGTCATTAATGCAAACATTCTATCATCCATAACACATCAACTGCATATAAACAAATGCATAAAAAAATAATATCATGAAATGACAATTGAATACTTATCTTTATTCGTTTCATGGGTAGACTCCTTCTTAAGCCTTTTGATTCATCATCTTCTTCATTCATGACATCATCATTTATTATCCAAATGCTAAGATGGATAAGAGGTTCTTCAAGAATTGAGTCCTTCATATTCCTCATCGCTTGAGGGATCTTCTTTGAATCGTGAGTGCTAGATCTTCAGTTGCTTCCATTTTCTTTTCTCTTATCATGAGTCGAGCTTCTTATTTTGTGCACTCTTCCCATATTTTGCTGAAGGTAATCACTTCCTTCTGGCACACATTCCTTAAATGAAAGAATCCCATGATCTTGGGTGGTTATAAAAATATATTATTCTTCTTCGATTGCTTCGTCATAGCATCGAACACTTCCTTTTGGTGTCTTCAAGGATGACACATGAGGGATGAGATGATCTTTAATAGAATATACAATGATTCTTTTGGCTCTAGCCTTAGCCTCATATCCCTCTGGCTCTTAAAATTTCTTTACTGAAATATTCATCTAAGTCAATTTCTTCAAGGATCACGGAGTTCCTATACTTCTTCTGATTTATATTCTTCCCTTCAAAATAGGTTTGTCAAGGAACCAAAAATCTCTTTAGGTGTCTTTAGGGAGTGACACTTGTGGTATAAGGTGATGCTCTTGGCCTTGACCAAGTTCTTCTTATGTAATACTTTAGCCTCATCTCCATCTGGAACTGGAATCTCTCCACTTATGTAGCTGTCCAAATCAATTTCTTCAAGAAACAGTGAAATCCTATACTTCCATGCTCAGAACTTTTCAGCTTCACCAAGGTTGTCATCAAGCTAGTGTGATAGGTCATTTTTAAATGAGAACCTCAAATGTAAATAGAAAAAGATTAGAGCTTACCAATTTGAGGTGTTCGTCCTGGTTCTGAATCTGGCTAATCTAGGGTTTCTCATAGAAACCCTAATTTTAAAAACTTGGAATATTTCAAATCTGATTGGATAGACAGTTGTGCCTCCTGAAGGAGAGCTGAGAAGCATACTCATTTTCCCAAAATTGTGATCAGAACTGTAAAATATCTGATGCCCTAGTTTTCTTCAATTTCTTCGGCATAATTGCTTGATATTGTTTCTGCAATATATCCGAAAATATGGCTCCTATGTGTCTGAAACTTCACATTGAGGTTGCCTCGTCTGTCATCTTTCCAAAACAGAATTTTTTAGTAGAATTGGTTTCACCAATTGGGACTTATGAGAGTTTTCCCAAGGTAACTTATTTAAGGACTGTTCAGCATAGAGAAATTGTACAGACTGTCACGTGTCACTGTTTCACCTTCGGGGTCTAAAAATTTTACCACAAAATTAAATTTTGTTCCCTATTTGCAACATCTTGCAAAATTTCATTTGGACTTTTGTAGCCCTATATATAGCAATTCGCCCAAGGTGTCCTATTTAGGGATGAATCCTGGGATAGGATGGAACCCTGATTTGGAGGAATCATATCTCCTAGAATATAGAGAATATGAAGCTGAAATATTTACAAAGGGTACATTAGGAACTTATCTTTGGCCTATACACGTTTCGGCTCCTGAGACTTCACCAAGCTCAAGATATAGCGAATGTACAAAAACTACTAGTTTTAGTATTTTAGGGTTTTCAGGTCCGGGGTCAAATTAGGGTTTGACTTTCTCAGAGTTTTACCCAACCAAAAAATTTGATCTTGGTCTCTAAATTTCTATTTTGAGGAGGAGATAAATCCTATGCTGGCCTCACTCAAAAATTCCTCTTTTGTGAAAATCCCTAATTTCTCATAGTTGTGACAGGTTAAAAACTGAAAATGCTTGGAATCAGATTCTGCTTCGACAGAAAGATGCACCCTTCAATGGAGAGTTAGCCTAGCCTCCTTTTGCTGATGATCTGTGGAGAGATACCCAATAATTAAGAATCCCTAGATTCTATAGCTGCACAATGTTCTCTTCTGAGGTTAGCTCTAAGACCATGTTAGAATTTTAGCATTTAATCAATATGATCTTAGGATCTTATTTGAGAGAATAACATGCACAACAATAATCACAAGAGACTAGAGACACAAAGAGTTTTCCTCGGGGAAAACATAAAGGAGAAAACCCCACAACTTCCTCAGAGTTAGAATGAGCACCAATGGAAAAAGTAAAATCCAAAGATAGAAAGATGATCTCCGACAGCTATTCTCTCTCTCACTTGTGTGAGCTCTTCTTCTCTCACTCATGTGCTATAGTTGAGTGAGGGTGTGTTCCAAATAGAGAGTCTCATTCTCTATTTATACTAGTTTTCCACATGACAATTACTTACCAGGGCCAAAATCACCAGTAGAGTCTAATAACCCTAGTACCCCTCAAATGTGGGGACTATTGCCCCAACTTACAATGGAGGGTTAACCTCTACTCAATTGTGGGGACTATTGACCCGACTTATAATGGAGGGTTAACCTCAATGAATTTACATGACTTTATTATATTAATTACTCTCTTGATAGGAACATCAGGGTACAATGAAATACAAATGATTCTCCCAATAGGAATATCGAGGTACAATATAAGATATACAAGTGAATACATTATAAAGTTGCAAATACATCAACAATGATATCTAGTGACCTTGTGTTGTAGCTGCAACCTTTTTCCCAAATTTTCTAAAATTTTGGAACCTCCTTTCAATTTTACTAGCCTAGGATTGTTTGGGTTCTTGGACTTTGTTTTTCCTCTGCTCTAAATTTGGATTTTTTGATGTGGAAGTCGGATGACTAATTGACTATTTTTTCTCGTTGCTTCGGAGGTTAAACGAGCTAGTTTTACTGTCGCCCAGTCGAAAGTATTTTGAGGACTTAATGTTTTGATTTTTCGATGATTTGATTCTTCGCTGTCGGAAGTTAGTTGAAATTTGAGTCGGGGAATTAGTTCTCTATGCCTTCAATGTTTCAGGAGGGAAACAACGAACAGTTCTTATTTTCGTCGATGTGCTTTACCTCCTGTTTGTTGTATTGTTAAACCTTTGACTATCGATGATTTTTATTTTATCGCTATCAGAACGATGTTTGACTTTGATCGAAGGGCTTGTCCTTTGCATTGCTGACACTACGGAAGCATTGAATTTTGATCGTCGATACATAGTGATTAGAAATTTCAATCGTCGATGGTTTTATGATTTGCGGAACCCACAGTTAGTTTGTTATCCATCATTGCGGCTGTCGATCATACTATCTCTCTGATGTTTAGTGTTTTGACCTGTCGACAAATTATTGGTTAGTAGTTTCGATCTCCGATATATGATATGGGCTCCATTTAGTGCTTTATATCGTCGAAACTACAAAGAGTATTGGGGTTAGTCCTTCCACTCGTCGGTGCCGATGTGTTTAGTAGGTAGTCTCTCCAATCTCCGATACATGACCATGGCAGCGCTTAGGCTTGCATCGTTGACACTCCAGATGTGCTTAGAGTTGAAGCATTGACCTTTAGCCTTAGAGTTTTCGATCACCAATAGATTTATTTTGTCACAAAACCCATAGTCTGTTTGTGGCCCATCGTTGCGGATTTCTAGTGAACTAACCTACCGATGCATTTGTGAATCCATCATTGTGGCTGTCGATCAAACTATCCTTTCAACGACTAGAGTTTTCAACTGTCAATATGGTTTCCTGTCGATTTTTTGTGCTTTTACTCTATTTGATGGGATGGCGAAGGTTTTTTGTGGGTTTTGGTCGATTCAAGGTTTTTTCTGAGATGAAGAGCGCAGTTTAGGGTTTAATGTTTTGAGGATTGGCGGTTACATTGTTATAGTTCATGCTTTCATCAGAGGATTTCAAGTTAGTCCAGATGTGGCCTGGATTGAGATGAAGAGTCTGTTCTATCGAGCTTGCGATTTTAGTTTTGGACAATGGACTTAGAGGATTTCAAGACACAAACTTGCAGGATTTATTTGCCTTGTCATTCTTTCTTTTCATGCATTAATATTGTGTATAGTTTATTTTACAGAATGCATATGGAGGAGGTAAATATATTGATATAGTTTTGTTATTTGGTAAAAGATTAATGTTCTAAGAACATGCTGTGTTTGTGACAGAGAGTTGGCTGAAGAATGAAGAAGAAGAAAGAAAGAGAGTTGCGGAGGAAACAACAAGGAGAGAAATGAGGAAGCAGAGATAAAGAAAAGAAAAGAAGAAAGTGAAAGTCTAAGATTAACAAGATCTCAAAAATACCAACAGATTATTAAGCAGATCGATAGCAGCAGAGGCCCAGGCTTGGAAAAAGCTCATCAGCGACCAAGATAGTCCCTCTTCATAAAGTGCTCTTAAATTTTAATTTAAAATATAATATGTTGTATAAATTATGGGCACATACTGCAAGACAAAAAATTTAGAACTGAAAGTTTGGGGTATCCCAAAGGTCATCGAGGGGCAGCCCTAAGGTTTTGATTTTTTGTATAAATAAAGGAGAGTTTAGATAGAGAAGAGGACTTTTTCCCAGATCATTTGTGAGAGTATATGGTAAGAAGAACTATTTCCTTTTGCAATAAAGAATTACAAGTTTCCTGCTGGAGAAAGCTTGGTGGAATGTTTCAAATGCTTTGTTATGGATCAGTTGAATGTGAACTATTTCATTTTCAACTTATGTCCATTAACTGTGAGATCATTCTAACTCATTGAATCTATGTTCATGTTATGAATGCACTCTAGTTTATTCTGTGAAATCTCCACTGTGAGTAATGAAATTTATCATAAACAATAAGTTATCTTGTTGTTCATATTTCTATTAATGTTAATGTGTTTTGAAATAAGTAACAACTATCTGTAATTTTTCTTAATGCATGTGCAGAAATACATTACTCATTGATAACTGAAAATTTTTCTCTCTAGGGATAGGTTATTTAGTTAAATTTATTTTCTTGCTGTGTGTGATTTAGATGCGAGAGAGTTAAGACGAGAGGTAAGAACTTGCGCATCACATTGTGACACTCCTCTTTATCTCTATCAATCTACTTTTTTAGATAGGAACTTGCACATCATACTTAAACACAAAAAACCAAAATATACACGGTGGACCGGGCCATAACCGGTAAAAAAATTTAATTTGTTACTTGACCTACGGTAGCCAGACCGTAAACCGGACGGATTCCCCATACCAAACAATAATGGGCTAGTTGGGAACGTTTATTGGGGACAATCCCTAACTGTTGTTATCAATGATTTTCCAGGCCTTAATAGTTTTTGGCACTAGAAGGAGGGTAACTAGTGCATGGCTAGCTGAGGGAACCTATTTCCTCGAAATTATTCCACCGGTGATAGTTCTGAAAGCAGTTTGTTTCACAATCCAACTCCTGAACAGGAGGGTAAAGAGCATATGTATTCTATTGATAACAAAGTAGTTGATGATTTGAGAATAATTACTAGGGTATATGCTAAGAAGATCGGAGGATTAGTGACTATCCCTGTCTTACCTAGAAGAGAATATCATAAAAAGGATCACCCTAAATTAGAAGACTCAGTGTTGGTATAAGACCTTGAAGAACTGGTAGAAGCATCCTTACAGGAAGTTGACCAACCTTTAAATCAATTGGATCCAGATACACCTTACTGTTCACCTGTTCATACCCCTATTTAGTCACTGCCTCATTCTCCACTCAGAATCATGGCTAATGTAAATGCAAACCAACCACCTCCACCACCTACTTGGAAAGCTAGGCCACCTTTAAACCTGGCACCTCCCTTGCATGATTTGCCTCAAGCTTTTGACAAAATGTTGCCTAAGTTTGACCCAAGTGAAAAAATTCGAGTAGATGATCATTTGCAAATTTTTTACTTGGCTATAGAAGGAGTACAAGTAGGAGAACATAAAGATGTAGTCTGTAGATTGTTTCCACACACCCTGAAAGGAACAACAGCCTCATGGTATTTTTCCCTTCCTGCAGATTCAATTAGAGACTGGGACAAATTTGAGAAAATATTTAGAAGTAAATATGCAGTCCAGAAAACTCATGCAGCTTTAATGAAAGGGTTATGCGCTTTAAAGAAAGAAAAGAAAGAAAAAGTGCATAATTTCACTCAAAGATTTGCTTCTTATTTAAAAAAATTTAGTGTAGATGATAAGCCATCTGAAAAAGATATGATTGAATACTATACTTCATCCCTAGGGCCTGACTTGGCCATGTTTTCCAAGATATCAACCAAACCTACATTATCAGAAACATATGAAGAAGCTGAGAGGGTAGAAGCTGAAATGGAGAGCATAGAAGATTATCCTGTGCAGTTGGAAGAAAAAACTTTTGGAGGTAAGAAACCTTTATTACTGACTAAGCCTGAGGATGAGCGGTCACAGGATTTTGAAGGGATGTTGAAGATGATGCAGAAGCTATCCAACATAGTGATAGATCTAGAAAAGGAAGCTTACGAATCATATAAACCTTACTATAAAAAGAGGGAGGACAACAATCAACCTAAACCTCCTCCACACAGTCCTGCAACAATGAATTTAACTGATGTAGGCATCGATAATTTTTGCACCTTTCATCAGTAGCCTCATTCTGAGAAGAATTCCCCCCAATGGATAAATTCTATGACGTTGGTAATGAATAAGTTATTGGACTCCAAACTAACAAAAACTGATATAGAGGAAGAAAAATATAATCAATCCACAGAAAAGAAGAGGAAGATGCTTTAGTTTTATGGGATTGTGTCTCAATGTTTAATACATTAGAAGAAGGTTCTCTGAAACAAGAGAAAATATCAAAAACCAATGTGACAACAAGAAGTTAGGGTTTGGTAAAATAATACAAGTCAATACTTCCGAAGATCAAGAAACTTCAAGAAAATATGAAGAAGATATAGAAGAACACTACAACTAATAAAATACCTGAATTTTCCATTACGGGTCGGGATCCAAAGAAAATTAACATCCCTGTTAAGCCTATTGAAGATAGGATTGATAATATAAAAAAGAATCTCAAAGAACATGAGATGGGGTATGATATTGTGGAAGCTAAAGCAAATATCTCATTGTTTGAAATGTGTAATGTACCTCAGTAGAAATAAAAATTGTTAAAAGTACTTGAAGTACCTGAAGAAGAGCTTCCCACTGTTATCAACCCAAATGGCACTTCTCCGTCCGAGTACCAACATCCTATAGGTTGGTACACAAAGGGACAATTTTGGATTGAAGGTTGCCTAAACACTATAGATGGGCATGACATGAAATGCATTCACTCTCCAACCAGCTTGCCATTTTATATTTCTATGTGTGGATTTCCATATGCGACTATTTCCATTGAAACTTGCATAACATACACGACTATGTTCATTGACAACCCGCGTACTGTTTGCGACTATTCGCATTGCAACCCATGTACAGATATGTATGCGGGTTTCCCTTAAAGCAACTCACGTGTCATACGTGGGTTGCCAGTATCAATAGTCATGTACACATCCATTCGACATTAAAAATAATAAAACATGATTAATGGAGATTAGCTAAGCCCTAAACATTAACCATCTCAACTGTCTCAACCTCCTCAACCTTTGAAACTGCTCTATTTCCCAAAGTATAAATAGAGGCCTTCGGGAGGGAATTAATAGAATGGATCTAGGAGAGCAAAGTTATGCTGGTGGCATATCTTCAGAAGTCTTTGGAACAACAGAACTTAGAGTCCTTTAGTTGCAGAGGAGTCCTTGTTTCAGGAATTGGGTTGTACACTTATCTCATTCACTAATGTTAATAAAGAGAATTCTTCTTCCAACTTTGTGTTGAGTCTCTTTCATGCATCATGGTTGATAAATATATTTGATTAAGGACTATATATGTTATTTATCTAACCCGTCACATATACATGTATAAGTTTGTACTTGGAGAATTTTCTCTTTGCAGATGAAGGAGGTGCATCCCTGAAAGCTTTGGAGAGAAGCAGAGCGGGAGAAGACAAAGCTTGGATCAACCGTCGATAATCGGGTGAGTCCAACATATCTTCCTATTTCCTTTCTGTACTTTAAAGCTGATTGTCTACAAGTTTTAGATGTATGTCGGTAACCCCAGACCCTAGGTTATAAGGGTGTTTATTCCTGAACAACAGAACTGGCGACTCCACTGGGGATCCCAGACTACTGTGGGTTATATTTTGTAGATCAGTGCCCAGTCTTTTCCTTGATTCAGTGTGTGGTGTCTCATCTTGGTTCATACTTAGAGTGGTGTTTGAAGGCCTTTAAAAATTTTCTTTTTATTTGAAAATTTTATACCTATACACGGGTTGCTCTTGCTCACAGTCGCGTACAAAGGTTGACGTACACGGGTTCCTCTATAGCACAGTCGCGTATAGTACACGGGTTTCCCTTGTACACAGTCACGTACAAGCATGAGCATTAAAAATTTTGGGTTAGGGTTTGCTTGACCCTGTCTTTCTATAAATTTTGTTTGCTGATTGGCCTTCTTTATGAGCATTGCACTGTGAGTTTAATGACCTTGTTAGCCATACCTTGTGCTTTCTTGTAAAGCCCTTGAGCTCTTATTGTTTGGATTGTCTTTCTATTAGCAACTTGAAGTGGATCTGCCTATTGGGTTATAGGTTCAAGTGTTGGTTGTCTGAATCAATGATCAGGGTTCTAGACACCGTATTTTCCTTTCTATTTTTGAATAGTGTTGGTTTTCCACTTGTTTTTGTTTGATCTTAGTGATTTCTATTCATTGTGTCCACCCAAGCTGGGGTTCCAAGTCTTCCTTAGGTGGTTAATCTTTGGTTTTATGACTCTGCTTTAATTCATTTTGCTTATTTTATATAGTTAGTTTATTCAAGCATACTCAAGTATTGTGCATTTAGGTGCATAGTAGTCTTTGAGCAATTTGAAAAGTGAAAATAAAACATTAGAAAATTTTGCATTTGCTTTGCATATAGTAGTTTTGTTTTCAGTTTTTAAATATAATCACAAAAATTACAAAAATATAGTCTTAGTTTTCTCTTTATTCGTTGCATTTTCATTAGTTTCCATTTACAAAAAAAAAGGAAGAGAAGCTTGTTTTTAAGTAGTGATAATTTGCTTTAAAAGTATACACCAATTGTTTTTTACATTTCTTATCAAGTCAAAAACATCATAGTCTTTCACTCCACTTTCCTTCTAAGTAAAAAATAGCCTTTAAAATAAACGCAATAATTAAAATTTATTAGTAATTTTTGTTTTTAAGGGCCATACACCTACTAGCTTAGGATAGACTTGTGGGATAGGAAGTGTAAACTCCCCATAAGTATTTAAATTCAAACATAGTGGGCCAATCGATAGGTAAATCCTTCTCTTTATCGATAGTATCTGGGAAGCTCCTCTCAAACGAGAGTCAAGCACGAGGCCGCGTGGAGGCATTGGACTAGGAGATAACCCTCTGATTCCTTGTCAAAACGTAAATCAGGATTTTTACGCATATGGGGATTCTTTCCTAGATAGAGTTTCGGGATCAGCTACCCTGCCCATGCACATGAATCAGGCTTTCAATTGTTTCCCCAAACTATTGGTATATTTAAGGTAGCCTCTAGTCTCTTGACATCTAGGGTTCATACATAGGTAAACCGAAAGGATATTTATGGTTCACCTTGGGCGGGCTTGGAAGGTAACCCTTTTTGAAAGTGTAGGAGGGTGGTGGGTGATTCCTCCAGTTGTGCCTAAGAACCTCTTCAAGGACACCAAGCAACTGTCTTTCATCTTTCTTCAGGAAAGCATATATTTTACCCTTGCTGACTATTAAGACTTTAGGATTTTTCATAGTGATTGCTCTATGGTTTGTCTGTGTTTAGCTGACCTTAGGGTTTGAATTGTCAAATTTACAATTGTGGAAAACTAACCTATCAAAAGGTCACGAAGGTTGCGAGACCTTCCTCCTCTTATCACATTGGAACCTCCACCCCCCCTCAAAGGCAGATATTGGACACAGACGGTTCATTTGAACCAATAGGATTTAGCGAAGTTCCGGTGAACCAGAACTTAGGGAAAACCGTCTTAATTTGAACACAGTTGAGATAGAAGACTTCCAGGATGACGAGTTTGCAAGGAATTTTAATACACCTCTAATTGATCTAAATGATCCTATGATCGTTTAGGTTCATCCTTTTGATCCACCCATTATTGGTGTCCCTGTGGGCAGAATAATGTCTGGTGCGGGAGAGACTTCTTTCATTTTCACCTCAGCCATCTCGGCTGAAGGGGTGCTACCTCCCCCGGTAAGTACCCCTAGATCAAGCATACCTACTATGACCTTAACTCCAGCGATCCGAGTGGTTCAACTGTCGGTTCCCACAAGCCTAGCAGGTGCTTCTGGTTGTATGGTCACTAAGATTCCTAGTGTACCTACAATTCCAACCTCTTTCACACATGCTGCCCAGAGTGGTCCTATAGGATCCTTGGCTTTTGTCCAAGGATTTCCTTGGAATTGGGGGCATATACCCCCATCCACTCCATACGTAGACCCTCCACCCTATTATGTAGGAGTGCATTTTGGAAGCACTAACCCTTATGGTCAAGGTTTCCAAACCCCAATCTTTGCTCTGTTCACAAGCTCTCCCTTTTTTCTATTTAGTGGAGGGATACCCGCTCTTGTATTTCAAACCCCAGTTTTGACTGGGGCATCCAGAAACTCTTATACTGCACCTTATACCAACAATCCTGTGGCTTACGGATGGAATCCATTTCAAAGTAACCCATCCACTTTACAACCGGCGGTAGGGGGCAACCCCACCTTTACATATGGGAATTTCAGGGAAAGTCCCTCTAATCCCCAGACTGGCACTTTTAGTGCTCCAGTTCGACCTAAGCTTCCTTTCTTGGAAACGTTAAACTTGCCAGATTTGTCTAAACTGATGAACGACCCGGTGAGGCATGATCCCTCCTAGCCACCTGTCCCCACCAAATTGCCCTTGGACATCCCAAAATTCAAAGGCAAAGTTGGTGAAGATCCTGGGGCTCATGCCACTACTTTTCATTTATGGTGCTCTTCCAACTCACTGAATGAAGATTCTGTTAGGTTGAGGCTGTTCCAAAGAACATTGACGAGTACTGCAACAAAATGGTACATTGAGTTTCCTTTTGCTACATTTAGTAGTTCTTGGGACTTGGCTAGCGCATTCCTTAGCCACTTTCAGCTTCCTTTCCGATATGATTTCAGAATGGACTTGTTATCTACCTTCAGGAAGAACAAGGCTACCCATATCTCAGATCACATCTAAGAATGGAGGAGGTGAAAGAGCCTTATTAAAGCCAATATTCCTCTTGAGTTCTTACTAGAATGGTTCCTTAAATAATTATTGCCTTATATATCTAAGGACATATCTACCTCAGGAGTGACGAGTGAGGAAGAAGCTATCCTCAGGGCCCAACAATTAGATTTTATTTACTCTCAGTCTGGGATCTTGTATGAGATTATCCCTGAGGCACTGAGGCCAGCCCATGATGTAGAGAAACCTAAGCCTAGACCCCATGCCGATGGTGTGGTTGGGTCCGTTAATTCTCCCACTATAGAATCTTTTGCCAAACAGCTTCATCAGCTGTCCATCGAGCATTCTACGACGGAGGTAGCAAAGGTTTCCCCCTCACCCCAAAATGAAATTTTTTTTGCATAGACCTCTCAGAAGGGAAATCTGCAGCCCGGTGGGAAAAAGAAGAGAGGAAAGAAAGGGGAGGGAAATCATAACAAGTAGAAACCCACAAACAATGATAATGGGGGCAAGAAATTAAAAAAAAAAGGTGAAATTCCCATGTAAGTTTTTCCATGAGGATCACCTCACCCATATTTGTCCCCTTATGGAACAATCCCAGAAGTTGATAAAATCTCAACAACTGATTGTCCTGAAGGATCCATTTCCCCAAGGGCATAATTTTGCTTCAACTTCGAATGCAGCAGGGAGCACCCAAAATGCCCTTGACCCCAATTATATCAACATGGTTCGATCTTCAACTTTGCTATAGACCAGGAATACGAACTATGAAAAAGAGACCTCTGAGAAGGGTAAGTCTATAGGTGAAACTTCTAACCCTCTCACGATTCAGGAACCTGTTGAAAGTATGCCCAAGATACTGAAAGGTGCCTTTAAGAAGACCTTGCATAATCCTAATGCTAGGGCTGCATCCAACTACTCCGTGGTTGAAGACATAGCCCAAAAACCTTGTGCAATGTCGTCTTTAAAGGTGTTACAGAGTTGTCCCACCCAATGGGATGCACTCTTAGCAGCCTTAGGCAGTATGGACTCATCGAGTCTCATGGTGAAATTTCACTTGTATGATGTCAAAATTCACCTACCTTACCATGTAGCCTTATCAATAGATTTCATCCATGGTGGAAAGACCATTGGAAGGGCAGTTGTTGATGAGGGTGCTTCTACATGTGTTATGTCCTTGTCATGTTGGAAAGCTCTTGGATCCCCAGAGCTGGTCTCGTCAAACACCCTGCTTACTGCTTTCGACGGAAGGTCATTCCATCCACATGGTATCCTACCGGCTTTTGAAATTAAGTTGGTAGGGAAAGCGGTGTCTGTTGAGGTAGAGGTGATTGATGCACCTTTGGACTATAATTTTCTTTTGGGAAGAAGCTGGACTTATGCCATGTCTGCTATTGCATCAGCCGTCTTTGAGGTGGTAGTGTTTCCACACGAAGGGAAGTTGGTTATTGTTGACCAACTTGATTTTACTCGTAAAGGTCGCATGGAGTCTAATGAGTTTGCTGTGCCATTGGTTGATTAGGCCAAACCTGTTGCACAGAGCTTAGGGGATGGAATGTATGCATCACTGATGGGCACATTTGATCTTCTAGCTCCTATTAATTATATAGGTTCTACTAGTGTGGGAAAGTCCATTGCTACGGTTGTTGATAGGACTGATCCTTGGGTTCTACCTACCCACCATGAACCCGAAGTGCCCCTATTAGTAGTGGAAGTAGCTTATCAAGCTATCACACAAACCACTGTTGATCCCATTTCGGTTCCACTTTCAGTCTCAGAGGAATTGGAAGAATTCTATCTGCCTGCTTGGGCAGAAAACTCTTTACATTTGATGGATTTCTTAGATATGGTTTTACCTTCTGATGAAGCCATGTGCAGACAAGATAAGATTTGTGAAGATATTCATCATCAATCCTATTTTCTTCTAGATGTAAGCAGGATAGAGAATCAAGAGTTTCAAGTGAGACTGACAAATGATGTTGATACGCCCATTAATCCCTTACCTAGGGAAGGAATGTTTGCTGAGTGGAATATGGAAAATATTTCTGCTACCATCCCTATCAACATCTCTGTAAATCCTAACATTGTGGAAAATATACATATCAGTGCAAACTGCTCTCCTGAGTAGATTTCCATTTATACCGCCTTGTTTAAGGAATTCTGTGACGTTTTTTCATGGTCATATGAGGAGATTCCAGGAATTGATCCATCTATAGTCAAGCATGAGATCCAAACATACCCTGACACTAAACCTGTTTGGAAAAAGTTGAGACTTGTTAACCCAGGTAAAGAGGGGGCAGTGAAGGATGAAGTGGAAAAACTATTGAAAGCCAGTTTTATTTATCCCATAGCTTTGACAGATGGGTATCTAACCTTGTTCCTATTGATAAGAAGCAAGGGACCATATGCATCTATACTGACTTCAGAAATTTATACAATTCCTGTCCTAAGGACAACTATCCCACACCATTTATAGACCAAATTATTGATGCTTGCGTGGGAAGCGAAGTTTTTCATTTATGGATGGTTTCTCTGGATACAATCAAATTCAAATAAAATTGGAAGACCAACATAAAACTGCTTTCATTTTTCCTTGGGGTACCTTCGCGTACAAAAAAATGCCCTTTGGATTGAAAAATGCTGGGGAAACCTTTCAGCGGGCAATGAATTTTGCCTTCCATGATATCAAAGCCATTGTTGAGCCCTACATTGATGATCTTCCTGCACATTCTCGTAAGAGGATTGACCATCCGGATCACCTGCGTTTGATATTTTAACGATGCAGATGCTATACAATTTGCTTGAATTCCCACAAGTGTGTATTTTGTGTCGATTTAGGGAGACTGCTCGGATTCATTGTTTCTAATAGAGGCATTTAGGTGGATCTGATAAAAGTTGAGGCCATTGTAAATCTACCTCCTCCTCGTTCTATCAGGCAACTTCAGAGCCTGCATGGAAAATCCAATTTTCTTCAATGTTTCATTGTAAACTATGCCAATATAACTAAGGGTTTCATGCGCATGTTAAAACAAGACACCACATTTGTATGGGATGAAACTACACAACTCGCATTCGAGGCATTGAAAAAATCTTTGTTGTTGGCACCATTGTTGCATCCGCCAGATTACTCTAGGGATTTTATATTGTATCTGGCCGTGTCTGAGTTGACCATAGGGGTATTCCTAGTCCAGGAGGACGATAGGCTCCAAGAGCATTTCATTTACTATCTTAGTCGTGCTTTAGCCAGACCTGAACTGAGGTACTCCCATGTTGAGAAATTGGCCTTAGCAGCTATTTATGCTGTTCAGAGGTTACATCACTACATCTTACTAAGGACTACAATGATAGTGGCAGATGTTAATCGTTTTCAATATGTTTTGTCTCGATGGATAGTTGGAGGAAAATTCAACAAATGGATAGTCATTCTCCAAGAGTTTGACTTGGATTTTCAGTCCGCCAAATCCAAAAAATCCTTGGTTTTTGCTGAACTTATTGCAGAATTTTCATTAGATGAAGATGTAGCCATTGAAGAAGACTCATTCCCAGATGAGCACATCTTTTTGATTTCCACCTCTGATCCCTGGTATGCAGATATACTTATCTATCTCCATACTTTGAAGTATCCTGCAGATTTCTCGTGGGAAGAATAACGTAAACTACGCTTACATGCCAAGAACTACCTCATCATAGAAGATACTTTATATCGTAGGGGGTTAGATTCCATTTTGCATCGATGTCTTACCCACGAGGAAGCGGAGATTGTCCTGAATGATGCCCATAGTGGAGAGTGTGGGGATCATTTATATGGGTTAGCAACAGCCCAGAAGATATTACATGCCGGTTATTTCTAGCCCACGATATTCAAGGATTGTGTGGAAGTCGTGAAGCACTGTCATCCTTGTCAGCTTTACACCACGAAGATGCGGTCACATCCTGCTCCGTTATTTACCATTATCTCGGTGGGCCCCTTCATGAAGTGGGGGATTTACTACGTGATGTGTAACCCAGCCTCAGTTGGGGGGCACAAATATATCATTGTCGTTGTGGATATTTTTACAAAATGGGCGGAGGCAATTCCCACATTTAGAGCTGAACGGGGAAACTGCATCTTTTTTCATGTTCAATAAAATTATAGCACGATTTGGTATACCCAAGGTGATTTTCACTGACCATGGTAGTCATTTTCAAAATAGCATGATGACCAAACTGACCACTATGCTAGGATTTAGACAGGAACATTCATCCTCATTCTATTTTCAGGCCAATGGTCTGATCAAGGCTATTAATAAAAATTTGAAAACTATCCTCAAATGTACTATTAATATAGCCCGTTCAAACTGGAATATCATGTTGTACCCTGCCCTTTGGGCGTATTGAACCAATGTAAAAACTGCTACGGGTTTCTCCCCATTCCAACTCGTCCATGGAGTGGAAGCTGTTACCCCGATTGAATGTGAAATCCCGTATTTGAAAATTGCTATTCATGTGTTACTGGATACAACTGAGCTTGAAGAACATCTATTACATTTAGAACACCTTAATGAACAACATAGATATGCACTGACAGCAAACCAAAATCATAAAAATAGTGTCAAAAGCCAATATGATAAATCGGTCAAGGCTCGAATTTTCTTTAAGGGAGAACTTGTTTTGCTTTGGGAACAAGACAAGGAACCCCTGGGGCTAGGAAAGTTTAGGTCTATGTGGTTAGGACCTTATATCTTTCGAAAGTATTAAAGAAAGGCACATATGAATTGATAGATTTCAATGGGAATAAGCTGGATGATCCTAGAAATGGGCTCTACCTGAAAAAGTATTATGCTTAGGCTTAGCCCTTTTTCTTGTATTTTATTGTATGTATTTTTATGTACATTAGTTTTTTGGTTTGTGTTTTTTATACCATCTACTGGTTGTTTCATATGTCTTTCGAGAGGTTCATAGGTTTTGTTGATGGCACCGGTCTCCACACTTGTAATTTAGCTTCGGCTGCGTGGGTCATTTATTCGTCCTCAGAAGAACTAGTTTCCTCAAAAGGCACTTGCTTAGGTCCTGCTTCCAATAATGTGGCTCAATATAGGGCCATCATTGAGCTTCTATGGGATGCTTTGTCATGTGGTATCACTCAGCTGGAAGTCTGATTGGACTCTCAACTAGTGGTTTCCCAGCTCAATCGGGCTTACCAGGTGCGGAACCCTATTCTATTACGTCAGTTTATGCAAGTTAGGTTATTGGAAAGAAATTTTGAGTTCATTACATTCAATCATATTCCAAGGAATCAAAATTCATTAACTGATGCATACGCTAATTACATCTTGGATTGGCAGTTAACACATTTTTCATAAAAATATACAACAAACACATAAAAAACATTTGTAAATAAACCGACAAAATATATATGTGTGTGTGTGTGTGTGAATATCTGTCCATAGATAGCTTGAGTCTTTGATCCTCAGATCCAGTCATAACTGTATAACATACAAAAAATATACAAAATATGGATCAAAGTCCATCAAATGCCCTAGATCTAAGCTGGACCACCCTGGTCCGCTTGGTCACCCTGTACTCTGGCTTCTTCAGCCTCTTCGGCTTCAACAACCTCAACAGAATATATGTTTACTAATACTGCTCTGGCTACCCACCTCAAAAGGCATATTCAAATAGGTGGTACACCAACCATGAACTCCTGCATGATGGCTAAGATGTGCTCAATACGTAAGGTGGGTACTCTCTAGGTAAGCCTGGCCAGGTTCCCCTCCTGAACCCTAATCAGCCCCTGGTCTTCTCCCAAGATAGGACGCACATACATGCATGGATTAGATTAATAGGATTAAAACTCTTATACATATGTATATATCTCTATATTTTAAAATTCATACAAATTTGAAAATTTGAAAAAAAAATACCTAACTCTCCCCATGCTCCTCCTGGAGGGAGGACGAGGTCTGCATCACCCCGAAAATCCATTCCAACATATGGAAACTGCTCCAAAGCTGGAAACTGATGCTCCCACCAAAATTAGAAGTCATTATCATAGACACTTTGCACTAAGCCACCGCCTCCCTGGCAGAGGAATATATCTCCCCATCTACTCAACCTAGGCTGACGAGGAGACCGAACTGGTAAGGGTACTACAGGGCTCAATCCTGACACTCTCTCAAAGAAGAAGGCTACTATTATGCTAGAATATTCAAAATTATTCCTCCTTCCTCTCTTATAGTCAAAGAGTTGTTTTCTTATAATCGGGATTACTCCCGAACACCAGTCATATAGGCCCCCCTACATACAATCCACTGCTAGTCTCATCTGGTTCTGTGTCACAAGATGAAGAGAAGATGATCCCGCAACCCTCACTATGGTACTTGTCAATACCTGTAGAGGAATGTCATGTATGTGTACAATGGGGATGCAACTGCCCCTCTTTTGTGTGCCTGGTGTGCAGTATACATCAATATAGTTTTGGACACTTAGAGGATCACCACCTCTGCTGGTACCTTCTAAATTTACCAGAACTCCCCGTCGTGATAGACCCGCAATGAAATAGATATCTTCTGAAGTAATCTCCAAGGACTCACCTTGAAGGTCAAACATGCCCAAGTCATGATCCAAATAATTTATCAGGAACTCT
Organism: Pseudotsuga menziesii; assembly: GCA_001517045.1. Classification (NCBI taxonomy): domain Eukaryota; kingdom Viridiplantae; phylum Streptophyta; class Pinopsida; order Pinales; family Pinaceae; genus Pseudotsuga; species Pseudotsuga menziesii. The sequence continues at coordinate 407,419 of LPNX010542581.1, read as the reverse complement.
AAGAGGCAGACATTGGCCCGCATAGGTGAGGTACAGAAAAACTTTAACAACCCACTTGAACATAAAACATTCACAGTGGGGGCATATTGGAGTGCTTCTTGATCCATATCTTCATGTTCATGCTCCCTCCACTCAAGCACCATCTTCAAACCTGGTAAACAAGCATTTGCAAACCTTCAGTTTCATGTAAAATTTCAATTTTTTGACCCTATATGCTTCTTGTTCACCTCATGCAACGTACACAACTGTCTATTAAGGCATGTCATGTACTGTACGTGACTTTCCTTCAGGAAACCCGCGTACAAAACATGTGTACGTGAGTTTCAATATAGAGAACCAACATACACAACATTGCTTTGTTGGGGGTGCTTAAAAACATAAAATTAGTGCCTAATTTTGAAAATTGCTAGGATCAAATTGAAGAGCTTGGGGTGTATTATTACCTGACACTTGCGGATTTGGAATTGGTCCACCGGATTGTCCACACCAAACAATTGAAGGTAGAGGTGAAAACTTGTCTTTTATGGCTAAAAATCCAAATGGTGAGTTTTATTTATGTTTTTGAACTATTTATAGAAATTTTATTTCTTAAGTGGGTTTTTTCCCTATAGTTCACAATTTCCATAACTAATACCATATATTTTTTCCTTGTAACAGGTTTATCCTCGTTCTAAGGTGTTTTTTGCTCATATAGGATGTTTTTTCCTCACTTCACATGCATTCTGCATCTATACCTACTCCATCGTAAACCTAGCAATTAACATTTTGACCATGGACTATGGTATGTTTAACCATTAGCTCCTTGTCTTTACCATCGCTATTCTGTGGATAGGGCTTTCCTCTCATGAGTATCCTCATTTAGAACCTATGTTGTCTTTTGATACTCATGCTGCAGCTGTCTTAGGTACAGGGGAATATTTTTAACTCTTTTTCACTTAGCCTCATTTTGGTCTCTTTTTACAAGCTATCCCTTTATAGGACTCCCCACCCTTATGGAGTTTCTTTAGGCCCAGGTCTAACTCCTTAAAACAGACTTGATTGCCGAGTTAACTTGTCCATTCAAGCTCGTTAAGAATACATGAATGGGCATCTGTATTGGTAGTAGGTTATCTCTTTCTTGGACCATGCAGAATAATATGAGAAAGGATCACCCTCTTTTCTACGGAAATGAGAAGAGTATTCTCAGGCATAGGCTTATCACTTTTCCATACCTGAGGGACTAAATTTATGGAAAAGGAACACTCGGTTTGAGCTCATTTTCTCTTTTTCGTGCTCTAGACCTAAACATGAAAAAGATTTTGAGTGTACTTTATGTCTTTGTCATGCTCGTTAAACACTAAAGAACAAAGCATCGAGTTTATTATTGTAAGCCCCATTTCTCGTACTCAAATGGATCTTTCCGAGTGATCTTGTTTTTCTTCACACTCGTAAAACTCAAGCTATATGCTGCTCTTGAAGGAGCATTGGGTAGGTGGTAATTTAACCTTTTTCGGACCTCCCTGACTAAGTATGAAAAAGGTTCACCTTTTCTTCTACGAAATTTAAGAGAGTTCTTCTGTGGTATGTTTTATATTTTTTCAGCCTCAAGAGACTAAATTGGATGAAAAAGGACCCCCCTGGAGTCTTCTTTGGAATTTTCAGACTCTCTAAATATGAAAATACCAGCTGAGCATGTACTATTTCAGGCTCATAAAATCCACGAATCAATGACACTATTAAGCATTATTCCCTCTTCTCTTCAAGCTTGTCAAAAAATTAAGAGAGATCTGAGTTGAATTTTTTGGACTCGTTAAAATTTAACAGGGAAGGTAAGGAAGAAGTTTTCTTTTGGTTTTTAGTTAGTGGCAACATGTCATCCTTGAACAAAGCACTCTCTATTTTTTCTGATACTCATGTCTCAGTGTTCACTTTTAGTTCAGCTATTACTTTGATTTTCTTACTCCTCTTGTCAGTTCTACCTGGGGAATCTGATCATGTCTCCTACATGACAGATAAGTCTAGTTGTTCTATTTGTAAAGTTAAAAAACTACCTTGGGTCATCTCTGTGTTGTGCTCACTAGTCAAGGACTTAAACCTGTGTCTGATCTATATCCTAATTCCATCATTGCCATATCTGTTATTACTTGTGTCTCCCTTCCTTTACCCAGTTCCTAGTCACTCTTATGATCCGTTGGAGGATTTATTGTCTTCCTCATCATAGTATGGTTCCACATCAGCACTTCCTGACGACGAAGACCTAGAGTTTTGATGAATTCCTTTACTTCAGTTGTCGATTATCACCAAATGATTGACAATTTGTTGAATCCACTCCATGTTCGACTTCAATAATATCTATTCACATGGCTTGGATTGTACTAGTTCTTTGGGATTGTTTATGAAGACCTTAGTTTCCTATTTATGGACTAAGTTGCACAAGACTATGTTGTACCTATTTACAAAGCTTCCATATCTTTGAAGACTCATCATTATTGTATATTGTGGCTTCAATCCACCTTTGTAATATACATGGTCTAGTACCCGTACTATATGGTGTACTCAAATATTGTAATGGAGCTAGTGTTCCAGTATATTAAACATAGCATCCCGAGATATGACTTTGTATATGACATTATTATGTATTTGTTTCAGGTACTACCTATGCTCCATTGGACTTCTGAGTTCTCCAAAGATAATGATTATAATGTATTTCGGCCATCACTTCCCTCTGACCTCACACACTAGGGGGCATCTGTTATCAACCCAAATGGCACTTCTTCGTCCGAGTACTGACATCCTATAGGTTGGTACACAAAAGGAAAATTTTGGATTGAAGGTTGCCTAAACACTATAGATGGGCATGACATGAAATGCATTCACTCTCCAACCAGTTTGTCATTTTATCTTTCTATGTGTGGATTGCCATATGAAACTATGTCCATTGAAACTCATGTACATACGCGAATATGTTCATTGACAACCCATGTACTGTACGCGACTATTCGCAGTGCAACCTGCATACAGATCTATACACGGGTTTCCCTTAAAGAAACTCGCGTGTCATACACGGGTTGCCAGTATCAATAGTCGCGTACACATCCATTCGACATTAAAAATAATAAAACATGATTAATGGAGATTAGTTGAGCCCTAAACATTAACCATCTCAACTGTCTCAACCTCCTCAACCTTTGAAACTGCTCTATTTCCCAAAGTATAAATAGAGGCCTTGGGGAGGGCATTAATAGAATGAATCTGGGAGAGCAAAGTTCTGTTGGTGGTATATCTTCAGAATTCTTTGGAGCAGCAGAACTAAGAGTCCTTTGGTTGCAGAGGATTCCTTGTTTCAGGCATTGGGTTGTACACTTATCTCATTCACTATTGTTAATAAAGAGAATTCTTCTTCCAACTTTGTGTTGAGTCTCTTTCATGCATCATGGTTGATAAATATATTTGATTAAGCACTATATATGTTATTTATATAACCTATCATATATACATGTATAAGTTTGTACTTGGATAATTTTCTCTTTGCAAGTGAAGGAGGTGCATCCTTGAAAGCTTTGGAGAGAAGCAGAGCGGGAGAAGACAAAGCTTGGATCAACCGTCGATAATCGGGTGAGTCCAACATATCTTCCTATTTCCTTTATGTACTTTAAAGATAATTTTCTGCAAGTTTTCTATGTACATTGGTAACCCCAGACCCTAGGTTATAAGGGTGTTTATTCTTGAACAACACCCACTAACAACCAACCTGAAGAAGAAATTGGTGAAGCAAGTGTGGGAGGTAAGTATAAGTATAAAACCCCACCATTTCTCCTAGCTTTTGAGATTTTCAATTATAATGTGCACAACTGTTTAGTAGACTCAGGGGCATCAGTCAATGTTATGCCACTTTCAGTCCACAGGAAGATCAATGGACAACCTAAACCATCTACCTGGTAGGTTATTCAGTTAGACAAGACAACTGTGAAAGTAATCGGGGAAATGGAAGATGTTCTGATTCGCTTATCTACAAATGAAAAGGTATGTCAATACATTGATATTGTAGTAGCATACATTCCTGATGCTTATGGACTGGTTTTGAGTCGAGATTGGTCAACAAGGCTAGATGGATATTTTGAATCAGATTGGTCACATTTGTGGTTGTCTCATAAGGGAAGTCCCAATCAGATAAAAGTATTAAGAGAACCTCAAATGGAATACAATGTCACACGGATGGAGGAAAAAAATGAACCAATGAATTCTGTGTTGAGAAATTACTTCATTTAACTAGAACCGGGAAACTACCAAGCTAAAGAAGCAAGTAGTTCACCTGACACCCAGCCTGATCCCCTTCGATTTTCACGGGCTGGTGAGATTGATTGTAAAATAGTAGATTTAGTTTCAGATGTAATTTTTAATTCAAGTTCGGTAGATCTAGATAATGGGTCGGAATTTTCAAATTGCAGTCAAGCCTATCCCCTCAACTCACAAGTTGCAAGATTTACAGGGGTGGGAAGAGAACTTACCAGTTAGTGGTTTAGTTCTCCAACTTTATTTTTCTTCATTTTTATTTCTTGGTTGTCTTGTACATAAATAAACTAATTGCTTTGTTTTGTTTTGATTGGCTTATTTTTGTTTATTTTAATTAGGGTTTGATTGATTTTAATAAAGAAGCAAACTTTTGGTTGCATGGAGTTCATCAGAATTCTGGATTAAGTAAAATCCTTGATTCTAAGACTGTGTACTATTGATTTATTTGAAATAACTTCTTCTAGTTCAACAATTTTCCTAAATGGCTATGAACACATTGAATTCCTACTTAATCCTTGTAAAATAACTCACGATAAAAAGGTCTGGAATACTATTTCGAGGCTCCATCCATCTCACATTTAAAAAAAATTCTTAGGGGGTTACAACAAAATACCCATGGAGAGGAAGCATGGTAAACAGTATATTATATTTAAATGATCCCACGCCAAGAATTGAAAGCCAAAAGGAAAATAAGATTCAAAATCTCCTAAGAAAGCAATATGTATCAAAGCAAAGTACTGAACCATTTGAGTACAAGATTTCCAAAGTTCTTCTCCATCCGTGAGCTAAAAAAATCAATACATCTCTCACACAAAAGGACACTATGGATAGAGGAGCCTGAATAAAAAATTCAAAAAGAAGGCATGTAGGAGGACTCAGAAAGGACAAAAATTCCAAGAGCATAGAAGTGCAAAATGGCATGGGAATGAGGAACAAACGAATATTTATGTTTACCATATGTTACAATCCTGTGTTGTCCAAGCTGGGAGCTACCCGAAGACAGAGGTAAAAAAATGAAATTCATATCCCTTGCCTCAAAAGAGTTATCTAGACTTTGAAATCTTGGTTCCCATTATCCATAAATTGTACTATCATCAATGATTAAAGTGCATACATCTGTCATTTGGGAAATCTAGACATCTAGAAGAATTTAGCATGTTCGTATTTATTGTCAAAATAGTTTGTTACTCAAAGAAGAAGTTGTCCAAAGATTTGTGTTCACTAGGCAGTCACCAATTGTTGCAGCTGCAACCTTTTCCCAAATTTTCTAAAATTTTGGACCCTCCTTTCAATTTTATCTAGCTCGGGATTGTTTGGGTTCATGAACTCTGTTTTTCCTCTGCTATAAATTTAGATTTTTTGATGTGGAAGTCGGATGACTAATTGACTATTTTTTCCCGCTGCTTCGAAGGTTAAACGAGCTATTGTTACTGTCGCCCAGCTGAAAGTCTTTAGAGCAGTTAATGTTTTGATTTTTCAATGATTTGATTCTTTGCTGTCGGAAGTTAGTTGAAGTTTGAGTCGGGGCATTAGTTCTCTATGCCACCAACGTTTCGCAAGGGAAACAACAAACAATTCCTATTTTCTCCAATGCACTTTACCTCCTGTTTGTTTTATTGTTAAACCTTTGACTGCTGATGATTTTTATTTTATCACTATCGGAACGATCACTAGTACAAAATGAGGAATTAGATACTAGGTGACTAAAAACTCTGGTCACCAAGTGTTTTTAAAGTGATTTACTACTAAATATGAGCAATTTTGATTAACCCAACTATAAACGACTAAAATTAATGACTAATTTAGTCACCGGTTAACAAATATGACTAGATAATAAGTGACAGAGTTAAAAATGACTAACATAAATGACTAATTTAGTCACAGCATAAAAATGACTAGCTAGAAGAATATGAATTAGTCATTTATGTTAGTCATTTTTAATTGTGTCATGGAAAATTGCAAATTTGACAATGTAGTGTAAATTTTGTAAATTTTCTACCTTCTATTAGTAATATTAGTGCCATGCACCTCGATCTTCACAGATCCAACAAAGCAATTGCACGAAAGATACATCTCAGTAATGAGATAGTTCATAGAGCATCTCCAAAATTAAGAAAGATACACTAAAAAATCCTAATAAGTGGTGGACTGATCAAAATGGTAGAACCTAGACAATGTAGTAGAGACAAAATCTATAAGAATTAGGAGCACCTTAACGTAGCAGGGGAAGCCAATATAGTCACAAGTGGAAAAATCCTAGATAATGTCCAAAGTAGAGAATCTTGAGTGGCTAACATATTCCTTGAGATCCTTTTTAGTAACTTATACCAACTACTCAATGACATGCTATCATGCATTCGGTCCTTCCCTTTACAAAGTAAAATGGATTTCATGGCATCCTTCAATTGGACTTAGTATCTAGGTGCGTGTATATGTTTGCCATGTTAATGAGTTGTTTCAATTTTATTAGTTGGAGAAAACTCTGTTGGAAACACAGTATGTTCCATATAACCCTTTGCCAACATTTTCAATCTACTAACATAAATTATTCTCTTGCTCATTCTCCACCATATTATAAGCGTCATAGACCTGGGCGTCTATATCGATCCCTAAACTTTCCAATTATAGGGTAAAATAACCGGCCTCAATCAACTCACCAACCTCCATCTGTTACCTCTCTAGTTTAACCAATATTGATTGTAGTTCCTCACTCTTAGTACTAGATATTATAGTAATCCCCTTCAATACTGGTGAAAGGAGTATATATGCAACTAGAACTTGCTACATGGCCTTTTCTAATGAGTTTTGTAAGGAAGTACATAACATAGAATAACGCAATTATTGGGATGTTATCCCTTAATAATGTCAAATATATAACCATTTAATATGACTATGGTAGTTATATAGGAGGTATACCTAAAAGTCATGGGAGCAACATAGATCTTGTTTATAGGGGGGTTTCTGCGGATATTATTTGTTTTTAACATATTGGGCAGTTAAAAACCTCTACTTCTATTAGCTTGAGAAATTAAATTTATTTTTTAATCTCATATTACTTCCCCTACCATAAATTTGATTTTGTTTCTTACTTGGGAGAAGAGGTAGTCAAAGTAGAGCCTTAGCCATTTCTTAACCCTAATTGGGCTAGCTGAATAATGTTTTAAGGTACCAAAGGTTGCACCAAGATGTAAGAGAGAGGGTCCTAAAATATACCCAATCATATTTGACTATGATGTAATAGACTTGTTTTAGGTGGTTTACTTAGTTTCTTCCATTTGACTCTTCTTAATTCTATACATTTCATAAGAGTATGTCCCCTGCATTATTTTTAAAGTTTATTACTTAATCTTACAAGGAATTCTAAAAAAAACTTTCATAGAGACACATTTAGCAATCCCTTTAAATATAAAAGCCAACAAAATCCCTTTCATAGCCACACAATCCATTTAAATATAAAAGTCCCTTTAAATATAAAAATCAATATGGTTATATTATGCTTTAAATATTGAGTATTGTTAAAATTTATTTGAATATAATTAATTTCATTGGTATTAAAAATTATTTAGATATAATTGAAACCTTTATACACCATTGAGTTATAATAATTTCTTACATTAGAATTGGGGTTGATTTTCATAGTTATTCATCCAAGTTAAAAACAAAATCATGATTTTTAGTTTTAAATGCACCTTTCCAAGCAGTGTGTACCTCCAAAATGCATACTAATTTGCCAGGTGTGAGTACCTCCTAAATGCATACTAATTTTCCATATGTGAGAGGAAGTGATGATTTAATTTTGGTAAAAAATTAATGACGTATTTTTTATGTTTAGCTATTTCTATAAGTCGCTATTAATTTTTTCTTAATTTTTCTAGAGGTTGAACTTTAATGAAAGTGGTTTCTAAACCCAAATTTTAATTGCAAGTAATATGGATATGGTGGGTGTATATTGCATAATGTTAGAGGGTATTATTTATGATTTGTGTTATATTTGGTAAATATTTTTATTAGATTTTTTTTAGTATATAATAAAAAATAATCTTTTTATTGCTTAAATTTTTTAATAAAAAATTATTAATGAAAAAATTTTACACTAACTTTTTTTGTTAATAAAACTTTGTATGTTTTGAAAAATAAAAACCTATTAATGAAATAGTTTTACACTAACTTCTTTTTTTTAATAAACCTTTATATGTTTTGAAAAATAAAAACCCAAAACGTAAAAAAACAAAAATTAATCTGAATTTCCAACCCAAGGCGAAATGAAATTCCAACCCTGATGATCATCATGCCCTATTCCCATACCATTTGCAAGTCATGTCAAGGGCCAAACCACAAGCCAAATCAGGTTTTGCTTACTTTTGAAAACTTGTTTAGACGACATTCGATATCGGGTCAGTCGGCTCGACATGTTCGATAAGAACAACTCTTGGATCAATACGACAATGTGCTTCCACCCACGAATTGGAAGTGATACCATGCATCCTATTGAGCTTGTTGTTGTTCATATTTGACCAACAGGTAAATCTTCTGTCCATAGCCCCCTCAAAGTGAAGTAGGGTTTCCTGTCCAATCCCGCTAGTATTATTCAAAGGAAGCGGTAATGGCATGGGCATGGGTAGGAACATGAAGGGATAGAGACAATGCGCACATCCATCCCAATGCTTATGGACAGACACGATCTTTAAGGGGAAACTATCAATCCGAAAATGAGAAATCATTAAGGGGCAGTGCTGGTGAATCATAACGATATGACAGGTCAAGGCATGGAAGATAACCTAGATGCGGCGGTAAGGGAACAAATTCCAACAGAGAAGAGAGGCGATCGGATCATGGAGGCTGAACATGGATTTGGAAGTTTGATGTTCCATTTTATTAGCCATGCCTAACATATTGTTCCATTCCATATCCAGTTGGAGCTCGAACAGAAGATTTCGGGTGCAGATAAATAAAGTTCCCATCCAAGCAAGTTCACCAAGTAAAACCCCACAATTTATACTATATGCATTATTGTGTTGAGAATATGAAAAAGGGTTTTGGCCATTTGCCACATATTCGATGGATCTGCAGAGACATTTTTTTATGAAAAAAGTCGTAGTAAAGGTTTGATCATGAACCTGATACATATAATTAAATATTGAAAATCATAGTTAGAAGCATATATTTAAAATTCATGGCTAATCTTTAGTGAAAATGAACTCAAAGGGAATTTCTGCATTGCAATCATCTGTGGTTTTTTTAAGGAAGATCAATGTAAATTGGGTGTGGTCGATGTACAATTGTATCACTATTGATATAATCAATATGTCATCACATGATTCGATTTAGTAACAGAGAGGAAACTAGTACTCCAGCTAGAGGTGAAACTAGTACTCCAGCTAGCTAGAGGCAATGTGGGTACTAAGAGGGTGAACACCATTGAGAAAAAGAGGATGCACACCATTGGGAAAGAAGATTGACATTACAACATTGTTTTATTGTTGTTATCTACTTGCAAAGGGACACAAACAGAGTTAGGTGTACTCATTTCAAAGCCACACATTACCATCTCACTCTCAAAGTCAAATAATGACCACTAAAAGAGACTATTTACTGACTGAAGGTGCTATAGATTTTTCCCTTGTATAGTTCAGATGTTTAATATCCCTTGCACAGGTCAAATGTTTATGTAATATTCAGATCTGGTTTCCTGAGTATTGACGTCTGTTTTAAGTATGGTATTTAAATATTTTTCTCATATAAATTTGTCATATTTATCTTTTGAATCAATACCAAATATTTGTATTATGAGCATATTATATTGTAAGGGCCCATTGCAGTAAGCTTAAAATCAAACCTTGTATATCTGAAAATCTACATCCTTTTTCAACAGTGCTCACAAGTGTTTGTTGATCCCAAGAGTTGATACACTCGATGTTTGTACTTCATGTAGTCGATGTGATCAGGTGGCAATGCTGTTAATCAATCCAAGTATGCATAAAGAGTCAATGTTGATTCTCATTTTGCTACTCCATGCAGTCGATCCCAGAGTTTATATAGGAGTCGATGCCTTCTTATGCAAGGAAATATTCATTAGAATATTTTTATTGAAGGTGATTCTTACAAACCTTGGTCCCATGAGTTTTATCTCCGGGTGCCTATTTCAAATGGGGAACTTGCCTTTATACATATTATTTATAATGGTAACTTTCCTTACCATTTTTTATTGTTCGACCTCTTTCCTTATATATTACTTTCTTTGAGAAGGAGATAATCAGTCAGTTAATATAGGTCCCATTTTTCCTTGTTTCCTGGTTTTGCTTTCAAATGACATTCCTTGATGGGTAGATTCAGAAGGTAAGGCAGCCAAGAGCTAGTTGGTTCATGATAGAAAGGAAGTTATGCTACAAGGAATAGCCAGTCTCTTTACCAAGATGGTGCTAGTAGATGGATTGCTCGAAGTGAACCATTAAACTAGAGGAATTAGGGAGTACAACTGGAGACCGAGGAGTATAGATGTTGAGGGAACTCATTGGGGAACGGTACATTA